>CM068357.1:2837163-2994663 GCA_034769755.1 Odontamblyopus lacepedii
AAACGAACTGTTGCAGTTTGTCTCTTTAATCTCAGTGTCTCTCCTGCTCTTCCTCTGCGTCTCCCGTGGACTAGTTCTAATCCTGCTCTTCCTCTGCGTCTCCCGTGGACTAGTTCTAATCCTGCTCTTCCTCTGCGTCTCCCGTGGATTCGGTCTAATCCTGCTCTTCCTCTGCGTCTCCCGTGGACTAGTTCTAATCCTGCTCTTCCTCTGCGTCTCCCGTGGATTCGGTCTAATCCTGCTCTTCCTCTGCGTCTCCCGTGGATTCGGTCTAATCCTGCTCTTCCTCTGCGTCTCCCGTGGATTCGGTCTAATCCTGCTCTTCCTCTGCGTCTCCCGTGGATTCGGTCTAATCCTGCTCTTCCTCTGCGTCTCCCGTGGATTCGGTCTAATCCTGCTCTTCCTCTGCGTCTCCCGTGGATTCGGTCTAATCCTGCTCTTCCTCTGCGTCTCCCGTGGATTCGGTCTAATCCTGCTCTTCCTCTGGCACTCCCGTGGAGTCGGTCTAATCCTGCTCTTCCTCTGCGCCTCCCGTGGATTCGGTCTAATCCTGCTCTTCCTCTGCGCCTCCCGTGGATTCGGTCTAATCCTGCTCTTCCTCTCGCCTCCCGTGGATTCGGTCTAATCCTGCTCTTCCTCTGCGTCTCCCGTGGATTCGGTCTAATCCTGCTCTTCCTCTGCGTCTCCCGTGGATTCGGTCTAATCCTGCTCTTCCTCTGCGTCTCCCGTGGATTCGGTCTAATCCTGCTCTTCCTCTGTGTCTCCCGTGGATTCGGTCTAATCCTGCTCTTCCTCTGCGTCTCCCGTGGATTCGGTCTAATCCTGCTCTTCCTCTGCGTCTCCCGTGGATTCGGTCTAATCCTGCTCTTCCTCTGCGTCTCCCGTGGACTAGTTCTAATCCTGCTCTTCCTCTGCGTCTCCCGTGGATTCGGTCTAATCCTGCTCTTCCTCTCGTCTCCCGTGGATTCGGTCTAATCCTGCTCTTCCTCTCGCCTCCCCGGGATTCGGTCTAATCCTGCTCTTCCTCTGCGTCTCCCGTGGATTCGGTCTAATCCTGCTCTTCCTCTGCGTCTCCCGTGGATTCGGTCTAATCCTGCTCTTCCTCTGCGTCTCCCGTGGATTCGGTCTAATCCTGCTCTTCCTCTGCGTCTCCCGTGGATTCGGTCTAATCCTGCTCTTCCTCTGCGTCTCCCGTGGATTCGGTCTAATCCTGCTCTTCCTCTGCGTCTCCCGTGGATTCGGTCTAATCCTGCTCTTCCTCTGCGTCTCCCGTGGATTCGGTCTAATCCTGCTCTTCCTCTGCGTCTCCCGTGGATTCGGTCTAATCCTGCTCTTCCTCTGCGTCTCCCGTGGATTCGGTCTAATCCTGCTCTTCCTCTGGGCGGCTCCCGTGGATTCGGTCTAATCCTGCTCTTCCTCTCGCCTCCCGTGGATTCGGTCTAATCCTGCTCTTCCTCTGCGCCTCCCGTGGATTCGGTCTAATCCTGCTCTTCCTCTCCGCGACGCCCGTGGATTCGGTCTAATCCTGCTCTTCCTCTGCGTCTCCCGTGGATTCGGTCTAATCCTGCTCTTCCTCTGCGTCTCCCGTGGATTCGGTCTAATCCTGCTCTTCCTCTGCGTCTCCCGTGGATTCGGTCTAATCCTGCTCTTCCTCTGCGTCTCCCGTGGATTCGGTCTAATCCTGCTCTTCCTCTGCGTCTCCGGTGGAATCGGTCTATTCCTGCTCTTCCTCTGCGTCTCCCGTGGATTCGGTCTAATCCTGCTCTTCCTCTGCGTCTCCCGTGGATTCGGTCTAATCCTGCTCTTCCTCTGCGTCTCCCGTGGATTCGGTCTAATCCTGCTCTTCCTCTGCGTCTCCCGTGGATTCGGTCTAATCCTGCTCTTCCTCTGCGTCTCCTGTGGATTCGGTTTAATCCTGCTCTTCCTCTGCGTCTCCTGTGGATTCGGTCTAATCCTGCTCTTCCTCTGCGTCTCCCGTGGATTCGGTCTAATCCTGCTCTTCCTCTGCGTCTCCCGTGGATTCGGTCTAATCCTGCTCTTCCTCTGCGTCGCGGCTGAACTTGCGTCGGTCCAGTTTGTCCGGTTGGTGCGAGGCCATGTCGCTGAAGTCTCGGAAAATGTCCTGAAACGTCTCATCGTCTCCTGAACAGAAACACATCATCATCATCATCATTATTATTATTGAAACACTTCCACGGTTCATTCATGTTTTCATTTTCCTTCATTTGATCGGTTTAAGCTGTCAGAGGAACAGATCCTGGTCTAGATCCTGGTCTAGATCCTGGTCTAGATCCTGGTCTGGACTCACCCGTGGCCCCGAACAGTCCCTCGGAGTCTTTCATCTCTTCGTTCATTCGGGCCATTCTCAAACTGAAACACAAACCGCAGAGTTTAGATGTTTCAGTACAGAGTGGAGCAGATGTTTTGGAGCAGATGTTTTGGAGGACAGAGTGGAGGAGGACAGAGTAAAGGAGCAGATGTTTTGGAGCAGATGTTTTGGAGGACAGAGTGGAGGAGGACAGAGTAAAGGAGCAGATGTTTTGGAGCAGATGTTTTGGAGGACAGAGTGGAGGAGGACAGAGTGGAGCAGATGTTTTGGAGGACAGAGTGGAGGAGGACAGAGTGGAGCAGATGTTTTGGAGGACAGAGTGGAGGAGGACAGAGTGGAGCAGATGTTTTGGAGCAGATGTTTTGGAGGACAGAGTGGAGGAGGACAGAGTGGAGGAGATGTTTTGGAGCAGATGTTTTGGAGCAGATGTTTTGGAGCAGATGTTTTGGAGGACAGAGTGGAAAAGATGTTTTGGAGGACAGAGTGGAGGAGGATAGAGTAAAGGAGCAGATGTTTTGGAGCAGATGTTTTGGAGGACAGAGTGGAGGAGGATGGAGTAAAGGAGCAGATGTTTTGGAGCAGGTGTTTTGGAGGACAGAGTGGAGGAGGACAGAGTAAAGGAGCAGATGTTTTGGAGCAGATGTTTTGGAGGACAGAGTGGAGGAGGACAGAGTGGAGCAGATGTTTTGGAGCAGATGTTTTGGAGCAGATGTTTTGGAGGACAGAGTGGAGGAGGATAGAGTAAAGGAGCAGATGTTTTGGAGGACAGAGTGGAGGAGGATAGAGTAAAGGAGCAGATGTTTTGGAGCAGATGTTTTGGAGGACAGAGTGGAGCAGATGTTTTGGAGGATAGAGTAAAGGAGCAGATGTTTTGGAGGACAGAGTGGAGGAGATGTTTTGGAGGACAGAGTGGAGGAGGACAGAGTGGAGGAGGACAGAGTGGAGGAGATGTTTTGGAGGACAGAGTGGAGGAGGACAGAGTGGAGCAGATGTTTTGGAGCAGATGTTTTGGAGGACAGAGTGGAGGAGGATAGAGTAAAGGAGCAGATGTTTTGGAGGACAGAGTGGAGGAGGATAGAGTAAAGGAGCAGATGTTTTGGAGGACAGAGTGGAGGAGGATAGAGTAAAGGAGCAGATGTTTTGGAGCAGATGTTTTGGAGGACAGAGTGGAGGAGGATGGAGTAAAGGAGCAGATGTTTTGGAGCAGGTGTTTTGGAGCAGATGTTTTGGAGGACAGAGTGGAGGAGATGTTTTGGAGCAGATGTTTTGGAGGACAGAGTGGAGGAGGATAGAGTGGAGGAGATGTTTTGGAGGAGATGTTTTGGAGGACAGAGTGGAGGAGATGTTTTGGAGGACAGAGTGGAGGAGATGTTTTGGAGGACAGAGTGGAGGAGATGTTTTGGAGGAGATGTTTTGGAGCAGATGTTTTGGAGGACAGAGTACAGGAGCAGATGTTCGGAGTTTGACCCACAGAGTGACGATGTCGGCGTGGGCCGTCTCCATGGCGATGGCCAGTGGGTCGTGTCCCCGCTCGTCTGCGGCGTACTGATTGGCTCCTCGCTTCAGCAGCAAACACACCTGACTGCACAACACGCAGAAGTTAAACCACAACTGTTCTGTTAAACGGATGAAGAAAAAAACCTGACTGACGCTTCGTGTGCGACGCTGAGCCCAAAAGTTTGTGACGGAGACGTTTTACTGAAGCCGAGAGTCGAGAGGGGACGAGGCTGAAGAGGAGAAAGTTCCCGAGGGTGAAGTCAGACTTTCACGGAGGAGACGGTAAAGAACAATTTATGGTTCTGATCCAAACGTGTTTGTGTGGACGTGCGGCTCCTACAGCGTCCGACCTGCACCTCCCGAACTTTCTAACGACGCCTCAAAACGCCGCAGACATAAGGGCTGTGATTGGTCCTCTGCCGCAGACATAAGGGCTGTGATTGGTCCTCTGCCGCAGACATAAGGGCTGTGATTGGTCCTCTGCACCGCTCTACATTTCCTCCTCATTCTAGACTCTGAGGAATAATGTGTTTAATGCAGCTTTGGCACATTTGTTTACGTTTTACACAAACCAAACTTCAAAGTGAATGGCTCATTTGCATACAGCTCATTTGCATACAGCTCATTTGCATACAGTATAAGCGCTGATAAAAACAGCTTGTGCTCTGATGCTGATGCGATCGAACGAGCTGCAAAGTTTGGTTTGATCAGAACTTGTGCCTCATCTTCAAACATAAAGCTGCGACACAAGATACAGAATAATTCTGAATTACTCACAGTAAAACCGTAAACCCGGGAAAACACTGAGACGGTTTAACGGGATCAACATTTGGATACCGCCCAAACCGAACACTATACAAGCGACTTCAACAGTGAAACCGTCACGAGAGGCGCATGGGTGAGATTCTTGTGACCTACAGTTGTCGGGAGCTGGTCCAGAGGGATTCATTGTTTTTTGTTCCTCCATGTTTACTACACGAAGCACGACGCACGATTAAGACAAAACTCAATCCCAAAAACAGCCGCACGAGTGAGAAATCGGCTCAAAAAAGGAACAACACAACAAAAACTGCAGAGTGTACGGCCAGCTTAATGCTCCAGTGTGAGTGGAGATGTTTGAGGAAAGGTTCTTGACTCTTTCTGTGCAAACGTTTTTCCCCTGAGTATTTGTGCGGTGCTGCAGTACCCGGTGTGTCCAGCGGTGGCGGCGGCGTGCAGAGCGCCCTGTCCCCTCAGATCTCTGTGATTCACATTCGCTCCGTTCAGAAGAAGAAACTCACAGGCCAAGAGCGACCCCTGCAGGACA
Source organism: Odontamblyopus lacepedii (assembly GCA_034769755.1). Classification (NCBI taxonomy): domain Eukaryota; kingdom Metazoa; phylum Chordata; class Actinopteri; order Gobiiformes; family Gobiidae; genus Odontamblyopus; species Odontamblyopus lacepedii. The sequence goes on from CM068357.1 coordinate 2,842,296, forward strand.
CACACTGCATCAGTACACAAGTACAAGTAACAGAAGTACGCAGCAGAAGTAGTAGCAGTAGTATTAGTAGTAGTAGTATTAGTAGTAGTAGTAGCAGTATTCATAGTACTATACACAATAACACCTTTAGAATCTCTTTAGAAGCGCTTAAGATTCTAGAAACCACAAAATCCCGTCACTGTCAGATATGAACTCAATAAAATGCTCAACTTTGACAAGACGATGAAATGAGCCAATCGAAGGTTTTTATTCAAGATCAGAAACAGTTTGTCCTTTTAACGACCAACGTGTAAAACTGAACTGAACTACACTCAACTAAATTAAACTAAACTAACCTAAACTAAATTAAACTAACCTAAACTAAATTTAACTAACCTAACTTAAACTAACCTAACTTAAACTAAACTACACTACACTAACCTAACCTAAACTAAACTAAATTAAACTACACTAAACTAACCTAAATTAAACTAACCTAACCTAACTTAAACTAAACTAAATTAAACTAAACTAACCTAAACTAACCTAAACTCACCTAAACTAACCTAACTTAAACTAAACTAAACTAAATTAAACTAAACTAAATTAAATTAAACTACACTAAACTAACCTAAACTAACCTAAATTAAACTAAACTAAACTAACCTAACTTAAACTAAACTAAATTAAACTAAACTAAACTAACCTAAATTAAACTACACTAAACTAACCTAACTTAAACTAAACTAAATTAAACTAAACTAAACTAACCTAAATTAAACTAAACTAACCTAAATTAAACTAAACTAACCTAAACTAACCCAAACTAACCTAAACTAACCTAAACTAAACTAAACTCGACTCCCCGGGCGTCTCACCCCGACCGCGGCTCCGATCAGCGCCGTGCGGCCGAGCTCCTCGGGCACCGCGGCGTTGACCTCTGACCCCTGAGCCAAAGCCGTCGCCATGGAGACCAGGTCCCCGTCCAGCGCCGCCCGGTAAAGACGCCGCGCCCGCTGCTCCCGCGAGCCGGCTGCAAACAGGAGGGGATAGAGTTCATTTGGATTTCTTTTCTTTCTTTATTCTTCTTTTTTCAGTCCGGCTCCGTCAGGTTTTCTGTCGCTCTGTTTTATCACAGGAATTTAAATTAAAACCTGTAAAGTATTTTCATTTTAAGTAATTTAATCCAATAATATTAAACTGCTAAATTAAAATAATAAAAAATAATATGGTAATTTATAATAATAAAATTTAAACCAATAATATTAAATGTAATAAATGAATATTAAAAAAAATAGTAATTTAAAATAATTAAATTTAATTCAATAATAATAAATGTAATAAATGAATAGATAATAAAAATAATATAGTAATTTAAAAGAATGAGATTTTATTAAATAATATTAAATGATAATATGATCATAAAAAATATGGTAATTTTAAATAATGAAATTTAATTCAATATTAAATGTGATAAATGAATATGACAATAAAAATTCTGCCTGATCAAAAGAATAAAAAAGGGGCAAGAAAAAAAATAAAAATTACATAAAATAAAATACTATAACTATATACATATATATATACACTATACACGTAAAAGAAGACGAAAACCTGTATGAATAAAGTTATTATTATTATTATTGCTTTTTGTAATTATAATTTACACCTTAAGAAAATAAAAAATAAAATGTTCTAAAACTCACGTGGATTTTCTCTTTGCACAAATCTCTTCTCCACGTATTTCTCTTTTATCCACTCCTCTTTTTCTGATCTGAAAAGTGTAAATCATTTGTGTAAAATTCGAGTTTGTTTTTGTTTTTGTCGTTCTTTTACCGCGGGGCGTCGGGCGGCGGTTTGACTTTCCCCTCGGCCGAACAGCGAGACTCGTAAATCCCGTTCATCACATCGTTTCCCAGAATGCACAGCAGCTACAGAAGGAGGGAGGGAAGAGGGAGGGAAAGAGGAAAGGAAGAGAAAACAGAGGGAAGAGAAAGACAGAAGGGACAGAAGAGAGAACAGAGTGAAAGAGAGGAGAGGGTGAGAGAAAAGAGAGAGAAAAGGAGAGAGACGAGAAGAGAGGGAGAGAGAAAGGGAGGGAAGGAGAGAAGAGAGAGAAGAGAGACAAAAGGAGAGAGAAGAGAAGAGAGGGAGAGAGAAATAAGGAGAGAGAGAAAGGGAGGGAGGGAGAGAAGAGAGAGAAGAGAGAGAAAAGGAGAGAGAAGAGGAGAGAGGGAGAGAAAAGAGAGAGAAGAGAGACAAAAGGAGAGAGAAGAGAAGAGAGGGAGAGAGAAAGGGAGGGAAGGAGAGAAGAGAGAGAAGAGAGACAAAAGGAGAGAGAAGAGAAGAGAGGGAGAGAGAAAGGGAGGGAGGGAGAGAAGAGAGAGAAAATGAGAGAGAAGAGAAGAGAGGGAGAGAGAAATAAGGAGAGAGAGAAAGGGAGGGAGGGAGAGAAGAGAGAGAAGAGAGAGAAAATGAGAGAGAAGAGAAGAGAGTGAGAGAGAAAGGGAGGGAAGGAGAGAAGAGAGACAAAAGGAGAGAGAAGAGAGGGAGAGAGAAATAAGGAGAGAGAGAAAGGGAGGGAAGGAGAGAAGAGAGACAAAAGGAGAGAGAAGAGAGGGAGAGAGAAATAAGGAGAGAGAGAAAGGGAGGGAAGGAGAGAAGAGAGACAAAAGGAGAGAGAAGAGAGGGAGAGAGAAATAAGGAGAGAGAGAAAGGGAGGGAGGGAGAGAAGAGGAGAGGGAGAGAAAAGAGAGAGAAGAGAGAAGAAAGGGAAAGAAGAGAGAAGAGAGAGAGAAAAGAGGGAGTGAGGGAGAGAAGAGAAAGAGAGAGAGAGAGAGAAAAGAGAGAGACGTGCAGCAGAGAGAGGAATAAAAGGAAAAAGGAGAGAGAGAGCAGAGTGAAAGAGAAGAAAGGGAGAGAAGAGAGGGAGAGAAGAGAGAGAGAGGAGAGAGGGAGAGAAGAGAGGGAGAGAAGAGAGGGAGAGGTCAATAAACGACAAACTCAAGTCTGTGCAGTAGTGTAGATGTTTCAGGGCGGGTGGGGCAGATGTTTGAGGACGGGTGGGGCAGATGTTTCAGGACGGGTGGGGCAGATGTCTCAGGACGGGTGGGGCAGATGTTTTGGGGCAGATGTTTCAGGACGGGTGGGGCAGATGTTTTGGGGCAGATGTTTGAGGACGGGTGGGGCAGATGTTTCAGGACGAGTGGGGCAGATGTTTGAGGACGGGTGGGGCAGATGTTTTGGGGCAGATGTTTCAGGGCGGGTGGGGCAGATGTTTCAGGACAGGGTGGGGCAGATGTTTGAGGGCAGGTGGGGCAGATGTTTGAGGGCGGGTGGGGCAGATGTCTCAGGACGGGTGGGGCAGATGTTTTGGGGCAGATGTTTCAGGGCGGGTGGGGCAGATGTTTCAGGACAGGGTGGGGCAGATGTTTGAGGGCAGGTGGGGCAGATGTTTGAGGGCGGGTGGGGCAGATGTTTCAGGACAGGTTGGGGCAGAGGTTTGAGGGAAGGTGGTGCAGATGTTTCAGGACAGTGTGGGGCAGATGTTTGAGGGCAGGTGGGGCAGATGTTTCAGGACAGTGTGGGGCAGATGTTTGAGGGCAGGTGGGGCAGATGTTTGAGGGCGGGTGGGGCAGATGTCTCAGGACGGGTGGGGCAGATGTTTTGGGGCAGATGTTTCAGGGCGGGTGGGGCAGATGTTTTGGGGCAGATGTTTCAGGACGGGTGGGGCAGATGTCTCAGGACGGGTGGGGCAGATGTTTTGGGGCAGATGTTTCAGGACGGGTGGGGCAGATGTCTCAGGACGGGTGGGGCAGATGTTTCAGGACGGGTGGGGCAGATGTTTGAGGACGGGTGGGGCAGATGTTTCAGGACGGGTGGGGCAGATGTTTCAGGGCGGGTGGGGCAGATGTTTCAGGACAGGTGGGGCAGATGTTTCAGGACAGGTGGGGCAGATGTTTGAGGACGGGTGGGGCAGATGTTTCAGGACGGGTGGGGCAGATGTCTCAGGACGGGTGGGGCAGATGTTCTTGTACCTTGAGATGTTCCGGGTCCCATGAGTCCAGGGTGATGGATCTGACCTTCGACACGTGAACCCCCAAACTCCTGAAACACAAACAGCTCCATTTTACCCACGACCGAACTCCTCTGACGCTGGAGGGAACGGGGCCGGAGTGGTGCTGATAACAGTATTCACAGTATTCACAGTATTCACAGTATTCGCAGTATTCGCAGTATTTGCAGTAGTATTTGTAGTACCTGTGTATCCCAGGTTGAACAGTGTAGTAGTATTTGTAGTATTTGTAGTATTTGTAGTATTTGCAGTAGTACCTGTGTATCCCGGAGCAGTGTAGTAGTAGTATTTGTAGTATTTGTAGTATTTGCAGTAGTACCTGTGTATCCCGGAGCAGTGTAGCAGTAGTATTTGTAGTATTTGTAGTATTTGCAGTAGTACCTGTGTATCCCGGAGCAGTGCAGTAGTAGTATTTGTAGTATTTGCAGTATTTGCAGTAGTACCTGTGTATCCCGGAGCAGTGCAGTAGTAGTATTTGTAGTATTTGCAGTATTTGCAGTAGTACCTGTGTATCCCGGAGCAGTGTAGTAGTAGTAGTAGTAGTATTTGCAGTATTTGCAGTAGTACCTGTGTATCCCAGAGCAGTGTAGTAGTAGTATTTGTAGTATTTGCAGTATTTGCAGTAGTACCTGTGTATCCCGGAGCAGTGTAGTAGTAGTATTTGTAGTATTTGCAGTATTTGCAGTAGTACCTGTCTATCCCGGAGCAGTGTAGTAGTAGTATTTGTAGTATTTGCAGTATTTGCAGTAGTACCTGTGTATCCCGGAGCAGTGTAGTAGTAGTATTTGTAGTATTTGCAGTATTTGCAGTAGTACCTGTGTATCCCGGAGCAGTGTAGTAGTAGTATTTGTAGTATTTGCAGTATTTGCAGTAGTACCTGTCTATCAAGGACAAGTGTAGTAGTAGTATTTGTAGTATTTGAAGTAGTTGCAGTAGTACCTGTCTATCCCGAACGGTGTAGTAGTAGTATTTGTAGTATTTGTAGTACTTGCAGTAGTACCTGTGTATCCCGGAGCAGTGTAGTAGTAGTATTTGTAGTATTTGCAGTATTTGCAGTAGTACCTGTCTATCCCGGAGCAGTGTAGTAGTAGTATTTGTAGTATTTGCAGTATTTGCAGTAGTACCTGTCTATCCCGGAGCAGTGTAGTAGTAGTATTTGTAGTATTTGTAGTACTTGCAGTAGTACCTGTGTATCCCGGAGCAGTGTAGTAGTAGTATTTGTAGTATTTGCAGTATTTGCAGTAGTACCTGTGTATCCCGGAGCAGTGTAGTAGTAGTATTTGTAGTATTTGTAGTATTTGCAGTAGTACCTGTGTATCCCGGAGCAGTGTAGTAGTAGTATTTGTAGTATTTGTAGTACTTGCAGTAGTACCTGTGTATCCCGGAGCAGTGTAGTAGTAGTATTTGTAGTATTTGCAGTATTTGCAGTAGTACCTGTGTATCCCGGAGCAGTGTAGTAGTAGTATTTGTAGTATTTGTAGTATTTGCAGTAGTACCTGTGTATCCCGGAGCAGTGTAGTAGTAGTATTTGTAGTATTTGTAGTATTTGCAGTAGTACCTGTGTATCCCGGAGCAGTGTAGTAGTAGTATTTGTAGTATTTGCAGTATTTCCAGTAGTACCTGTGTATCCCGGAGCAGTGTAGTAGTAGTATTTGTAGTATTTGTAGTATTTGCAGTAGTACCTGTGTATCCCGGAGCAGTGTAGTAGTAGTATTTGTAGTATTTGAAGTATTTGCAGTAGTACCTGTGTATCCCGGAGCAGTGTAGTAGTAGTATTTGTAGTATTTGTAGTATTTGCAGTAGTACCTGTGTATCCCGGAGCAGTGTAGTAGTAGTATTTGTAGTATTTGCAGTATTTGCAGTAGTACCTGTGTATCCCGGAGCAGTGTAGTAGTAGTAGTAGTAGTATTTGCAGTATTTGCAGTAGTACCTGTGTATCCCGGAGCAGTGTAGTAGTAGTATTTGTAGTATTTGCAGTATTTGCAGTAGTACCTGTGTATCCCGGAGCAGTGTAGTAGTAGTATTTGTAGTATTTGCAGTATTTGCAGTAGTACCTGTCTATCCCGGAGCAGTGTAGTAGTAGTATTTGTAGTATTTGTAGTATTTGCAGTAGTACCTGTGTATCCCGGAGCAGTGTAGTAGTAGTATTTGTAGTATTTGCAGTATTTGCAGTAGTACCTGTGTATCCCGGAGCAGTGTAGTAGTAGTATTTGTAGTATTTGCAGTATTTGCAGTAGTACCTGTCTATCCCGGAGCAGTGTAGTAGTAGTATTTGTAGTATTTGCAGTATTTGCAGTAGTACCTGTGTATCCCGGAGCAGTGTAGTAGTAGTATTTGTAGTATTTGTAGTATTTGCAGTAGTACCTGTGTATCCCGGAGCAGTGTAGTAGTAGTATTTGTAGTATTTGTAGTACTTGCAGTAGTACCTGTGTATCCCGGAGCAGTGTAGTAGTAGTAGTAGTAGTATTTGTAGTATTTGTAGTATTTGCAGTAGTACCTGTGTATCCCGGAGCAGTGTAGTAGTAGTATTTGTAGTATTTGTAGTATTTGCAGTAGTACCTGTGTATCCCGGAGCAGTGTAGTAGTAGTATTTGTAGTATTTGTAGTATTTGCAGTAGTACCTGTGTATCCCGGAGCAGTGTAGTAGTAGTATTTGTAGTATTTGCAGTATTTCCAGTAGTACCTGTGTATCCCGGAGCAGTGTAGTAGTAGTATTTGTAGTATTTGTAGTATTTGCAGTAGTACCTGTGTATCCCGGAGCAGTGTAGTAGTAGTATTTGTAGTATTTGCAGTATTTCCAGTAGTACCTGTGTATCCCGGAGCAGTGTAGTAGTAGTATTTGTAGTATTTGTAGTATTTGCAGTAGTACCTGTGTATCCCGGAGCAGTGTAGTAGTAGTATTTGTAGTATTTGTAGTATTTGCAGTAGTACCTGTGTATCCCGGAGCAGTGGATGCACACGGTCACTCCCAGGTTGACTGAGGCCCACCGCGGCTCTTCAGCTCCGCAGTCGCAGCACCGGAGGTTCCCCGCTCCCTGCAGAGCCACACCCAGAACGGTGAGCCTGTCCTGGGCACGAGGGGAGGCCTGAGGGGGAGGAGGGTCTGGAGCCTGGAGCAAGAGACGACAACAAGGTTCAATCCCCACGACTGTTCCTGTGCCACTGGGCAAAACACTCCAGGGGATGGACCGTCTGCCCCCTGCACACACACGGTCTGAGTTTGGGCTGGAACTGTTCATTTGTACAGAGCTGTTTCTGCGCGGGACGTTCGGGTCATTTGTACAGAGCTGTTTCTGTGCGGGACGTTCGGGTCATTTGTACAGAGCTGTTTCTGCGCGGGACGTTCGGGTCATTTGTACAGAGCTGTTTCTGTGCGGGACGTTCGGGTCATTTGTACAGAGCCGTTTCTGCGCGGGACGTTCGGGTCATTTGTACAGAGCTGTTTCTGCGCGGGACGTTCGGGTCATTTGTACAGAGCTGTTTCTGTGCGGGACGTTCGGGTCATTTGTACAGAGCTGTTTCTGTGCGGGACGTTCGGGTCATTTGTACAGAGCTGTTTCTGCGCCGGACGTTCGGGTCATGCAGGAAGCGAGGTCGAGGGCACAGCCTGCACCACAGCACAAATAAAACATCCTGACAAGGGACGGGCATTAGATTAAATTCTCTTAATCGATCGCTGGGAAAATTAATCGATTTTCGATTAATCATTAACATTTTATATTAAAATTATCATAATTATTATTATTACTAATCTGCATAAATAAACTCAACTCTACACCATATAATCCTCATGACTCCAGAGCCTCATCAGTGTGAGATCAGAATGTGTTTAATGCAGATTTAAACATTTATGTTTTACACAAACTAAACTTAAAACCTCACGGCTCATTTGCATAAACTCTAAGAGCTGAAAAAAGCAGCTCTTTCCTTGTGCTGCTGCTTCAGCTTCTGTGGGACTAAAGGACTCGACTCAGTGAATATGAGTGTTCTCTCTGTGACTCAGTGAATATGAGTGTTCTCTCTGTGACTCAGTGAATATGAGTGTTCTCTCTGTGACTCAGTGAATATGAGTGTTCTCTCTGTGACTCAGGGAATATGAGTGTTCTCTCTGTGACTCAGTGAATATGAGTGTTCTCCCTGTGACTCAGTGAATATGAGTGTTCTCCCTGTGACTCAGTGAATATGAGTGTTCTCCCTGTGACTCAGTGAATATGAGTGTTCTCTCTGTGACTCAGTGAATATGAGTGTTCTCTCTGTGACAGAGGATGTTCTGCTGATGCTGAGTCTGTTCTGTGCGTATGTCGCGTTGCAGATGCTGCGTAAACATGTGAAACCGGGACACTCAAAAACCCGATCATACCCGGGACACTGATGTGCAGGGAAATGCACTCTGAGGAATATAGGGATCTCCAAGGAGCCAGAGCCGAGCCGTGGGACTGTGAGGCTCCAGTGTTTGTGCTCAGACCTCGACTCCTCAGGCGACGTTACACAGACACCGACATTCAGTTTGACCATTAACATGAACCTGATCCACCAAATTCTGAAGGATCAATTATCGATTAATCGACTCATCAGCCCGACACTAATCCTGACTCAGAATGTCATCGTGTTTCTGTACAAAATAGTTGAGTGTGAGGGCGTTGAATGAGCGGGAGTGTTTGAGAGCCGTTCATCACAGCGATATTGTCTAACTCAGAGGGAAAGGACGGCCGCTCGGTGCAGGAGGGTTTCCTCGAGGTGTCGCTGGCGCCTGATCCCACAGACCCGGGAAACAGCGAAGTGCAGGCGACATGTGGGAACAGCTGAGCTCTCTAAACCAGGACTGAACCAGGACTGAACCAGGACTGAACCAGGACTGAGCCAGGACTGAACCAGGACTGAACCAGGACTGAACCAGGACTGAACCAGGACTGAGCCAGGACTGAACCAGGACTGAACCAGGACTGAGCCAGGACTGAACCAGGACTGAACCAGGACTGAGCCAGGACTGAACCAGGACTGAACCAGGACTGAGCCAGGACTGAACCAGGACTGAACCAGGACTGAGCCAGGACTGAACCAGGACTGAACCAGGACTGAACCAGGACTGAACCAGGACTGAGCCAGGACTGAACCAGGACTGAACCAGGACTGAGCCAGGACTGAGCCAGGACTGAACCAGGACTGAGCCAGGACTAAACAAGGACTGAACAAGGACTAAACCAGGACTGAACCAGGACTGAGCCAGGACTGAGCCAGGACTGAACCAGGACTGAGCCAGGACTAAACAAGGACTGAACAAGGACTAAACCAGGACTGAACCAGGACTAAACCAGGACTGAACCAGGACTAAACCAGGACTGAATCAGGACTAAACCAGGACTGAACCAGGACTGAACCAGGACTGAACCAGGACTAAACCAGGACTGAATCAGGACTAAACCAGGACTAAACCAGGACTGAATCAGGACTAAACCAGGACTGAACCAGGACTGATTATAATTATAATAATTATGATTCATTCTTATTATTAGTAATGATTTTCACAGTTTTCACCCCTCCTCGAACCGCCACCTTAACGTGGTGGAGGGGTTTGAGCACCCGAATGATCCCAGGAGCTATGTTGTCGGGGGCTTTATGCCCCTGGTAGGGTCACCCAAGGCAAACAGGTCCGGGGGGACGGGTCAGACGAAGAGCGGTTCAGAAGCCCCATATGATGAAAGACATACAGAGGCAAGATACGTCGCCCGGATTGGCGTCACCGGGGCCCCACCCTGGAGCCAGGCCTGGGGTGGGCGCTCGATGGCGAGCGCCTGGTGGCCGGGCCTTTTCCCACGGGGCCCGGCCGGGCGCAGCCCGAAGGGACGACGTGGGACCGCCCTCCCCTGGACCCACCATCCGCGGGAGGAGCCATAGGGGCTGGGTGCAGAGAGATCTGGGCGGCAGTCGAAGGCAGGGGCCTCGGCGACCAGATCTCCGGACATGGAGACTAGCTCTGGGGACATGGAATGTCACCTCGCTGGGGGGGAAGGAGCCTGAGCTTGTGCGGGAGGTTGAGCGTTACCGGCTAGATATAGTCGGCCTCACCTCCACGCACAGTTTGGGTTCCGGAACCCAACTCCTTGAGAGGGGTTGGACTCTCCATTTCTCTGGCGTTGGTCGCGAGGAGCGGCGAGCAGCTGGTGTGGGCCTGCTCATTGCCCCACAGCTCAGCCGCTGCGTGTTGGAGTTCACCCGGTGAACGAGAGGGTCGCTGGCCCCTGCGCCTTCGGTCGGGGACAGGTCTCTCACTGTGGTGTCGGCCCACGGGCCGAACAGCAGTGCAGAGTACCCGGCCTTCTTGGAGTCCCTGGGAGGTACTGGACAGTGCACCGACCGGGACTCCATTGTTCTACTGGGGGACTTCAACGCCCACGTGGGCAATGACAGTGACACTTGGAGAGGGGTGATTGGGAGGAACGGCCTCCCCGATCTGAACCCGAGTGGTGTTCTGTTATTGGACTTCTGTGCTAGTCACAGTTTGTCCATAACGAACACCATGTTCGAGCACAAGGGGTCCATCGGTGCACGTGGCACCAGGATTCCTAGGCCGGAGGTCGATGATCGACTTTGTTGTCGTGTCATCTGACCTCCGGCCGTGTGTCTTGGACACTCGGGTGAAGAGAGGGGCAGAGCTGTCAACTGATCACCACCTGGTGGTGAGTTGGGTCCGCTGGCGGAGGAGGAAGCCGGAAAGACCTGGCAGGCCCAAGCGTATCGGGAGGGTCTGCTGGGAACGGCTGGCGGAACCTTCTGTCAGTGTGGCCTTCAACTCACACCTCCGGGAGAGCTTCTCCCAGATCCCGAGGAGGCTGGGGACATGGAGCCCGAGTGGGCTTCGCTCGGCCTCCATTGTCGATGCGGCCGCTCGTAGCTGTGGCCGCAAGGTCTGTGGTGCCTGTCGCGCGGCAATCCCGAACCCGGTGGTGGACACCGGAAGTAAGGGATGCCGTCAAGCTGAAGAAGGAGTTCTACCGGGCCTTACTGGCCCGGTGGACTCCTGAGGCAGCTGACGGGTACCGGGCGGGCCAAGCTGCAAGGCAGCCCGGGTGGTTGCAGAGGCAAAAACTCGGGTCTGGGAGGAGTTCGGGAGGCCATGGAGGAGGACTATCGGACGGCCCCAAGGAAATTCTGGCAAACCGTCCGGCGCCTCAGGAGGGGAAGCGGCCCTTCACCAATACTGTTTACAGTGCGGGGGAGAGCTGCTGACCTCGACTGGGGATGTTGTCGGGCGGTGGAAGGAATACTTTGGGGATCTCCTCAATCCCACCGCCACGTCCTCCGAAGAGGAGGCCGAGGCTGGGGACCCAGAGGCGGACTCCATCCATCACCCTGGCCGAAGTCACTGAGGTGGTCGGAAAGCTCCTCGGTGGCAAGGCTCCGGGTGGATGAGATCCGCCCTGAGTACCTTAAGTCTCTGGGTGTTGTGGGGCTGTCTTGGCTGACACGTCTCTACAACATCGCGTGGCGGTCGGGAACAGTACCTCTGGACTGGCAGACCGGGTGGTGGTCCTCTGTATAAAAAGGGGACCGGAGGGTGTGTTCCAACTACAGGGGAATCACACTCCTCAGCCTCCCGGTAAAGTCTATGCCAGGGTACTGGAGAGGAGAGTTCGGCCGATAGTCGAACCTCGGATTCAAGAGGAGCAGTGTGGTTTTCGGCCTGGTCGTGGAACACTGGACCAGCTCTACACCCTCCATCGGGTGCTCGAGGGTTCATGGAGTTTGCCCAACCAGTCCACATGTGTTTTGTGGACTTGGAGAAGGCATTCGACCGTGTCCCTCGTGGTGCCCTGTGGGGGGTGCTCCGGGAGTATGGGGTCCGGGGCCCTTTGCTAAGGGCTGTCCGGTCCCTGTATGACCGGAGCAGGAGCTGTGTTCGCATTGCCGGCAGTAAGTCAGACCTGTTCCCGGTGCATGTTGGACTCCGCCAGGGCTGCCCTTTGTCACCGGTTCTGTTCATTGTATTTATGGACAGAATTTCTAGGCGCAGCCAGGGGCCGGAGGGGGTCCAGTTCGGGGACCACAGGATTTCATCGCTGCTTTTTGCGGATGATGTTGTCCTGATGGCTCCATCGAACCAGGACCTGCAGCGTGCACTGGGGCGGTTTGCAGCCGAGTGTGAAGCGGCTGGGATGAGAATCAGCTGTTCCAAATCCGAGGCCATGGTTCTCGACCGGAAAAAGGTGGATTGCCCTCTCCGGGTGGGTGGGGAGTCTCTGCCTCAAGTGGAGGAGTTCAAGTATCTCGGGGTCTTGTTCACGAGTGAGGGGAGGATGGAGCGTGAGATTGACAGGCGGATCGGTGCGGCGTCGGCAGTGATGCAGTCGCTGCATCGGACCGTTGTGGTGAAGAGGGAGCTGAGCCGAAAGGCGAAGCTCTCGATTTACCGGTCAATCTACGTTCCTACCCTCACCTATGGTCATGAGCTTTGGGTAATGACCGAAAGAACGAGATCGCGGATACAAGCGGCCGAAATGAGTTTCCTTCGCAGAGTGGCCGGGCGCTCCCTTAGAGATAGGGTGAGGAGCTCGGTCACACGGGAGGAGCTCGGAGTAGAGTCGCTGCTCCTCCACGTCGAGAGGAGCCAGTTGAGGTGGCTCGGGCATCTGGTTCGGATGCCTCCTGGACGCCTCCCTCGGGAGGTGTTCCGGGCATGTCCCACCGGTAGGAGGCCCCGGGGAAGACCCAGGACACGCTGGAGGGACTATGTCTCTCGGCTGGCCTGGGAACGCCTCGGGGTCCGTCCGGAGGAGCTGGTGGAAGTGGCTGGGGAGAAGGAAGCTTGGGAGCCCCTGCTTAGACTGCTGCCCCCGCGACCCGGCCCCGGATAAGCGGAAGAAGATGGATGGATGGATGGATTTTCACAGTTTGTTTCCTCTTTACCCGTTCCCTGAGCATCAGGTTTGTGCTGTCGCAGACTCAGGGTTTGGGCCTTTGGGGGAAGAGAATCTCCCCTGAGCGAACACGGACACGTGACATTCAAACATGGGACATTTTTGCATTTTGTTCCCAAACTGGAGCGAAAATGAACCGAACCGTGATTTCTGTGTTATACCCCTCTGCAGCAGTAGCAGTAGCAGCAGTAGTAGTAGTAGCAGTAGTAGTAGTAGTAGTAGTAGTAGTAGTAGTAGTAGTAGTAGTAGTAGTAGTAGTAGTAGTACCTGTGTTCTGGGGCAGTCCCTGTAGGCCTGGTCGATACTTCCTTGTAAAGCCGAGATCCACGTCTGTCTGAGAGGCTCTGAGTCTGCCTGAAGAACACAGGACCTGAAACAAGACCAGGACTGAACCAGGACTGAACCAGGACTGAACCAGGACTGAACCAGGACTAAATCAGATCTATACCAGGACTAAACCAGGTCTAAACCAGGTCCAAACGGGGTCCTTACTTCTGCACAGAGAGCAGTTCGAAGCAGAATCGTCGGTCGATGTTTTCTAATATTTTCACAGCACAAAGTCTGAGGTCCTCGAACAGAACCACAGAATCCTCCTGAAACAGACGAGGACGAGGGACTCAAACCGAGGGAGGGAAAACAGAAAAGACCGAGAGAAAAAAGGAAAATTTATCCTTAAACCGGGGCCAGGTCCTTCAGACTTTACCTTATGGGATTTTCTGTAGAGGAGCTGATTGTCCCGAATGGAAAACCAACACCTGGAAAAACATTTGAAACTGTAACAAGGACTAAACCAGGACTAAACCAGGACTAAACCAGGTCTAAACCAGGTCTAAACCAGGACTAAACCAGGACTAAACCAGGACTAAACCAGGTCTAAACCAGGACTAAACCAGGACTAAACCAGGTCTAAACCAGGACTAAACCAGGACTAAACCAGGTCTAAACCAGGACTAAACCAGGACTAAACCAGGACTAAACCAGGACTAAACCAGGTCTAAACCAGGACTAAACCAGGACTAAACCAGGTCTAAACCAGGACTAAACCAGGACTAAACCAGGACTAATTGTATCGAGTACAAACCTCTTCCAGGTCTTGGTTTTCCGGTGGCTCCGTTTGAACAGTTTTCCCTGAAGAGAATCTCCACTGAGCGAACACGGACCAGCCCAGGGCTCCCCACAGGCCTCCTGAGGACAGAACCAGGACTGAACCAGGACTGAACCAGGACCGGATCAGGACTAAAGCAGGCCTGAACCAGGACTGGACCAGGACTGAACCAGGACTTTACAGGGCCTCACCCTCTGCTGGACGAGCTGGTGTTTGTTTTCCAAATCTTTCCTTTGGGCTGAACATTCAGACGAAACTCGAGAAATCTGAAAATACACAACACTGGTTCAGTCCTGGTCTAGTCCTGGTTCAGTCCTGGTTCAGTCCTGGTTTAGTCCTGGTTCAGTCCTGGTTCAGTACTGGTTTAGTCCTGGTTTAATCCTGGTTTAGTCCTGGTTCAGTCCTGGTCTAGTCCTGGTCTAGTCCTGGTCCAGGACCTGGTTTAGTCCTGGTTCAGTCCTGGTTTAGTCCTGGTTCAGTCCTGGTTCAGTACTGGTTTAGTCCTGGTTCAGTCCTGGTTCAGTCCTGGTTCAGTCCTGGTTCAGTCCTGGTTTAGTCCTGGTTCAGTCCTGGTTTAGTCCTGGTTCAGTCCTGGTTCAGTCCTGGTTCAGTCCTGGTTCAGTCCTGGTTCAGTCCTGGTTCAGTCCTGGTTTAGTCCTGGTTCAGTCCTGGTCTAGTCCTGGTCTAGTCCTGGTCCAGGACCTGGTTTAGTCCTGGTTCAGTCCTGGTTCAGTCCTGGTTCAGTCCTGGTTCAGTCCTGGTTTAGTCCTGGTTCAGTCCTGGTCTAGTCCTGGTCTAGTCCTGGTCCAGGACCTGGTTTAGTCCTGGTTCAGTCCTGGTTCAGTACTGGTTTAGTCCTGGTTCAGTCCTGGTTTAGTCCTGGTTCAGTCCTGGTTCAGTCCTGGTTCAGTCCTGGTTCAGTCCTGGTTCAGTCCTGGTTTAGTCCTGGTCCAGGACCTGGTGGGTCAGGGTCTTGATGCTGGGCTCCAGGTCTCTCAGGAGGTCGAAGCCCTGGTGGAAGAAGGTGCTTTGGGCCTGGACGTATGAGAAGATCTGAAGAAGAAGACGTCAGGAGGCACTTTGTGATGTCACACCGTGGCTGTGCACACAGCTTCAGACAGGTCAGATTTTCTATCAACTTTAACAAATGTTTAAGCGCCTAAAAATCAGGTTTGTCAGAGTTCTGCTCGCCGCTCCGAGCCGCTCCGAGCCGCTCCGAGCCGCTCCGAGCCTCCCTGAGCCGCTCCGAGCCGCTCCGAGCCGCTCCGAGCCTCCCTGAGCCGCTCCGAGCCGCTCCAGCAGCTCCGAGCCTCCCTGAGCCGCTCCGAGCCGCTCCAGCAGCTCCGAGCCGCTCCGAGCCTCCCTGAGCCGCTCCGAGCCGCTCCAGCAGCTCCGAGCCGCTCCGAGCCGCCCTGAGCCGCTCCGAGCCGCTCCGAGCCGCTCAGAGCCGCCCTGAGCCGCTCCGAGCCGCTCCAGCAGCTCCGAGCCGCTCCAGCAGCTAAACCTCTGATTGGTCAGAACTGTTTGTGACGTCACACTTTGGGCTGCGAACAAGGAAGTAAAAATCTTTTTTGGGCTGATGTGAGCTCAGACACTTGGATTCACCTTCAGATTTTATGATCGCTCTGTGTCGTTCTCAGGTGGGGTCAGAGGTCAGAGACACTGAACTTCACCATGAAATCTCCAAAAGGTAAATTCACAGTGTTAAACCTGATCATTTCTGCAGGGTTTGGGTTCAAGGGTTCGGCCCAAACTCCACTGTTTCACACCTCTGCCCCTGAACATGGCTCTTCTGACCTGCTGCGTCTGAGACAAACGTGTCGGGGCTGCAGGGGGCGCTGTACTCACCCTCCTGCAGGGGGCGCTGTACTCACCCTCCTGCAGGGGGCGCTGTACTCACCCTCCTGCAGGGGGCGCTGTACTCACCCTCCTGCAGGGGGCGCTGTACTCACCCTCCTGCAGGGGGCGCTGTACTAACCCTCCTGCAGGGGGCGCTGTACTAACCCTCCTGCAGGGGGTGCTGTACTCACCCTCCTGCAGGGGGCGCTGTACTCACCCTCCTGCAGGGGGTGCTGTACTAACCCTCCTGCAGGGGGTGCTGTACTCACCCTCCTGCAGGGGGCGCTGTACTAACCCTCCTGCAGGGGGCGCTGTACTCACCCTCCTGCAGGGGGCGCTGTACTCACCCTCCTGCAGGGGGCGCTGTACTCACCCTCCTGCAGGGGGCGCTGTACTCACCCTCCTGCAGGGGGCGCTGTACTCACCCTCCTGCAGGGGGCGCTGTACTAACCCTCCTGCAGGGGGTGCTGTACTCACCCTCCTGCAGGGGGCGCTGTACTCACCCTCCTGCAGGGGGCGCTGTACTCACCCTCCTGCAGGGGGCGCTGTACTCACCCTCCTGCAGGGGGCGCTGTACTCACCCTCCTGCAGGGGGCGCTGTACTCACAGAGTTCAGGATGTCGACTCTTTGCTGCGTCCGGAACGAGTTCAGCTGCAGAAACACGAGACGAGTTAAACACCGGGTCAGAGGAGGAGAACTGAGAGTACTAACAGCAGCAGTAGCAGTACTGCAGTACTTTAGTACTTCATTATGTGTAGGCAGTAGTCCAGGGAGAAGTGCTGGTGGCAGTAGTAGTAGTAGTAGTAGTAGTAGTAGTAGTACTGCAGTACTGCAGTACTTTAGTACCTGCAGGCAGTAGTCCAGGGCAAAGTGCTGGTGGCAGTAGTAGTAGTAGTAGTAGTAGTAGTAGTAGTAGTACTGCAGTACTGCAGTACTTTAGTACCTGCAGGCAGTAGTCCAGGGCAAAGTGCTGGTGGCACTTCCTGGTCGCCAGCAGCAGGTGTGAGTTCTTCTCGGCCTCTGCAGGTTTCGCTCTGGAGACTTGAGCGTTTTTCAGACTCACAGACTCCAGGTCGTCCTCGATCCTCAGGAGCTGCTTCCTGCAGTCGGCCAGAGGCAGGAACCTGAGAAACACAGAACACTTTTACACCAGGTTCTGTATCACACATCTGTGTAAAGTTAAAGTGTAAAGAGTTACTGAGCGCAGAGGCCTGAGAGCTGCTGAGCGACGGCCCTCTGAGTCTGATCCAGGAACATCTGAAACACAAAACATCAGCTTTTCTGACGGAAACGACTCTGTATAACTAACTAAATAACTCTGGGCTCAGAAAACTCACCGTGTGGAAGTCGAGGACCTCACTGAGCGCCTGATGGAACTGCTCCAGACAACCCTGAGAACAGAGAACAGAGGTTAACGCGTTAACACATGTGATTAATCACTAAAAATACGGCACTAATGTTTTTATCGCAGATGAATCCCAGTTTATTGTGAACGCTCCTCTGTTAAAGTGCGGATGGTCCTGAAGGCGGCGCAGGTTATTAGGTCAGTGATCAGGTCCATACGGATGTGAAGACGACAGATGAGACGGTGACTGGGGCTCAGGGCAAATTTCTCTGCAAAAAACTGCCCCACGGGACTTTAGATAAACTAAGGCAGTTTGCAGATGTCGCAGTGATGAACTCTGTTTCCACAGAAGCACAAGTTTAAAACACCAACTTAAAGCAAAACACGGGTTTGATTCAGCGGCAGAAACGACGACACTGCACCAACAACAAACCGAACACGACAAACAAAACTACAGCGAGAGAAAAATATCACTTTTTGATAATAAACTACATTTTTGTCCAATTATTTTTATCCGTTTCTGAAGAATAATTGACTGTGATTAATCTAAATTCTTAAGTGTGATTAATCTGGTTAAAAAATGAATCGTTTAACAGCACTAGTATTTATGGAGAATTGCCGTGTGGGCGGAGCCTCGTACAGGCTCGTACTAACCGTAAGGAGGGTTTGGATAGGGTCCGGGGGAGATCACTGGATTACTCAAACGTGTGTGCAGGACTCTAAAGACTTTCACGCTGAGGTCGACAGTTTGAAGTGTTGAAATGTCTGTTCTTGGGCTCTGATTTTATACAATACATTTCTCCTCAAAAATGCGACTTAAACATGTTTTTTCTTCTTCCTTCTGTATTTTGTGGCTGGTGTGACTCAGGCCTTGTCCACACGTCGCCGGGGATCTGATTAAACCAAGTTATTTTTATACGATTTGACCTCATCCACTCAGAACTGAAGGATTAAGTCCTTAAAACCTTTTGGAAAACTCCGGCCAAAGTGCAGATTTAGGTAAACTCCGGTGTTGCGTTTGGTGTGGACATGAATAACGGTGATTTGTGTTTTTAAACGTCACTATTTGGGACATAAGAGCATAAACGTCATAGATGCTCCTTGTTTCTGTCAGACAGTGGAGCAGAGACACTTCTGACCCTCTCACAGGCTCCACAAACAGAGTTCAAATGTCCATATTCTGCTTTGGCCTGATTCCCAATCCAGATTTCCTTGTGTCTCGTTCACTTTGTTTCCATAACCACTTAAAGCAGTTCAGCCTCTTTGTCGGTCACACAAACGAGCTCCTGGCTCCATGTTTCATGTTTCATGTTTTGCGGAAATAACGACGCAAAACGGAGCCTCTGATTGGACAGGCTGGAGCTTATTTTTAGGAAAACACTGCCCCCTGCTGGTCTGGAGGCTCATAACCGCACCAAGAGCGTGATTATGTGGGGCTGTGTGGATGGAATTATATTTAACACGGTGAAGTGTGGACGCCAGACTTTTTATAAAACCAAGTGCAGCAGATCTGCGTTCATAGAAATACCCGTGTGTGTGGACATGGCCTTATCGTCCGTGAAGTCGTGTACCCGATGTCGGATGAACCCAGAGGCGTAAAGTCGTGTACCCGGTGTCGGATGAACCCAGATGAACCCAGATGAACCCAGATGAACCCAGATGAACCCAGATGAACCCAGAGGCAGGTGGACTCACTGTGATGACTCCGTCTTTGTGGTAAAACCCGCACAGCTCCTTTAAGCCGCTCAGGAACTGCTGATTGGTGGAGCTGTACGACTGTCCCGCCTCCACCAGACGCCCGCAGAGTTTCACCACCTGCAGCAGAACAGAGAACGACAACAGACAACTTTACACTTACAAACTTTTATTTAAATAAACCAGGGCAAGTAACAGGCGCTTTACACTTAGACCGTTTCATTTAGATATAATTAATATTAAATTAAATATGTGAAGGAAACAGGGATTTAATACTGAGAGTTTTGGGTTCTGGCCTCAAGAAAATTCTAGTTGGCTCCTGGTTCAGTCCTGGTTCAGTCCTGGTTTAGTCCTGGTTCAGTCCTGGTTCAGTCCTGGTTCAGTCCTGGTTTAGTCCTGCTTTAGTCCTGCTTTAGTCCTGGTTTAGTCCTGGTTTAGTCCTGCTTTAGTCCTGCTTTAGTCCTGCTTTAGTCCTGCTTTAGTCCTGGTTTAGTCCTGCTTTAGTCCTGCTTTAGTCCTGCTTTAGTCCTGCTTTAGTCCTGCTTTAGTCCTGCTTTAGTCCTGGTTTAGTCCTGGTTTAGTCCTGCTTTAGTCCTGCTTTAGTCCTGCTTTAGTCCTGGTTTAGACCTGGTTTAGTCCTGCTTTAGTCCTGCTTTAGTCCTGCTTTAGTCCTGGTTTAGACCTGGTTTAGTCCTGCTTTAGTCCTGCTTTAGTCCTGGTTTAGTCCTGGTTTAGTCCTGCTTTAGTCCTGCTTTAGTCCTGCTTTAGTCCTGGTTTAGACCTGGTTTAGTCCTGCTTTAGTCCTGGTTTAGTCCTGGTTTAGTCCTGCTTTAGTCCTGCTTTAGTCCTGCTTTAGTCCTGCTTTAGTCCTGGTTTAGACCTGGTTTAGTCCTGGTTTAGTCCTGCTTTAGTCCTGCTTTAGACTCTCTCAGGACTTGTACCTTTTCCAGAGCCGTTTCCAGGTGCCAAACTTCAGCCTCAAACTGATCCAGACTCCGTCTGAAACAGATTCAACACGTTTCAGAATCGTCACAGTTTCAAGAACAGGAAACAGAATCAAACTTTGAGTTCAGCTGATCGTAAATCTAATAAAATATGTTTAACAATAAATATACAACAGAAAAGATCATGCAGTGAAACAGTTCCTGAAGTGGTGTCAGGAGCTCTGGACCAGGTCTGGCCCCGGATCAGGGCAGCAGAACCAGCTGCAGGTGAAGCAAACCGGACACGGGGAGAATATGCAAACTCCACAGAGGGTGGGAGTGAAACCCTGTACGATCCTGATGTAAGACGACACTCCTGCTCGGACTCTGCTCCTGATGCTCCCGAACTGACACGAGCCGAAGCGCCAGAAAAACAAATATTTTACTGTCAAACTAAAGGTGCAGTGGGAGCGACTGTTTCTGTCTCTGCATTTATTCACTTCTATCGCTTAAAAAAACAGAGTGACCAGATTTTCAAAGTAAAAACTGGGACATCTCTGTCATTTTGGTGGTTAGTAATAAAAATATTGTGAAATGAGCGCGAAATTAAGGAAAATTATTCTGCAAAGACCATTTATGACAAACATGTGAGTCAGTACGGTCACATTTCCTTTGTGTTTTGCTTTTCAGGATCAGATTGGTCAAAAATAGGGACACTGGGACATTTCTTGTATAAAACTGGGACAAATTTCTGGTTTTGTATAAATGTGCAGGGACAGGGGACCCAGGGCTCAGGACCGAGACTGTCCCGGGGAAACGGGGACGTCTGGACTCTAATGATGCGTGAATGAAACAAAACACAGCTCCAGGGCTGTTTTTGAGGCGGTAACAACATTATAACACGAATTTAAGCTCACAGGAGTTCATTTTGTGTCATACAAAACCTTTAAATTGAGTTGTTATTGTCGTAGAGAAATGGCCGTCCACTCATAACAAGTTTCACCATTATACTCACATTTTCTTTGTGTTTTGGTCGTTTTTAAGCAGTTTTTCTGTATTTTATCTAAACAAATGACAGTTTACTGTTGGCAGGATCAGGATTAGTCAAAAATAGGGACATTTCTTGTATAAAACTGGGACAAATCAGTGGTTTTTGTGTAAATCTCCTGGGACAGGGGGCACAGGGCTCCAAACTGGGACTGGGGCAAATTAAAACCAGCACCTTGGGGGACACGACTTTAGTATAAACGAGTAAAAGTATAAAACAAAGCAGGAGGAGCCGTGTGAAGTGTCAACAGGCGTAAAGGAGGAAGGAAAGGAGGATGTAGGAGGTAGGAGACAGGAAGGATGTGAAGGAGGATGCGCCTGCTCCACAGTACGCATGCGCACAGGCTCCCGTTACGCACCGTGTTCATTCGGACCGAGTTTTACGCAAAGTTTCGCGATGTTTTTTTACCTGAACCGCGGCGTGTCTTTTACGCACTCCTCAAAGTCCAGCAGCGGGTCCATGTTTGGGTGCGTGCGCGCGTCCGGGAGCAGCTGCGGCCCGCCGTGCGCGCTCACAGAAGGGCCCGGACCCTGCGGACCCGCGTCATGGCGCAGTGCGGGGAGGTGCGGACCCGGCGCTCCGTGCGTGCGCAGAGACGTGCGGAGGTTTTGGCGGAGTTTGGCGAACAGCTGTGAGCGGAGGAGCGGAGGAGGCGCAGGCGCAGGAGGAGGAGGAGGCGCAGGAGGAGGAGCGTTACTACGGAGCGACGCAAAACATCCGGGTCACGCACGGAGGAGAGACAGCGGGACCTAGGAGCGTGGCGTGGAAGTGCAAAAACAGAGTCAGATGCCCTCACTTCCTCCTGTAGTTAGACTGAGGTGAGGGGAGGTCACGTCTCTAGTGAATCTGCACATGTGGTGGTGTGTCAGATGCCCTCCCAGTCCCTGTTTCCCCGGGACAGTCCCAGTCCTGAGCCCTGTGTCCCCTGTCCCAGCAGATTTTACCCAAAACCACTGATTTGTCCCAGTTTTATACAAGAAATGTCCCAGTGTGAGAGGCGTAAACTGTCACTTGTTTAGATAAAATACAGAAAAGCTGCTTAAAAATGACCAAAACACAAAGAAAACGTCGTCATGAGTGGACTCTGCCAACAATTTTATTTAATTTCGCATTCAATTCACAATTTATTTATTACCAACCACTAAAAAAACAAGGATGTCGCAGTTTTTTTTATTTTGAAATTCTGCTCACCCTCCATTAAACGTATCTATGGAGACAAGCGGGAACCCCACCGTGCCCGAGTCAGATCTGTGGACAGGCGATCCCGCTCACACTTAGTCATCCCTGTTTCCCCGGGACAGTCCCAGTCCTGACCCTGTGTCCCCCGTCCCAGAGGAGTTATACAAAACCACTGATTTGTCCCAGTTTAATACAAGAAATGTCCCAGTGTCCCTGTTTTGGACCAATCTGATCCAAACCCGGACTAAACTAGGATTAAGACTAATCCAGGACTACATCAGGTCTAAACCAGGCCTAAAACATTTTTTGACCTGATCCAGATCCTGCCAACAGTAAAGTGAGGCAGAAACCGGCATTTGTTTAGGTAAAATCCAGAAAAGCTGCTTAAAAACGACCAAAACTTGTCACAGATAGAAATGATTAGGGCCGAGTGATGGGAATCATTAAAAAGTGTCGATACGATACATATATACCTCAATACGATATGTTTTTCGATGCAGCACTTTCGATTCAATGATATATTTTCAAATCAGTTCTGCAGGGTTGAGTAAAAAACAAAGGCCAAATCACTGCTGTGATACTAAAAGTCACTAATAAACCACTAAGTTTGTGCAAAGTAAAAAAAAAAAATTACTTATTAAAACTATCAATACCGTGGGCGGCTATATCGATAAATCGATAAAGTAGAAAGTATTTTTGGTATATTTTGCTAAAAAGTTACAATTTTGTTGCTTGTTTGGAGAAAGGAAAACGAATGCAAAACCTTTTCACAAAATAATTGAGTAAAAATACAAATATATCGATACAGAGGCCCAAGATATCGATACTGTATTATCACATTAAACGATACGATATATCGATATTTCAATATTGTTGCACACGTCTAGAAATGAGGAGGAAAAAAACATTTGTGGATTTGACTTTTGGAGATTAAGAGTTGAGAAAAGCCCAGGAGTGTGAAGTGAAACCTCTGCTCCTCTAACAGCTCCACATTCAGGGAGAAAAGGGAAGGAAAATGCAAATGTCTTGAAAATAAAACATTTATTTCAGTTCTTACAGGAACAGAAAGCGTTCGCTCTTTAACAAACGTCAGAGCAAAACAAGAAACACTTGTGAAAACGGTCCAAAGGAAAAGAGACTTTATTTTGGGAATGAGATGGAGACGAGGATCACAGTGACGTTATCGGCGCAGCCTCGTCTCACCGCCTCCGACGCCAGCTGCTGACAGGCCGAGTCCAGGACCGGGTCCAGACCGGGGTCCAGGCCGGGGTCCAGACCAGGGTCTAAACTGGGGTCTTTCTGCTCCTCTGAACCTTCTGCACCCTGAGAACGAGAAAGAGAAACACTGCAGAGTTAACAGGAAAACTCAGCTCACCTGCTGTAGTTCAGCTCTTTATGGTCAGATTAAAGTCTAACAAAACCCCAGACAGAGGAGTGCCTCCAGTTAGCGTCACACCCCGGGGCCGTTCAGACAGAAATGAAACCGACCTGGAGAACGCTGAGCACAAACTTCACCGCTTCATCTGCAGAAAACACTTTGAACAAACCGTCACAGGCGAGAATCAGGAACCTGCAACAGAGAGAAGAGCGTGGGAGGGCATCCGGCACAATCCGACACACGGGGAGGGCATCTGACACAACCTGACACACGGGGAGGGCATCCGGCACAATCTGACACACGGGGAGGGCATCCGGCACAATCTGACACACGGGGAGGGCATCTGACACAATCTGACACACGGGGAGGGCATCTGACACAATCTGACACACGGGGAGGGCATCTGACACAATCTGACACACAGGGAGGGCATCTGACACAATCTGACACACGGGGAGGGCATCCGGCACAATCCGACACACGGGGAGGGCATCTGACACAATCTGACACACGGGGAGGGCATCTGACACAATCTGACACACGGGGAGGGCATCTGACACAATCTGACACACGGGGAGGGCATCTGACACAATCTGACACACGGGGAGGGCATCTGACACAATCTGACACACGGGGAGGGCATCTGACACAATCTGACACGCGGGAGGGCATCTGACACAATCTGACACACGGGAGGGCATCTGACACAATCTGACACACGGGGAGGGCATCTGACACAGCGGGAGGGCATCTGACACAATCTGACACACGGGGAGGGCATCTGACACAATCTGACACACGGGGAGGGCATCTGACACAATCTGACACACGGGGAGGGCATCTGACACAGCGGGAGGGCATCTGACACAATCTGACACACGGGGAGGGCATCTGACACAATCTGACACACGGGGAGGGCATCTGACACAATCTGACACACGGGGAGGGCATCTGACACAATCTGACACACGGGAGGGCATCTGACACACGGGAGGGCATCTGACACAATCTGACACACGGGAGGGCATCTGACACAATCTGACACGCGGGAGGGCATCTGACACAATCTGACCCACGGGAGGGCATCTGACACAATCTGACCCACGGGAGGGCATCTGACACAATCTGACCCACGGGAGGGCATCTGACACAATCTGACACGCGGGAGGGCATCTGACACAATCTGACACACGGGAGGGCATCTGACACAATCTGACACACGGGGAGGGCATCTGACACAGCGGGAGGGCATCTGACACAATCTGACACACGGGGAGGGCATCCGGCACAATCCGACACAGTGGGAGGGCATCTGACACAATCTGACACACGGGGAGGGCATCTGACACAATCTGACACACGGGGAGGGCATCTGACACAGCGGGAGGGCATCTGACACAATCTGACACACGGGGAGGGCATCCGGCACAATCCGACACAGTGGGAGGGCATCTGACACAATCTGACACACGGGGAGGGCATCTGACTCACCTGTCGTGGGGCGTGAGCTGGCGCCTCCTCAGGTCGGGGGTGGAGACGACGCCGCAGCGTTTGAACTGCCCGTCCCCGATGGAGCGAGAGACCTCGAGCAGGCCCAGAACCCGCCCGTCCCTGCAAGACCGGGTTAGACCGGGTTAGACCGGGTTAGACCGGGTTTATACCGGGTTAGACCGGGTTTAGACCGGGTTTAGACCGGGTTAGACCGGGTTTAGACCGGGTTAGACCGGGTTTAGACCGGGTTAGACCGGGTTAGACCGGGTTAGACCGGGTTTATACCGGGTTAGACCGGGTTTAGACCGGGTTTAGACCGGGTTAGACCGGGTTTAGACCGGGTTAGACCGGGTTTAGACCGGGTTTAGACCGGGTTAGACCGGGTTTAGACCGGGTTTAGACCGGGTTTAGACCGGGTTTAGACCGGGTTTAGACCGGGTTAGACCGGGTTTAGACCGGGTTAGACCGGGTTTAGACCGGGTTTAGACCGGGTTAGACCGGGTTTAGACCGGGTTTAGACCGGGTTTAGACCGGGTTAGACCGGGTTTAGACCGGGTTTAGACCGGGTTAGACCGGGTTTAGACCGGGTTTAGACCGGGTTTAGACCGGGTTTAGACCGGGTTTAGACCGGGTTTAGACCGGGTTAGACCGGTTTAGACCGGGTTAGACCGGGTTTAGACCGGGTTAGACCGGGTTAGACCGGGTTTAGACCGGGGTTAGACTGGAGTTAGACCTGGTTTAGTCCTGGTTTATTCCTGGTTTAGACCTGGTTTAGTCCTGGTTTAGACCTGGTTTAGTCCTAATTTTGACCTGGTTTAGTCCTAGTTTAGACCTGGTTTAGACCTGGTTTAGACCTGGTTTAGTCCTGGTTTAGTCCTGGTTTAGACCTGGTTTAGACCTGGTTTAGTCCTAATTTTGACCTGGTTTAGTCCTAGTTTAGACCTGGTTTAGTCCTAGTTTAGACCTGGTTTAGTCCTAGTTTAGACCTGGATTAGTCCTAGTTTAGACCTGGTTTAGTCCTGGTTTAGACCTGGATTAGTCCTAGTTTAGACCTGGATTAGTCCTAGTTTAGACCTGGATTAGTCCTAGTTTAGACCTGGTTTAGTC
Organism: Odontamblyopus lacepedii; assembly: GCA_034769755.1. Classification (NCBI taxonomy): domain Eukaryota; kingdom Metazoa; phylum Chordata; class Actinopteri; order Gobiiformes; family Gobiidae; genus Odontamblyopus; species Odontamblyopus lacepedii. The sequence continues at coordinate 2,868,376 of CM068357.1, forward strand.
CTAGTTTAGACCTGGTTTAGACCTGGTTTAGTCCTGGTTTAGTCCTGGTTTAGTCCTGGTTTAGACCTGGTTTAGTCCTAATTTTGACCTGGTTTAGTCCTAGTTTAGACCTGGTTTAGTCCTAGTTTAGACCTGGATTAGTCCTAGTTTAGACCTGGATTAGTCCTGGTTTAGACCTGGATTAGTCCTAGTTTAGACCTGGATTAGTCCTAGTTTAGACCTGGTTTAGACCTGGTTTAGTCCTGGTTTAGACTTGGATTAGTCCTAGTTTAGACCTGGATTAGTCCTAGTTTAGACCTGGTTTAGACCTGGTTTAGTCCTGGTTTAGACTTGGATTAGTCCTAGTTTAGACCTGGTTTAGACCTGGATTAGTCCTAGTTTAGACCTGGTTTAGTCCTGGTTTAGACCTGGTTTAGTCCTGATTTAGACCTGGTTTAGTCCTGGTTTGGAGCTCAAATATCAGACTCCAATTGTTTCCGTGAGTTCTCTTAAACCACCACCAGAGGCGCTAAAGTTCATCTTGACGATCGTCTGTATGTGAGTGAGTGACGTCTCCACAGCGCCGCTCACATGAGGCTCCTGTTGCCACGGTTACAGTGAAGATATATACACGGAAGATAATTTGTCAAATTCGATTTTGAATAGACTTTTTCACCCCTGAAAAAGCATGTTTGAATAGTTTTTCTTCTGAATTCGGTTGGCAGCTGCAGTTTTGAGCGTGTGGGGCTCGTACCTCACAGTCCCTCCGGCCCTCTGGATCCTCATGCGCTCCTCGTACATGGTCGGGGTGTGTTCTTTGCTCAAACACAGAGTCACAGGTTTGTTCTGTCCGTCACATGGCTCCACCCTGCACAGCACCGCCTGAACACACCGAACAACAGCTCAGAACCTTCTGGAACATATATATATAAGTATCTAAAGTTAAAAGTTATATGCTGTCCCTCTGTCCCACTGCACAAAAGCCCAAAAGACTCGACTGTCGACTCCAGAAGCAACAAGTGAAGATGGACGACTGACGGAGAAGAAGAGAAACTGAAAGTGTTGAAAGAAAACGGTTCAGGAATGTATTTTTAGTGTTTTTTCACTGGTAAATAAACAGGATTAGAAACGACATCAGTGATCGAGTCTTTTGGGCTTTGGCCTGTGCAGTGGGAAATCAGCAGAGGGAAGTGTGAGGTGCTTATAAAGATGTTTTCTAACGTTTGTTAGACTCGTGGCTGTTGTCAGATGGGTTAAAGTGGAGTTAAGCTTCTTCAGTCTGAAGCAAATTGTCATTTTACGTGGAAGTTCAGAACTTGCCCCCATCACTACACTAGTTTGTTGCCTTGACAGACTCACTGCCACAGTGAGGAAACACTGATCTGTGCCGTTTTTTGGCTTCTGACAGAATTCACCTCCTCTAGAAACGACTTTAGCTTCAGACGGGACAGAGTTCAGCTTTAATGTACATGTAGTATTAGTAGTAGTATTAGTAGTAGTAGTATTAGTAGCAGTAGTAGTAGTAGTAGTAGTAGTAGTAGCAGTAGCAGTAGCAGTAGCAGTAGCAGCAGTAGCAGTAGTAGTAGTAGCAGTAGCAGTAGCAGTAGCAGCAGCAGCAGTAGCAGTAGCAGTAGCAGCAGCAGCAGTAGTAGCAGTAGCAGTAGCAGTAGTAGCAGTAGTAGCAGTAGTAGCAGTAGCAGCAGCAGCAGCAGCAGTAGCAGTAGTAGTAGTAGCAGTAGCAGTAGCAGTAGCAGTAGCAGTAGCAGCAGTAGCAGTAGCAGTAGCAGCAGCAGCAGTAGCAGTAGCAGCAGTAGCAGTAGCAGTAGCAGTAGTAGCAGTAGTAGCAGTAGTAGTAGTAGTAGTAGTAGCAGTAGCAGTAGTAGTAGTAGTAGCAGTAGCAGTGCAGCAGCGGAGCAGTAGCAGTAGTGGTAGCAGTGGCAGTGGCAGTAGCAGCAGTAGCGGTAGCAGTAGCAGCGGCAGCAGTAGTAGTGGCAGTAGTAGTAGCAGTAGTGGTAGTGATAGCGGTAGCGGTGGCAGTGGCGGTAGCAGTAGCAGTAGTAGCGGTGGTAGCAGTGGTAGTAGTAAGTGGCAGTGGCAGCAGTAGCAGCAGTGGCAGTAGTAGTTGTAGCAGTAGCGGTAGCAGTAGCGGTAGCAGCAGTAGCAGCAGTGAGCAGTAGCAGCGGTGGTAGTAGCGGTAGTAGTAGCAGTAGCAGTGGTAGTGGCAGTGGCAGTAGTAGCGGTAGCGGTAGTAGTAGTAGTAGTAGCAGTGGCGGTAGCGATGGCAGTGGCAGTAGTAGCGGTAGCAGTAGCAGTAGCAGTAGCAGTAGCAGTGGCAGTAGCAGTAAGCAGTGGCAGTAGCAGTAGCGGTAGCAGCGGTAGCAGTGGCGGTAGCAGTAGCAGTAGCGATAGCAGTAACGGTAGCAGTGGCAGTAGCAGTAGTAGCGGTGGTAGTAGCAGTAGCAGTAGCAGTAGCAGTAGCTGGCGTATTAGTAGCAGTAGTAGTGGCAGTAGCGGTAGCGGTAGTAGCGGTGCAGTAGTAGTGCAGTAGCAGTAGCAGTGCAGTAGCAGTAGTGGCAGTAGCAGTAGCAGTAGTGGTAGCAGTAGCGGTAGCAGTAGCAGTAGCAGTAGCGGTAGCAGCGGTAGCAGTGGCAGTGGCGGTAGCAGTGGCAGTAGCGGTAGCAGTGGTAGCAGTAGCGGTAAGTAGCAGTAGTAGCAGTAGTAGCGGTAGCGGTAGCGGTAGCAGTAGCGGTAGCAGTGGCAGCGGTAGCGGTAGCAGTGGTAGCAGTGGTAGTAGCGGTGGCAGTGGCAGTGGCAGCAGTGGCGGTAGTAGCGGTAGTAGTGGTAGTAGTGGTAGTGGTAGCAGTGGCAGCGGTAGTAGTGGTAGTGGTTGTGGTAGTGGTAGTAGTAGTGGTAGTAGCAGTAGCGGCAGCGGCAGCAGCGGTAGCAGTAGCAGCGGTAGCAGTAGCGGTGGCAGTGGCAGCGGTAGCAGTAGTAGCGGTAGCAGTGGTAGCGGTAGCAGTAGCGGTAGCAGTAGCAGCGGCAGTAGCAGTAGTAGTAGTAGCAGTGGTAGCAGTAGCGGTAGCGGTAGCAGTAGCAGTAGTGCAGTGCAGTAGCAGTAGCAGTGGCGGTAGCGGTGGCAGTAGCAGTAGTAGTAGTAGTGGTAGTGGTAGTAGTAGTAGTGTGGTAGTGGTAGTGGTAGTAGCAGTAGTAGTAGTAGCGGTAAGCGGTAGCAGCAGTAGCAGTAGCGGTGGTAGTAGCAGTGGCGGTAGCGGTAGTGGTAGTAGCGGTAGCAGTAGCAGTGGCGGTAGCAGTGGCGGTAGTAGTGGTAGCGGTAGCAGTGGTAGTAGCGGTGGCAGTAGCGGTAGCAGTGGTGGTAGTGGTAGTGGTAGTAGTGGCAGTAGCGGTAGCAGCGGTAGTAGTGGTAGTAGTGGTTGTAGTAGTAGTAGCAGTAGTAGCAGTAGCAGCGGTGGCAGTGGCAGCGGTAGCAGTAGCGGTAGCAGTAGCGGTGGCAGTAGCAGTAGTGGCGGTAGCGGTAGCGGTAGCGGTAGTGGCAGTGGCAGTGGCGGTAGCGGTGGTAGCAGTAACGGTGGCAGTAGCAGTAGCGGTAGCGGTGGCAGCGGTAGCAGTGGTAGTAGTAGTGGTGGTAGTAGTAGTAGTGGTAGTGGTGAAGCAGTGGCAGCGTAGTAGCGGTAGCGGTAGTAGCAGTGGCAGTGGCAGTAGCGGTGGCGGTAGCAGTAGTGGTAGCAGTGGCAGTGGCAGTAGCGGTAGCGGTAGCAGTAGCGGTAAGCAGTGGCAGTAGTGGTAGCAGTAGTGGCAGTGGCAGCGGTAGCAGCAGCGGTGGCGGTAGTAGTGGCGGTAGCAGTGGCAGCGGTGGCAGCAGTGGTGGTGGTAGTAGTAGTGGTAGCGGTGGCAGTAGCAGTGGCAGTGGCGGTAGCGGTGGCGGTAGCGTAGTGGTAGTGGTAGTAGTAGTAGTAGTAGTGGTGGTGGTGGCAGTAGTGGCGGTAGCAGTAGCAGTAGCAGTCGTAGTAGTAGTAGCAGTAGCAGTAGCAGTAGTAGTAGTAGTAGCAGTAGTAGTAGTAGTAGTAGTAGTAGTAGCAGTAGCAGTAGTAGTAGCAGTAGCAGTAGTAGTAGTAGTAGTAGTAGTAGCAGTAGCAGTAGCAGTAGTAGTAGCAGCAGTAGCAGTAGTAGTAGTAGTAGTAGCAGTAGCAGTAGCAGTAGTAGTAGCAGTAGTAGTAGCAGTAGCAGTAGTAGTAGTAGCAGTAGCAGTAGCAGTAGTAGTAGTAGTAGTAGTAGTTACCCTGCTGTCTCCCAGGTTGGCCACATACACAGTGTCGTCCACCACCAGGGCGCATGTGGCTGTGGAGCCGTCCTTCCACGAGGGTTTCCTGAAAACACAAAACGCCGCCGTCTGTGAGAGAAGCTCTGGACTCTGCTCAGACTGAAGACGGAAGAAGAAACATCAAAATAACAGAAATATTCAGTGAAAGTTCTGACTGGCTGGAGGCTTTCTTCAGAAACTCCTCGTCCGTCTGCTTAAACGTGTCCATCAGACTCTTCCTGACGAGCTTCTCCAGGTTCTCTGTCTCTCCTGAAACACACACACACATTCACTCTGGTACGCACAGTCTGAAAGTGAAAGTGAAAGTGAAAGTGAAAGTGAAAGTGAAAGTGAAAGTGAAAGCGAAAGCGCCGCTGACCTGTGGGGAACCTCTTGGCCAGGGTCAGGTGGAGGTTTTCCGCAGCGAATCTCGAGGCTCGAGCTCCTCCGTGTCCGTCGAACACGGCGAAGTACGACAGGCGAGAGCTACAACAGACTTAGTTTTATTTAGAGTTGTGATCATTTGGACGGATGTGTTGTGCTCCCAGCAAATCAAAAACAAAATAAACATATGAAGACATAACGAAAGATGAGACTCGCACATGTGAAGAGAAGAAACTAAAAGAAAGAAAAAAACACAATACAGCACAACCACAGTTCACTTTATATGAAGGCCACAACATCTAAAACATGTGAATAAAGAAACAAACTAAACAGACTAAACCAGGACTGAACCAGGACTGAACCAGGACTGAACCAGGACTGAACCAAGACTGAACCAGGACTAAACCAGGACTGAACCAGGACTGAACCAGGACTGAACCAAGACTGAACCAGGACTAAACCAAGACTAAACCAGGACTAAACCAAGACTGAACCAGGACTGAACCAGGACTGAACCAGGACTGAACCAGGACTGAACCAGGACTGAACCAGGACTAAACCAGGACTAAACCAGGACTGAACCAGGACTGAACCAGGACTGAACCAGGACTGAACCAGGACTGAACCAAGACTGAACCAGGACTGAACCAGGACTGAACCAGGACTAAACCAGGACTAAACCAGGACTGAACCAGGACTGAACCAGGACTGAACCAGGACTGAACCAAGACTGAACCAGGACTGAACCAGGACTGAACCAGGACTAAACCAGGACTAAACCAGGACTGAACCAGGACTGAACCAGGACTGAACCAGGACTGAACCAGGACTGAACCAGGACTGAACCAGGAATAAACCAGGACTAAACCAGGACTGAACCAGGACTAAACCAGGACTGAACCAGGACTAAACCAGGACTAAACCAGGACTGAACCAGGACTGAACCAGGACTGAACCAGGACTGAACCAGGACTGAACCAGGACTAAACCAGGACTAAACCAGGACTGAACCAGGACTGAACCAGGACTAAACCAGGACTGAACCAGGACTGAACCAGGACTGAACCAGGACTAAACCAGGACTGAACCAGGACTGAACCAGGACTGAACCAGGACTGAACCAGGACTAAACCAGGACTGAACCAGGACTGAACCAGGACTGAACCAGGACTAAACCAGGACTAAACCAGGACTGAACCAGGACTGAACCAGGACTGAACCAGGACTGAACCAAGACTGAACCAGGACTGAACCAGGACTGAACCAGGACTAAACCAGGACTGAACCAGGAATAAACCAGGACTAAACCAGGACTGAACCAGGACTAAACCAGGACTAAACCAGGACTGAACCAGGACTAAACCAAGACTAAACCAGGACTAAACCAAGACTAAACCAGGACTAAACCAAGACTAAACCAGGACTAAACCAGGACTAAACCAGGACTAAACCAGGACTGAACCAGGACTGAAACAGGACTAAACCAGGACCAAACATGGACTAAACGAGGAGTGAACCAGAACTAAACCAGGACTAAACAATGACTGAACCAGGACTAAATCAGGTCTAGACCAGGTCTAAACCAGGTAGTCCAATTCCTACTGAATTAGGACTAAACCAGGATTCAACCAGAACTAAACCAGGACTAAACCAGGGTTGAAATGATTGATTACTGAGCGGTGAACTGCTGCCCCTGCGACCCAGATGGATAAAGCGTAAGAAGATGGATGAATAAACCAGGACTGAACCAGGACTGAACCAGGACTGAACCAGGACTAAACCAGGACTAAACCAGGACTAAACCAGGACTAAACCAAGACTAAACCAGGTCTAAACCAGAACTATCTGACAGGTCCATTCTGCTTTCACTCTGGTCTGAAAGTAAATGGTTCTTACACAGATTTGGGTTTCAGGCTCAGCAGACCCGTCATGTCGGGCAGGAGCACGTGGGCGTCCTGCATCTCGTCCCTCTCGCCTCTGCGCGCCGCCACGTACCCTCTGAGCACGGGCACAGCGGGTGCAGCGGGCACAGCGGGAACACCTGGAACCAGCACCACACCCGGGTTACCCTCAGCCCGCACACACACACCATTCTGCAGCACGAGAGGAGACAAACATTGGTGAGCGGAGAACCTTCTGTGCAGAGCCTCTTCATCACCTCCGCCTGCTCCTCTGTGCCGTCGCGCGAGCTCGGTTTACGCTTCCGGGCGCCGTCCTGGGCCCCGGCGTCCTGGGCCCTGGCGTCCTGGGCCCCGGCGTCCTGGGCCCCGCCATTCTGGCTCCCGCCGTTCTGGCTCCCGTCGTTCTGGCTCCTGTCTTTGGTCTCAAGTGGGGCTGGAAAACGAGAAAAGATTCACAGAAATATTTTGTTTGATTGAGCAATTTCATCATATTTTAATCTTAAAAATAAGGAGAAATTTTGATTTTTTATTTTATTATTTTTTTTTAATGGAAATTATTTAAAGTTTCACTGCATAACTTTTTGGTTGGGGGTCTGTCACCTGCTTGTTTCTATGGATACGTAATTTCTCTGCCAGGAATGTTCCACATTAAACAGCTCTATCTTAATTTATTCGATTACAGGTGGTTTTAGAGTTCAAAACCGACCAAAACACAAAGAAAATATGACTATACAGACACATTACTCATGAATGGGCCGAGTGCACAAGTTTTCTTTAATTGTGCACTCGTTTCACTATTTTAATATTACCAGACATCACAAAATTGGACTTCGTATTTAATAACTGTTCTTGCGTGAGATTTTGAGGTAAAATGTTCGTGTTTAGTGCGGTTTATCCCTCACCGGAGGTTTGAGTCGGCTCCGGCAAGTCCCCGAACAGGTCCATGAGAAAAGCTGTTAGCTTCTGTTCATAGAAATTAATGGTCGCTGTTAGCCACTGTTAGCTTGTTAGCCGCCGTTAGCTTCTGTTCATAGAAACCAAAGGCAGCTGTTAGCCGCTGTTAGCCACCGAGCTAACTAGCCCCAACACCGCCACGGCTAAAACGAGCCAAAACCTCTGCTTTTAAACGTGTGATCCTCTAGAATGTTCCGGAAGGCCAGATACTTTATCGAAACAAATGTATCTTGACTTGAGACCGCGTAGAGTTAATAAATGTGTGATTTTTAATGCTTAGTGAGTGAAAGTTTGCGGCTCGGCTCAGGCACAGCAGCGCGGAGCTTCTTCTGTGGGACACACGGAGCTGCAGCGCCACCGTCTGGAGAGAAGGAGGAAAACTATGAAAACAGGTACAAAGTTTATTTTTAAAGCTCCTATATTACACAAAACTGACTCTTTTGAGATTTAAGCCATGTTATAATGTTATTGCCTCGTAAAAAACACACCTGGAGTTTGGTTTTGTTTCATTCGCACATGTTTAACACACAAAACACGCGTGAAGTTCTTCTCTGGAATAGAAAACCCTCTGTTCCACCTTGTGACGTGTATGTGAAGTGGTAATACATGTTTTTAAACTCCACACACCTTCACAAGAATCATTTGGATCTTTTTCAGCCCTGGAACTGCCCACGTCGACTGAACTAAGGGTAAAAAAGGAGCTGTTCACTTGGAAATGACCACTGTATGACATCACAAGGTAGAACAGAGCGTTTTGAGCCTTGAAGATTAAATTTTCAGGCTTTCAGTTAAAAAAAGAAAAGAAAAAGTAAGCGTGAATAGAGCATTGACCGATAATAAAAGTGTTTACCAGGTTAATTTGTGCTGTAGTTTAAGAGTAAAACACATAAATATGGTGGTAAACTACAAAAAAGGAAATAAACCTCTTTTCAAAGATATACAATATTCCTTTAAATTCATAACATTTATTTTTCTGTAGGGCCCAATACCAAATGGCCCTGGTTTAAAGCTCATAAGTCGAGTTTGTGTAGGGTGAGCAGATAAAAAGATCAAAATAAAAAACTGGGACACCCCTTTTTTTTTGGTCTTTGGTAATAATAAAATTGTGAAACGAGCGCGTAATTAAGCAAAATTCTTATGCAGAGTCCATTCATGACTAACATGAGTCAGTATAGTCACATTTTCTTTGTGTTTTGGTGTTTTTTACGCAGCTTTTCTGTATTTTCCCTAAACAAATGACTCTCTGTTTACTGTTGGCAGGATCGGATTGGTCAAAAATAGGGACACTGGGACATTTCTTGTATAAAACTGGGACAAATCAGTGGTTTTGGGTAAGACACAGGGCTCAGAACTGGGATGGTCCCGGGTAAACAGGGACGTATAGAAGAAAAATATTATTGTAGAAAGTATGTGCGTCACCACAGCCTGGACCTAAGCTATGGTTTAGTGTAAAGACGGGCCCTCAGAAGCCACGGTTTATTTTTCTGCTCAAACTCATTCACCTTTTCAGTCTTTTCTCTGCTGGATTATCCGTGTTTTTCACTCTCCGCCCCTCATTGGCCGCGCTCCCGCTCGCTCTGCTGTGATTGGCCGCGTCCCCCTGTGGCCCCTGTGGCCCCTTTGCCCCCGGGGACTGACCCAGGGACGGGCCCCGGGGGACGGACGCTCAGACCCGGACTCCCGCACCTCCACGCCTCCGCTGTGGACCGAACATGCGGCGGCCCGTGCTCCTCGCGTGGCTCTTCCTCGCGCTTCACGCACCTGGACGCAGCGCACGAGCCGACCCACCTGTGCGCGAGGACCGGGACAGAGGACACGCGCTCGGGACGCACGGGACGCACGGGACGCACGGCACAGCTCCTCTCCGTGGGTCAGTCTCTTATACGATACGTTATTTCTGAGATTTGTTTGTTGGAGTTTAGACGTTTTAAAGCCTGTTGAGTCACTTTAATCAGTGAATCAGTCAATCAATAGTCATAATTCACTGCACGATTTGTTTAATTGATCCAGTCTGGACTAAACCAGGACTAAACCAGGACTAAACCAGGACTAAACCAGGACTAAACCAGGACTAAACCAGGACTAAACCAGGGTTACCGCGTACCTTCAAATGGAAACAATCCCCATTCAAATCAAAAATTGTGAATCGATTCAAGAATTAAGGGACATTTTTCTGCACTTGGCACTAAAATAACTCCGTATAGTCACATTTTCTTTGTGTTTTGGTCGTTTTTACTTAGACAAATGTCAGTTTATGCCTCTCTTTACTGCTGGCAGGATCAGATTGGTCAAAAATAGGGACACCTGGGACATTGTATAAAACTGGGACAAATCTGCTGGGACAGGGGACCCAGGACTCAAAACTGGGATTGTCCCAGGGAAATAGGAACTGGAGTCACTAATCTGAGTTCCACTCGCCAGAATCTGTCACTAGTTTCACAGTGATAGTGACTAATACTCTAAAAAGTCCTCAAAAAGTTGTATATCTTATAACAGGACGCGCAAACCCACAAATAATTAAAATGACGTCCGTTACCCGCGACAGTCCCAGTTTTGAACCCTTGATGCACCCAAAACCACTGATTTGTCCCAGTTTTATACAAGAAATGTCCCAGGTGTCTCTATTTCCTGACCAATCTGATCCTGCCAACAGTAAAGAGAGACATAGTTCATTATTTGTTCCGCTAAAATTTCGAAAAATTGCTTAAAAACGACCAAAACACAAAGAAACTTGGTCCAAACTAAACGTCCGTCGTGTGTTTTTCGTCTAAAAAGTGTAATAATGAAATAATGAATCAAACTGTTGTGTGTAAAAGTGCATCAGCCTGAGTTCAGACGCTGCAGCTGTTTGTTCCACAGGATCTGAAGTGTAAACGCCCACAGAGATCACACCCTGACGCACAACTCACACAACACACTCACAACTGTCGCCCAGGCGTCACTCGCACGCAAAAACACACAACGGAGAGCAAAACACACACAACGGAGAGCAAAACACACACAACGGAGAGCAAAAAACACACAACGGAGAGCAAAACACACACAACGGAGAGCAAAAAACACACAACGGAGAGCAAAAAACACACAACGGAGAGCAAAAAACACACAACGGAGAGCAAAATACACACAACGGAGAGCAAAAAACACACAACGGAGAGCAAAAAACACACAACGGAGAACAAAAAACACACAACAGCGAGCAAAAAACACACAACAGCGAGCAAAAAACACACAACGGAGCACAGAAACACACAACAGAGCACAAAAAACACACAACAGAGCACAGAAACACACAAAACACACACCACCGAGAGCAAAAAACACACAACGGAGAGCAAAACACACACAACGGAGAGCAAAAAACACACAACGGAGAGCAAAAAACACAACGGAGAGCAAAAAACACACAACGGAGAGCATAACACACACAACGGAGAGCAAAAAACACAACGGAGAGCAAAAAACACACAACGGAGAGCAAAACACACACAACGGAGAGCAAAAAACACAACGGAGAGCAAAAAACACACAACGGAGCACAGAAACACACAACGGAGCACAGAAACACACAACAGAGCACAAAAACACACACAGAAACACACAAACTCGCAAAATGAGTGAATTCTGCTTTAGTTTTAATAAAATAACTGCAGATTAACAGCGGAGATGATGTGTCTGTGTGTACTGTGAGATTATTATGATCAGATTTCTGGAGTAATCAGATTACTGTGAGATTATTATGATCAGATTTCTGGAGTAATCAGATTACTGTGAGATTATTATGATCAGATTTCTGGAGTAATCAGATTACTGTGAGATTATTATGATCTGATTTCTGGAGTAATCAGATTACTGTGAGATTATTATGATCAGATTTCTGGAGTAATCAGATTACTGTGAGATTATTATGATCAGATTTCTGGAGTAATCAGATTACTGTGAGATTATTATGATCAGATTTCTGGAGTAATCAGATTACTGTGAGATTATTATGATCAGATTTCTGGAGTAATCAGATTACTGTGAGATTATTATGATCTGATTTCTGGAGTAATCAGATTACTGTGAGATTATTATGATCTGATTTCTGGAGTAATCAGATTACTGTGAGATTATTATGATCAGATTTCTGGAGTAATCAGATTACTGTGAGATTATTATGATCAGATTTCTGGAGTAATCAGATTACTGAGAGATTATTATGATCAGATTTCTGGAGTAATCAGATTACTGAGAGATTATTATGATCAGATTTTAGGGACAAAATTATTAAAATGACACATTAACCACTTATCAGATGCTGTGATTCACATTCATTATGTCATTCGAATCATCTGGGTTTTGGTCCTGGTTTAGTCCTGGTTTAGTCCTGGTTTAATCCTGGTTTAGTCCCGGTTTAGTCCTGGTTCAGTCCTGTTTTAATCCTGGTTTAATCCTGGTTTAGTCCTGGTTTAGTCCCGGTTTAGTCCTTGTTTAGTCCTGGTTCAGTCCTGTTTTAATCCTGTTTTAGTCTTGGTTTAGTCCTGGTTTAATCCTGGTTTTGTCCTGGTTTAGTCCTGGTTCAGTCCTGTTTTAATCCTGGTTTAATCCTGGTTTAGTCCTGTCTTAGTCCCGGTTTAATCCTGTTCAATCCTGTTTTAATCCTGGTTTAATCCTGGTTTAATCCTGGTTTTGTCCTGGTTTAATCCTGGTTTAGTCCTGTCTTAATCCTGGTTTAATCCTGGTTTAGTCTTGGTTTAGTCTTGGTTTAGTCCTGGTTTAATCCTGGTTCAGTCCTGTTTTAATCCTGGTTTAGTCCCGGTTTAGTCCCGGTTTAGTCCTGGTTTAGCCCTGGTTTAATCCTGGTTTAATCCTGGTTTAGTCCTGGTTTAATCCTGGTTTAATCCTGGTTTAGTCCTGGTTTAGTCCCGGTTTAATCACGGTTTAGTCCTGCTTTAGTCCTGGTTCAGTCCTGTTTTAATCCTGGTTTAGTCTTGGTTTAGTCCAGGTTTAATCCTGGTTTTGTCCTGGTTTAGTCCTGGTTCAGTCCTGTTTTAATCCTGGTTTAGTCTTGGTTTAGTCCTGGTTTAGTCTTGGTTTAGTCCTGGTTTAATCCTGGTTTAGTCCTGGTTTAATCCTGGTTTAGTCCTGGTTTAATCCTGGTTTAGTCCTGGTTTAGTCCTGGTTTAGTCCTGGTTTAATCCTGGTTTAATCCTGGTTTAGTCCTGGTTCAATCCTGGTTTAATCCTGGTTTAGTCCTGGTTTAATCCTGGTTTAGTCTTGGTTTAATCCTGGTTTTGTCCTGGTTTAATCCTGGTTCAATCCTGGTTTAATCCTGGTTTAATCCTGGTTTAGTCCTGGTTTAATCCTGGTTTAGTCCTGGTTTAATCCTGGTTTAGTCCTGGTTTAATCCTGATTTAGTCCTGGTTTAGTCCTGGTTTAATCCTGATTTAGTCCTGGTTTAATCCTGATTTAGTCCTGGTTTAATCCTGGTTTATTCCTGGTTTAGTCCTGGTTTAATCCTGATTTAGTCCTGGTTTAATCCTGGTTTAGTCCTGGTTTAATCCTGGTTTAATCCTGGTTTAATCCTGATTTAGTCCTGGTTCAATCCTGGTTTAATCCTAATTTAATCCTGGTTTAATCCTGATTTAATCTTGGTTTAATCCTGGTTTAGTCCTGGTTTACATATGTTAGTTTTAGTGTGTTTCGTGTGTGTTTCTTGTGTGTTTCGTGTGTGTTTCGTGTGTGTTTCGTGTGTGTTTCGTGTGTGTTTCGTGTGTGTTTCTTGTGTGTTTCGTGTGTGTTTCGTGTGTGTTTCGTGTGTGTTTCGTGTGCGTTGTGTGGATTCTTGGGGGTGTGTTGCATCTTTCACAAACACAGCTCTGTTTGTGAACGTCATAAAAGCTCTGGCACCTCGGCCTGACCCCTGACCCCGTACGGCGGAGGACAAACCACACACACAACACACACCACACACACAACACACACCACACACACCACAAAAACACTGCTCAAACACGCCCGGGAAATCCACAAAACTCAAATCCACTAATACTGAGTGTGTGTAAATGTGTGTAAATGTGTGTAAATGTGTGTGTTAATGTGTAAATGTGTGTATAAATGTGTAAATGTGTGTGCAAATGTGTGTAAATGTGTAAATGTGTGTGTAAATGTGTGTAAATGTGTGTGTAAATGTGTAAATGTGTGTAAATGTGTGTGTAAATGTGTGTGTAAATGTCTGTAAATGTGTGTGTAAATGTGTGTGTAAATGTGGGTAAATGTGTGTGTAAATGTGTGGGTAAATGTGTGGGTAAATGTGTGTAAATGTGTGTGTAAATGTGTGGGTAAATGTCTGTAAATGTGTGTGTAAATGTGTGGGTAAATGTGTGTAAATGTGTGTGTAAATGTGTGTGTAAATGTGTGGGTAAATGTGTGTAAATGTGTGTGTAAATGTGTGGGTAAATGTCTGTAAATGTGTGTGTAAATGTGTGTGTAAATGTGTGTGTAAATGTGTGGGTAAATGTGTGGGTAAATGTGTGTAAATGTGTGTGTAAATGTGTGGGTAAATGTCTGTAAATGTGTGTGTAAATGTGTGGGTAAATGTGTGTAAATGTGTGTGTAAATGTGTGTGTAAATGTGTGGGTAAATGTCTGTAAATGTGTGTGTAAATGTGTGGGTAAATGTCTGTAAATGTGTGTGTAAATGTGTATAAATGTGTAAATGTGTGTGCAAATGTGTGTGGAAATGTGGAAATGTGTGTGTAAATGTGTGTGTAAATGTGTGTGTAAATGTGTAAATGTGTGTATAAATGTGTAAATGTGTGTGTAAATGTGTGTATAAATGTGTAAATGTGTGTGTAAATGTGTAAATGTGTGTATAAATGTGTAAATGTGTGTGTAAATGTGTAAATGTGTGTAAATGTGTAAATGTGTGTGTAAATGTGTAAATGTGTGTAAATGTGTGTGTAAATGTGTAAATGTGTGTATAAATGTGTAAATGTGTGTGCAAATGTGTGTAAATGTGTAAATGTGTGTGTAAATGTGTGTAAATGTGTGTGTAAATGTGTAAATGTGTGTATAAATGTGTAAATGTGTGTAAATGTGTGTGTAAATGTGTGGGTAAATGTCTGTAAATGTGTGTGTAAATGTGTGTATAAATGTGTAAATGTGTGTGTAAATGTGTGGGTAAATGTCTGTAAATGTGTGTGTAAATGTGTGTGTAAATGTGTGGGTAAATGTCTGTAAATGTGTGTGTAAATGTGTGGGTAAATGTCTGTAAATGTGTGTGTAAATGTGTGTGTAAATGTGTGTATAAATGTGTAAATGTGTGTGTAAATGTGTGTGTAAATGTCTGTAAATGTGTGTGTAAATGTGTGTGTAAATGTGTATAAATGTGTAAATGTGTGTGCAAATGTGTGTGTAAATGTGTAAATGTGTGTGTAAATGTGTGTGTAAATGTGTAAATGTGTGTATAAATGTGTAAATGTGTGTGTAAATGTGTGTGTAAATGTGTGTGTAAATGTGTGTGTAAATGTGTGTGTAAATGTGTAAAAATGTGTGTGTAAATGTGTGTGTAAATGTGTATAAATGTGTAAATGTGTGTGTAAATGTGTGTGTAAATGTGTGTGTAAATGTGTGTATAAATGTGTAAATGTGTGTGTAAATGTGTAAATGTGTGTAAATGTGTGTGTAAATGTGTAAATGTGTGTGTAAATGTGTAAATGTGTGTGTAAATGTGTGTGTAAATGTGTGTGCAAATGTGTGTAAATGTGTAAATGTGTGTGTAAATGTGTAAATGTGTGTGTAAATGTGTGTGTAAATGTGTAAATGTGTGTGTAAATGTGTAAATGTGTGTGTAAATGTGTGTGTAAATGTGTAAATGTGTGTAAATGTGTGTGTAAATGTGTGTGTAAATGTGTAAATGTGTGTAAATGTGTGTGTAAATGTGTAAATGTGTGTAAATGTGTGTGTAAATGTGTAAATGTGTGTAAATGTGTGTATAAATGTGTAAATGTGTGTGTAAATGTGCGTAAATGTGTGTGTAAATAGGCACATTAGTTTGCCTTTTTTACACCATTTTCAGATCAGGTGTGGACGATTGGAGAGAAATCAGATTACTCTGTATGAAATCAGATTACTCTGTACGAAATCAGATTACTCTGTACGAAATCAGATTACTCTGTATGAAATCAGATTACTCTGTACGAAATCAGATTACTCTGTATGAAATCAGATTACTCTGTACGAAATCAGATTACTCTGTACGAAATCAGATTACTCTGTATGAAATCAGATTACTCTGTATGAAATCAGATTACTCTGTACGAAATCAGATTACGCAAAATGGAGTTGGTTCTGTTCACATCTGCACCAAAACCTGATTATAATCGGATTTCTGCACCTTTAATGTGATTCTAATGATGCAAGAATCACAAAGTCTGAACTGTCATTTTGACAGGACTAAACCAGGACTAAACCAGGACTAAACCAGGACTAAACCAGGACTGAACCAGGACTGGACCAGGACTGGACCAGGACTGGACCAAGACTGAACCAGGACTAAACCAGGACTGAATCAGGTCTAAACCAGGACTAAACCAGGTCTAAACTCTAACAAAGTGCTGTGTCTGTTATTTGTTACATTTTTGATTCTTGATCCTTTGTCCTCGGCCAGAATCTCCATTTTTAGCAGCCCGTTTATTTGAACTTGTTTATTTGATGATGTTTTTATTTTCGCTCGTTTATTTCCCCGTCAGTATTTTCCTGAACGTCTGTGATGCTTTTATGTTTTTATGTGTTTTTGGTCCACGTTTTTCTACAAATATCAAATCACTTCGAACGAGCCGAGAGTTTGGAGCCGAGGCAGCGTCAGAGTCTGAGCTCCGGACACAAAGAGCCCACAGCACTGTGAATAATGAGGAACGGCACGGACCAAAGACCAGACCTGGACCAGGACTGGACCAGGACTGGACCAGGACTGGACCAGGACTGGACTGGGACTGGACCGGGACTGGACCAGGACTGGACCAGGTTTAAAGACCAGATAAAATCAAGACTAGAAGACCAGTGGACTGGATTCAGATCAATGGCTAAAACCAGGACTAAACCAGGACTAAACCAGGACTGGACCAGGACTGAACCTGGACTGAACCAGGACTGAACCTGGACTGAACCAGGACTCAAAGTCTCAGCAGTGGCTCAGTCGTTGGAATCCTCGGCCGATAAGTCCTGTCGTTGTGTCCTTAGGCAAGACACCTCAGCCCTTTGCCCAGTGTGGTGTTGGTGGGAGGGGCAGATGTTGCGGCCTCACATCCTCCCGCCCCGGGGCAAATGTTGAGGCCTCATGTCCTCCCGCCCCGGGGCAGATGTTGAGGCCTCACGTCCTCCCGCCCCGGGGCAGATGGGGCGGCCTCACGTCCTCCCGCCCCGGGGCAGATGTTGAGGCCTCACGTCCTCCCGCCCCGGGGCAGATGGGGCGGCCTCACGTCCTCCCGCCCCGGGGCAGATGGGGCGGCCTCACGTCCTCCCGCCCCGGGGCAGATGTTGAGGCCTCACGTCCTCCCGCCCCGGGGCAGATGGGGCGGCCTCACGTCCTCCCGCCCCGGGGCAGATGTTGCGGCCTCACGTCCTCCCGCCCCGGGGCAGATGTTGAGGCCTCACGTCCTCCCGCCCCGGGGCAGATGTTGAAGCCTCACGTCCTCCCGCCCCGGGGCAGATGGGGCGGCCTCACGTCCTCCCGCCCCGGGGCAGATGTTGCGGCCTCACGTCCTCCCGCCCCGGGGCAGATGTTGCGGCCTCACGTCCTCCCGCCCCGGGGCAGATGGGTCGACCTTACGTCCTCCCGCCCCGGGGCAGATGTGGGGTTAATGTTTTTCTTCTTTGTTCTTCAGGCCAAACGTGTGCGGATCCCGGTGCTGTGACGGATGGACCTGGTCTCACCGAACCCGAGGCTGCACCAAACGTAAGTCCTGGTTTAAACCACGTTTAGTCCTGGTTTAGACCTCATTCAGTCCTGGTTTAGTCCTGGTTCAGTCCTGGTTTAGTCCTGGTTCAGTCCTGGTTTAGTCCTGGTTCAGTCCTGGTTTAGTGTGTATGAATCACTGGCCAAACCAGTTAAAACTCTAAAATCATTAAACCGTGTACGGGCCGATCTGACGCGTGTTTAAACCAAACCAGACCGAGTTCCAGGTCAGATCTGTGGAGAGGCGACTCCGCTCCGTCAGAATCTCTGTTTTTGTGGATATTTCTGAGCTCTAAAACCACCTGTGACTGAATAAATGTAAAGTAGAGCTGTTTAATGTCACACTGTGGAACATTCCAGGCAGAGCAGTGACGTATCCATAGAAACACCCAACCAAAAAGTGACAGAATGCAGCTTTAAGTGCTTACTGTTTGTTGAACTCAGAGTGCGTTCACATTTTCCACTGGATTAGAGTCACAGTTTAGGACTTGGGTCAAACCTGGAGCAACGCGACTGAACGACTCACAGCAGAAATAAAACATAAAATGGAAAAGTTTTCATCAGAAATCTCCTCAAATCAAATCCACAAAAGTGTTTCTCTGATCGTTTCTGTGACGCGGTCCCGTCTCCAACACACGAACACACCTGGGAGGGCATCTGACACAGGGATATGAGACAATAGACCTGTTTCGTGACATCGCTGTAGGTCTGTGGAGCTTCGGGTGAATGTTTTTCTGTGGTAAATGTGCGTGTAAATGTGTGTGTAAAATTTACACACACATTTACACACACATTTACACTGTAAATGTGTGTGTAAATGTGTGTAAGTGTGTGTGTAAATGTGTGTGTAAGTGTGTGTGTAAATGTGTGTGTAAATGTGTGTAAGTGTGTGTGTAAATGTGCGTGTAAAGTGTGTGTAAATGTGTGTGTAAATGTGCGTGTGAATGTGTGTAAATGTGTGTGTAAATGTGCGTGTGAATGTGTGTAAATGTGTGTGTAAATGTGCGTGTAAATGTGTGTAAATGTGCGTGTAAAGTGTGTGTAAATGTGTGTGTAAATGTGTGTGTAAATGTGTGTGTAAATGTGTGTAAATGTGTGTGTAAATGTGTGTGTAAATGTGTGTGTAAATGTGTGTAAATGTGTGTGTAAATGTGTGTAAATGTGTGTGTAAATGTGTGTGTAAATGTGTGTGTAAATGTGTGTGTAAATGTGTGTGTAAATGTGTGTGTAAATGTCTCCAGCAGCTTCAGAAATCTGCTCCATCACCAAATCTTCAACCAACAAGGTCGACAAAGGAGAAACATTCTTCATGAAGAATTTATCCACAACGATCGAGGGAAGAAAGACGAAAACTTAAAGGAAACGACCAGGAGCATCAGAGAAACGACTGAGCAGCACCAACGTTCTGGTCCTGGAGGAAACAGAAGGAACTTGTTCAGACTGATTCTACAGCTAAAGGCCGCCGCACTCTACAGGAGAATTCGCCCGATTTTGGCTGCGATTTCTTCTTCCCGAGTTCAGGGAGGCGTGACCTGACTTCTTGTCCCGATTCCGAAGCCGCTGCTCCTCGTGCGTTTGTGTCGGATCAGAACCACCGAACATCAACAACGCGACGGAAGCAGAGTCAGAGTCGCAACGAACAAACTCGGGAAACGGCGAAAATAAAGACTTTATTCCTCACCTCTCATAAAGTGGAACATTTAAAGCGCAGCGTCTCATCCACATTATCCCAGACTTTGTCCTCCACAAATAATGAGCTCAGTCCACAAACCCGCTCTGTGAATCCAGTTTTCTTCGTTCTTTAACAGTAAAAAGTCTGGACAGTTCCTCCCGTGTGTCTGTTTCCATCCACAGCCACAGTGACTCTACCCTGAGTCAGCAGAGGCACATTTTCTTTGTGTTTTGGTCATTTTTACGCAGCTTTTCTGTATTTTACCCAAAGAAATGACACTTTCTGTCTCTCTTTACTGTCGGCAGGATGAGATTGGTCAAAAACAGGGACACTGGGACATTTCTTGTATAAAACTGGGACAAATCTGCTGGGTCAGGGGACACGGGGCTCAAAAGTGGGACTGTCCCGGGGAAACGGGGACGTCTGGTCACCCTGTGCAAGACGTCTCCAGGACCAGAACGTTGGTGCTGCTCAGTCGTTTCTCTGATGCTCGTCGTTGTTTCCTTTAAGTTTTCGTCTTTCTTCCCTCGATCGTTGTGCATAAATTCTTCATGAAGAATGTTTCTCCTTTGTCGACCTTGTTGGTTGAAGATTTGGTGATGGAGCAGATTTATGAAGCTGCTGGAGACATTTACACACACACTTACACACACATTTACCACAGAAAAACATTAACCCGAAGCTCCACAGACCGACATCGGGACACTTCAGACTGTAGGGAAAAGGTCTGTTGTGGGAGGGCATCTGGCACATGTGGCCCCTGTTCCAGTTCAGTATTCCCATCTGAGGAGCGGGAGGTTGTGTTTGAGGAAGTGGAGTTTTTCTGCATTCTCGTCTCCGGCTCGGAGCGGCGTCTGGGCCCGGCCGGAGCCGCCCTCTCCCGGGAGCGCCGCCGGAGGAGCCGACAGCAGGCGGCGAGCCAGAGGGGCCAAAAGGTCGAACCGCCCAGTGTTCGCCCGCCACCAGCCCAGAGGGTCGCCCAACTTCCTGCACACACGGACCAACCACAGCAACTCAGACAGTGACAGACTAAAGACAGACAAAGAGGTTTAGTATTATTTTAAAGCAGAACTAAGTAACTTCAGTGGTAGAGCTCCCCCTACAGGTCTCTGTGAGAATGAACTGTCGTAAATCCTCTCCTCCTCTGCTCTCCTCTGCTCACCTTTATTTACACAAAGTCAGTGAACAGCACAGTGTCTCAGGTGGAGAATGTTTTTTACTGTTTAATGGCGACATATGTACGAGCCCAGAGCCCCGCGGCTCCCGGGACGCGGCGGCTCCCGGGACGCGGCGGCTCCCGGGACGCGGCGGCTCCCGGGACGCGGCGGCTCCCGGGACGCGGCGGCTCCCGGGACGCGGCGGGCCGGAGTTACTCAAACTGCATAAGTATAACAGTGAGATGAGCAGTGCTTACAAAACTTAGTGTCAATAACATTATCTCCAGATCTGTGATGCTCTTCACTTCTCTTTCCTTGAGCTCTGCCGTTCTTCAAACTCCTTCCCCAGATTTCCTCGTGTGTGAGCTCGGGCTCTGTCCGATTCACACTTTCTTTGTCTTGCGTCCTCGGCCGTGGCTCCTCACACTAAACACAGTATTTAATCCTGCAGTTACTGTGCACAGGTCAGTACAGGTGTGTGTTACTCGGTTTGCTGTGTGTAGCTGAAGTGTCCAGAGCAGTTTAGATCCTGAGCTCAGATCCGGGTCGGCAGGAGCCAAGTTGCATGTTTGGTTTTTCCGCAGAGGCAGAGGCACCAGTGAACCCTTCAAACACCCCAACATGTCACATGTGACCATCAGAGGGGCTTTAGAGACATTTAATTAGGTAGAAAAGTGACTTAGTTCTGCTTTAATATTTTTACCGGTCTATGAGCGGCTCGTTCAGGTACTGCTCCAGTTGTCCCGACAGTTCTGGGCTCCTGTGTTCCTGAGGAGCTTGACCCAAGAGACTCGCAAAGATCTGCTCCACCAGACCTGCTCCTGCCCCGGGCCGGACCTCCTCCTCCTCCTGCTTACACACCTGCAGAACACGCCGGAACGTCATGGAACACGCCGGAACGTCAGGGAACGTGACAGAACGTGATAGAACACATGAGAACGTCACAGAACATCACAGAACATCACAGAACGTCACAGAACGTCACAGAACACACCAGATCACAGAACATCACAGAACACACCAGAACGTCACAGAACACACCAGAACATCACAGAACATCACAGAACACACCAGAACATCACAGAACACACCAGAACATCACAGAACACACCAGAACATCACAGAACATCACAGAACACACCAGAACATCACAGAACATCACAGAACATCACAGAACATCACAGAACATCACAGAACACACCAGAACGTCACAGAACACACCAGAACATCACAGAACACACCAGAACATCACAGAACATCACAGAACATCACAGAACATCACAGAACACACCAGAATATCACAGAACACACCAGAACACACCAGAACATCACAGAACATCACAGAACACCCATTAGAGCACCGGGCTTCGTTATGGTTCTGAGTGTGGGGACGGGCCTGGAGTTGAGCTCCGTGGACGTCGGGTGACCACAGATGAAAGGCCCAGAGCTCCGCCCACGGGGCAAACGCAGCCGTCACCCGATCGGGATCTTTGTGGACACTCTGCTCCGCGGGAGGCGCAGGAGGAACGTTTTCCCGTCCCACCAGTGCCCCGCAGGCAGAGCCGGGTCCAGAGAGCAAATATTGCAAGTGTTTCATAAGTGCATCACGTCATCACATGAGGACGTGCGTATGGCAAACTATTCACATTATGGCTGTTTTTAACACGTTAACACCTTAGTTGATGTGTCAAATTAAGCGCGGTTGTCCATATGATAATCATTTCCTCCCACTGATTTTCCCACTCAGTGAATTTAAAGAGACAAACAGTGCAGAACCGTCCAACACCGATCTCCCTGTGCACGTTCTGTACTCAAAATAAACCCGACACTGTGTACACAGAATGTGCACAGGGAGATCGGGACTGTTCTGAACTGTTTGTCTTGGTCAGTGATTGGCTGAAAGCGGTTTAATTTCATTGACTGGGAAAATCAGTGGGAGGAGATGATTATCAAATGGACGACCGCGTTTAATTTGGCGCGTTAAATAAAACTTAGTCAAATAAGCTCATAACACATGTCAAATAAGGTGTTAACATGTTAAAATAGGCGTAAATGTGAATAGTTTGGTTTGCCATATGTGCACGGAATCAGTGTGCGGCGCTCGGTTTTCATTCCAGTCCAGATCCTCAGTACTGAAGGCGACGCCACGATTATGATTTTTAAAAAAACCCTCTTTCTTTAGACGATCTCCTGTGATTTTCCACTTTAAACGGTCGTTCTTTTCTATCCCCATGTGTCCTCATATCTGTGAAGCCCCTGAGTGGTCAAAACTAGTTTTAGCATCGATTAGAATCTGATTTTCATTACTTTTGACATCCCTAATTTGAAGAGAATCTTATGAAATATCCTATGAAAACAAACGTCGCAAAACTGATCACGACACTTCACGTCACAAAGATCACATTTTGATGATTTTCCCCAAACATACACCAGAGTCCATAATAGTTCTGGTGTCGGACCTGTTTACTCGAGGCCTCCTCTCCCGCCCCGTCGCCCTCCTCCTCCCTCAGGGCCACACACGCCGCGTGCTCCTCGCTCAGCCACTTGGGGGCGTTGTTGAGCGCCTCTCCGGACAGCACGTTGCATTTGTATCTGGGGTCGAGCAGCGTCGCCAGCACCAGGATCTTCCTCTCCTCCAGTTTGGCAAACCTCCAGTGACACAGAAAAGGAAATAAGGAACTGTTTAAAGGGCCACAAAACACCAAACTCATCGTTAGAAAATTCTCTGTGTAAATGGGTCTAAAAGTTTATCCCTCGACCTGCGTGAAGTCGCCCCATCAAACGCAAACCGACACTAAAACTGTGTCAGTCGTTTGTGCTGCAAAAAGTTTTGTTTGTGTGATTCTGGTTCTTCAGATATTCAGTTTTATTTTGGTCGATGACGTCATCCAGAACCTCAGAATGTGAAACAGCCTCAAAACAGGAAGAAAATGATGTCAAACGTTTGTATTTGGTTTGTGCTGTTTTGTGCTGTGACAGTTTCATTTGTGTGAGTTTATTTCTAAAATTCTTCATTATTATTTCTGTGGTAATTACAGGACGTCATTTCTGCTCAGCTGACGGAGACAAACTCCACAAAACTAGAGAAGAGAAACGACCTGAGGCTGAGGAAAAGTCTGTTTCAGTCTTTAGTCATTTGCTTTTGATTCAGATTTTATAGAATAACAGACTTTTCCACAGCTTATACTGTATGCAAATGAGCTGTATGCAAATGAGCTGTATGCAAATGAGCCATGTGGTTTGAAGTTTGGTTTGTGTAAAACATAAACAAATGTTTAAAGCTGCATTAAACACTTTATTCCTCAGAGTCTAGAATGAGGAGGAAATGTAGAGCGGTGCAGAGGACCAATCACAGCCCTTATGTCTGCGGCAGAGGACCAATCACAGCCCTTATGTCTGCGCCGTTTTGAGGCGTCGTTAGAAAGTTCGGGAGGTGCAGGTCGGACGCTGTAGGAGCCGCACGTCCACACAAACACGTTTGGATCAGAACCAGAAATTGGGCTTCACCGTGAAAGTCTGACTTCGCCCTCGGGAACTTTCTCCTCTTCGGCCTCGTCCCCTCTCGACTCTCGGCTTCAATAAAACGTCTCCATCACAAACTTTTGGGCTCAACATCCACACGAAGCGTCAGTCAGGTTTTTTTCTTCTTCCTGCTGCGTGTGGAGGGAAATCTCCGAGCGGAACCACGTCTGAAGAGGAGAGAGAGCGGAGGGAGGAAGTCCTGCTGTGGTTTTAGGGCCTGGCGCTGATTTTTTAAAATGACCTTTGATGAAACTGATACTGATGCTACTTTCTGATGCCGCGGGACACCGGATTACCACCCTACACCAGCTGATATATCAGGCTATACATGTAGCACACCCCCTGCGTGATGCCACTGCAAAGTATCATTAAGACGTCACCGTGTACCTCTGCTCCAAACCGCGCAGCATGGCCTGGCGCAGAGTGGCGGTGCCCCTGGTGGCTGCGTCCTCCGCCTGCAGGATCATCTTCAGGACGGACACGCTCGGGATGACGCAGGAAAGCGACGACGCGCTGGTGCAGATCTCCCGCGCCACCTCCTCGAACGGGGACAGCGTCTCCACCACGCTCCTAATCAGCTCCCACTCGTCGTTGGTCGGCGTCGGGAAGTGTCCGTACTTCTGCGCGTAGCTCGTGAGCGACCTCTTCTGCTCCTGCGCGCGCTTCAGCATCTGCACCGTCGAGCTCCACCGCGCCGCGTCGTCCAGGACCATGACGTTCTGCGGCACGTTGAGCTCGATCTGGATCACCTTGAGCCGCTGTTTCGCCAGGATCGAGTCTTGGAAATGCCTCGCGCACGCTCTGACTTTCCCGATAACATCTTTGACGTCCTGCTGGCTGCTGATTCCTTCCTCGATCACGTTTTGGAGGCAATGCGCCGCACAGCTGAGCCCCGGCACCTCCACCAGCCTCTGCTCTTCCGAAACGTCGGCGCCGCAGTCTCTGAGCACCAGAAACACCCTCGTCTGGTTGATGCTCCAGTACTTGAGCAGCGGGAGGAAGAACTGGTGTATGTAGCTCACCGTGCTCGCGTCCGTCATCGCTTTAACGTGCAGAACGACCTGTTTACGCTCCCACTTCTCGTCGATGAAGTGGCACGTCAGGCTCATCATGGACTCCACTCCTCCGGGCGAACTGCCGGCAGTGAACGACAGAAACAGCTCCTTCGCTCCTTTGGGCGAAATGAGCGCCCGGATGCAGCTTTGGACTTTCTTGTACAGGTTTTCTAGAAGATCGGAGCGGTAAAACTTTTCGCTTTTGACGGTGTATTTTGGTTCCAGAGCCGCGATGAGCCGCTTAAACCCTCTCCCGGAGACGACGCTGAACGGCTGGTCGTCCGTCGCGCACATCTCCGCGATCAGTTTATCGATTTTTTTCGATTTGAGCTCCGTGTCTTTCCACTTATTAGATTTGGGCTCTTTGGGTACGATTTGGGCGATGATGTTCTGGGTGGCGGAGGAGTCGGCCGCCCTGGTCAGCTCCTCCTTGCTCCTCTTGGCCTCGCGGAACACTTCGGAATGGTGGTATTCCAGATGTTTCCACAGGTTGGTGGTGTTTTTGTTCCGGCCCGCGGTGGCGCCCATGCTCACCGTCTGGTCGCAGTGGACGCACGTCCCTCGGCCCGGGATCGGCTCGGTGAAGTGCAGCCACAGAGGGTTGTACAGCTTTTTGGGCATTTTCTGCAAAATGAGAAACACACGTCAGACTCAACAAAGACTCATGATGTGAAGTATCAAAAATCAGACCGATACTAAAACCAGTATCGAAACTAGATCCTCATTTTTCACAGGTATCAATACTAAAAAAGTCCCATTGACAGGACAGAAATGAACCTTTTCTGAACGTGTTTAGAACTGATTTAGTCCTGGTTTAGACCTGGTTTAGATCTGGTTTAGTCCTGGTTTAGAACTATGGAACCTACCTGGACCACTGAGGGATTACACAGAGTCATTTGAGTCATTTGCTTCATATAAAAATAAAGTTTTAGTATTGTGACCATGTAAGAAAATATTTGGCCGACGGAGAACGAAAAGATCTAAACCAGGTCTAAACCAGAATTAAACCAAGTTCAAAGCAGGTTTAAACCAGGTCTAAACCAGGTCTAAACAGGTCCAAGGTAGGTCTAAACCAGGTCTAAACAAGGTCCAAACCAGGTCTAAACCAGGTCTAAACCAGGTCTAAACCAGGTCTAAACCAGGTCTAAACAGGTCCAAGGTAGGTCTAAATCAGGTCTAAACAAGGTCCAAACCAGGTCTAAACCAGGTCTAAACCAGGACTAAACCAGGTCTAAACCAGGTCTAAACAGGTCCAAGGTAGGTCTAAATCAGGTCTAAACAAGGTCCAAACCAGGTCTAAACCAGGTCTAAATCAGATCTAAATCAGATCTAAATCAGGTCTAAACAAGGTCCAAACCAGGTTCAAACCAGGTCTAAATCAGATCTAAATCAGATCTAAATCAGGTCTAAACCAGGTCTAAACCAGGACTAAACCAGGTCTAAACCAGGTCTAAACCAGGTCTAAACCAGGTCTAAACCAGGTCTAAACCAGGACTAAACCAGGACTAAACCAGGTCTAAACCAGGTCTAAACCAGGTCTAAACCAGGTCTCCCACAGTAGCTCTAGTATTTCTGTCACAATATAAAATGTTTGATCCGTGAGTGTTGCGGTGGGAGAAGCCGGCGGTGCAGATTTGTGCCTCACTTCAGTCACTCTGCCCCGAGTGTGGAGGGAACCAACGCACTGGGATTTACCTGTAAAAAACCTTTAACTCATTCATTAAACTCACGATTCACGCGTTTTATTATTATGCACTGTTTCCTTAGTCTTTTTTTCTGCATAAATAGTCGTTTTTGCATGAGCGCCCCCTGCAGGTTTGGTGCAGTTTTGGTCAGATACAGATACACGGAAAAAAATTTAAGATATAAACACTTAAATCTAACAGAAAGTGACTTAAAAGCAGCGACATTACATAAAATCAGAGCTGTTCACAAACAAAAAAGAAAAGGGAAGTTATCTGAATGTAAATGTATGTAAAAAAAAAATACATATAACCCTCCTACGTTTTAATTTTGTTAAAGAATGTCAGGTAGACAATCTTATGATTATTATTCATTCTTATTATTTGTATTTTGTTGTATTGTGTATATATGGGTTTAGATTATGATTTGTATAGAAAAAGCCTAAAGTTAAAGTACAAAAAAAAAAGGAAAAGCAGTGAAATGATCCGTCCTGCAGCAAGATAATTTTACTTAATTTTAAGTTCTCCTCAAATAAACGACCTCTAGACGAGAATGAAGCAGTTTCTGGTCTCGTAAGTCGATAATAAATCTGAAAACAACATGAAGAACCTGATATAAGTTTGAACATCTTGGCCAGATTAGAGAAATTTGCAGCGCACTTTGCAAAATAACAAAATGACTTGAATTAAGGTTTTATCCTGATTTGAGTAAAATAATCTGCCAGTGGAACAAGACTTTTTGTGCCTAAAATATAAAAATGCATCTTTGCTATAGTTAAAATAAGAAAAAAACAACTTTTTTGCACTTAAAATACGAAACAAATCTAATCTTTGCTTCAAAATGTTGCTCGAATCGTTCCACTGGTCGATAATTTTACTCGTCAAGTTGAACCGACTCAAATAAAGTCAAATATTCTGAATGTAAATCATTTTAATTGAGCTACAAAGTTTTCTGACATCTTCTGACACGCCCCCTTTTTACGCATCAACTAATTGATCGGCAGCACGTCTTTACTCGACCAGTCATTTATTTGATCGACTACAGCCTTGTCATTAACGCCACAGAACAGTTTTACCTGAGTAATAGTGATATTTACGTAAAAGTACTTCTATTACAAGTATTTGCATTGCTCTGCACGCGTCCCGTTCAGTCTCGTGTCATTTTGTTTATTGTTTTACCGCAAAAATAAAACAGAAAGTGACGCAGTTTACGCCAAATCACAAACTCTGGACCAAAACACATCGTTCCTGCGGAGTTAATTTGTTTAACCCGAGTTAATTTGTTTAACCCGACCTAAAATAGCCTCTCTCCTCGTCTTTATCTCGTCACATCAGCATTTCCTCAAACGCGTTCGCAGATTTGCGCGTTTCCGTTTGCGGTGGCGCAGAAGAGATGCGCCGTCGCCAGAATCTGCGCGTTTGTGAGCGGAAAGCAGGAAAAACGTACCTTTCTGCGCAAACTTTCGCCTCTTTTTTTATTTCTGCACGGTTTCCTGCACGGGTCCTTCCGTCACGTGGGAGCCCAAACAAGTGCCTGAGCAAAAATCGGCCGATAACGGAACGCGAAACAAAGGCGAAAATCGGCCCAAAGATCTGAGTTTAAACGCGGATCTAAAGTGCGACGCCGCGTTTGGACTAAGAAAAGATTCACACGTCCGCGAAGCAATGACCGCGACATGACGCAGTTTAGGCGAAGAGTTTGTTTCTTTTCCTTTTTTTATTGGTTCAGTTTGGATTCTTTTCAGAACTAAACCAGGACTGAACCAGGACTAAACCAGGACTGAACCAGGACTGAACCAGGACTAAACCAGGACTGAACCAGGACTGAACCAGGACTAAACCAGGACTGAACCAGGACTGAACCAGGACTGAACCAGGACTGAACCAGGACTAAACCAGGACTAAACCAGGACTGAACCAGGACTGAACCAGGACTAAACCAGGACTAAACCAGGACTGAACCAGGACTAAACCAGGACTGAACCAGGACTAAACCAGGTCTAAACCAGGACTGAACCAGGACTAAACCAGGACTGAACCAGGACTGAACCAGGACTAAACCAGGACTAAACCAGGTCTAAACCAGGACTGAACCAGGACTAAACCAGGACTGAACCAGGACTGAACCAGGACTAAACCAGGACTAAACCAGGACTAAACCAGGACTGAACCAGGACTGAACCAGGACTAAACCAGGACTAAACTAATATTTAACCAGGACTAAAGTAAAACTAAACCAGGACTAGATCAGGTCTAAACCAGGACTATGTCAGGTCTAAACCAGGACTACGTCAGGTCTAAACCAGGACTACGTCAGGACTAAACCAGGACTATGTCAGGACTAAACCAGGACTACATCAGGTCTAAACCAGGACTATATCAGGTCTAAACCAGGACTATGTCAGGTCTAAACCAGGACTACGTCAGGATTAAACCAGGACTATGTCAGGACTAAACCAGGACTACGTCAGGACTAAACCAGGACTATGTCAGGACTAAACCAGGACTACGTCAGGACTAAACCAGGACTACGTCAGGACTAAACCAGGACTATGTCAGGTCTAAACCAGGACTATGTCAGGTCTAAACCAGGACTATATCAGGTCTAAACCAGGACTATATGAGGTCTAAACCAGGACTATGTCAGGACTAAACCAGGACTACGTCAGGTCTAAACCAGGACTGTCAGGACTAAACCAGGACTACGTCGGGTCTAAACCAGGACTATGTCAGGTCTAAACCAGGACTATATCAGGTCTAAACCAGGACTACATCAGGTCTAAACCAGGACTATGTCAGGACTAAACCAGGACTACGTCAGGTCTAAACCAGGACTACGTCAGGTCTAAACCAGGACTACGTCAGGACTAAACCAGGACTACGTCAGGTCTAAACCAGGACTCTGTCAGGACTAAACCAGGACTACGTCAGGACTAAACCAGGACTATGTCAGGTCTAAACCAGGGACTAAACTAAGACTAAACCAGGACTATGTCAGGTCTAAACCAGGACTATGTCAGGTCTAAACCAGGACTATGTCAGGACTAAACCAGGACTATGTCAGGTCTAAACCAGGACTATGTCAGGACTAAACCAGGACTATGTCAGGACTAAACCAGGACTATGTCAGAACTAAACCAGGACTACGTCAGGTCTAAACCAGGACTACGTCAGGACTATTACAGTTTTTTAATCTGATCCTTTGCGAAAGGGGACGACACAGGAGGAACAGTGGTGTTTCAGTGATGCCCAGAGGGGGGCGCTCTCAGACTGGACTTTTATACAGAGAAACGTTCAGATATAGACACAGGAAAAGTACGAACTATAATACAATTTAAACTCATAAATAATAAAACAAGAAAATTAAATTCCCTCTCCATTTGAAGAATCCAAATTAAAATGAGAGAAATCTTGAATATCGAGATTTTCATTTTTAGATTTAGCTCCAACTTCTGACGTCTGACCAGAAGATTTGAGAGTGAGAGTATTCAAAAAACACAAGAATTACAAAAGATACAAGATCCACCCTCAAATTTAAGTCTTCTTTTAAGAAATTGGCCCACAGGAGATATTAGGGACGTAACAATGACGTAAATCTGGTGATGTCGTATCGTCAGAGGTCTCACAGTGATATCGGGACCATCACAATATTTCAAATCCCAAGTCTCTTTGCTTAAATGAACAGTTCTGATGCAGAAATAGCTCAAAAAAACAGAGGGAACTACATAGACCATGATCCTTTGCTCCGTTTCAGTGCAGACGACATGAAGAAATAACTGTTCTAAGCACTTTTACATCTTCATTCTGTGGATTAAGTCTGTGAAGCATTTTTAGAGGAAAAAGTCGCAGATTCACAGTTTTATATTGGAATAAATCTGATACGGAGAGATGGAACATGAACGAACGAAAGAACGAATGAAAAAGAGAAAGAACTAATGAAAGAATGAAAGAAACAACAAACGAAAGAACTGTAGAAAGAAAGAACAAAAAATAACGAATGCACGAAAGAACTAAATGAAGAAAGAAAGGACGAAAAAGAACAAAAGAGCAGATGAAAGAACGAACGAAAGAACAAACAAAGGAAGGAAAGAAAAAATGAACGGACAAATTAAAGAAAGAATGAAAGAAAGAACAAACGAAAGAACTGTAGAAAGAAAGAACAAAAAGAAAGAAAGAATGAACTAACTACAGTAAGAACGAAAAAGAGAGAATGAAAGAAAGAAGTCAAGAAAGAAAGAATGAAAAAGACAGAATGAATGAACAAATGAAAGAAGGAATGAAAGAAACAACAAACGAAAAAATGAAAGAAAGAACGAAAAAGAGAATGAAAGAAAGAATGACCAAACAAAAGAATGACAAAGAATTAGATGAAGAACGAAAAAGAAAAAAATAACATCATAATAATAAAGAAAGAGAATGAAAGAATGAACAAAAGTAAGAAAGAACGAAAAAAAGAATGAAAGAAAGAATGAACGACCAAACGAAAGAAAGAGTAAAAGAAACAACAAATGAAAGAGACTGAAAGAAAGAAAGAATGACTAAACAAAAGAAAGAATGAAAGAACTAAATAAAGAAAGAATGAAAAAGAAAGAACAAAAGAAAGGTAGAATGAAAGAACGAACAAAAGTAAGAAAAAACGAAAAAGAAGAAAAGAGCAAATGAAAGAAAGAACGAACGAACGAAAGAACAAACAAAGGAAAGAATGAAAGAAACAGCAAATGAAAGAACTGTAGAAAGAAAGAACGAAAAAGAAAGAAAGAATGAAAGAAAGAACATAAAATAAAGAAAGAACTAAAGAAAGAGCAAATGAAAGAACGAAGAAAGGAAAGAACAAACAAACTAATGAAAGAAAGAAAGAAGTAAAGAAAGAAAGAATGAAGAAGTGAATGAAGAAGTGTCATTGTCATCTGTCTAATGACAATGACACTTGAATATCGTTACACCTCTAGTAAATATTGTTTATCATTTTAAAATGAGTCTCCTTCACTTCAGGACGAAGCGCTAACTCAACAAATTTAGAGTTGGCTTTAATTTTCGTAGCCTGATTATTCACAGTTTGACATTAAACTTCCTCTGTTCATGGAGACGAGCAAATGACGCCACCAAGACACGTTACAGGTCAAATAAACTGTGTTAAAATAATGCTCAGTTTAAAGTCTGCGAGAACTTTAACAGAGCAGTGCCTCCAGCTAGCATCACAAACCCACAGAATGTTGATGACAATAATAATAATAATAATACACCAGTTTTACACAGTGCTTTTCTGGACACTCAAAGATGCTTTGGTTGCAAAGTATCAGTTGTGATGCTAACTGGAGGCACTGTTCTGTGTGTCTGCTCATGTGTGCGTCGTGTCTCCGTGGTAACCGCTGAACATTCCGCCATAGACACACTCGCAGATCAAAGTATCTGTGCATTTACTTTTTTTGCGTTTTTGCTAAATCTTGTTTTTTCGTCTCCCCCTCCAGCCCGGTGCGTCCCTCGGTGCCACAACGGGGCCGTGTGCCGCGCCCCCGACCGCTGCCTGTGCCGGGCGGGTTTCCACGGCGACCGGTGCCAGTTCTCCACGGTGACGGTGCTGTACACGGCGGCGGAGGCGGCGACGACAGCGTCCGAGTCCCCGCCGGCCGACCAGAGCCGAGCGGTCAGGAGGGTGCACGTGGTCGTCGGGCAGAAACAGAAGCAGCGAGTCCACACGAGCCCAGGGTCTGTTCGGAAAATCATCACGGAAAATCATCACACGTCACGGAAAATCATCACATGTCACAGAAAATCATCACATGTCACAGAAAATCATGACAGAAAATCATGACATGTCACAGAAAATCATGACAGAAAATCATCACATGTCACAGAAAATCATCACATGTCACAGAAAATCATCACGTCACAGAAAATCATGACAGAAAATCATCACGTCACAGAAAATCATCACACGTCACAGAAAATCATCACACGTCACAGAAAATCATCACACGTCAGAAAATCATCACGTCACAGAAAATCATCACGTCACAGAAAATCATCACGTCACAGAAAATCATCACACGTCACAGAAAATCATCACACGTCACAGAAAATCATCACACGTCAGAAAATCATCACACGTCACAGAAAATCATCACACGTCAGAAAATCATCACATGTCACAGAAAATCATCACATGTCACAGAAAATCATCACATGTCACAGAAAATCATGACAGAAAATCATCACGTCACAGAAAATCATGACAAAATCATCACCTGTCACAGAAAATCATGACAGAAAATCATCACACGTCACAAAAAATCATCACACGTCAGAAAATCATCACATGTCACAGAAAATCATCACATGTCACAGAAAATCATGACAGAAAATCATCACGTCACAGAAAATCATCACACGTCACAGAAAATCATCACACGTCACAGAAAATCATCACACATGGAAAATCATCACATGTCACAGAAAATCATGACAGAAAATCATCACACGTCACAAAAAATCATCACATGTCACAGAAAATCATGACAGAAAATCATCACGTCACAGAAAATCATCACACGTCACAGAAAATCATCACACGTCAGAAAATCATCACACGTCAGAAAATCATCACTCGTCACAGAAAATCATCACACGTCACAGAAAATCATCACACGTCAGAAAATTATCACACGTCACAAAAAATCATCACACGTCACAGAAAATCATGACAGAAAATCATCACGTCACAGAAAATCATGACAAAATCATGACATGTCACAGAAAATCATGACAGAAAATCATCACACGTCACAGAAAATCATCACACGTCACAGAAAAATCATCAGATGTCACAGAAAATCATGACAGAAAATCATCACACGTCACAGAAAATCATCACACGTCACAGAAAATCATGATAGAAAATCATCACACGTCACGGAAAATCATCACACAACATGGAAAATCATGACAGAAAATCATGACATGTCACAGAAAATCATGACAGAAAATCATCACACGTCACAAAAAATCATCACATGTCACAGAAAATCATGACAGAAAATCATCACGTCACAGAAAATCATGACAAAATCATCACCTGTCACAGAAAATCATGACAAAATCATCACCTGTCACAGAAAATCATGACAGAAAATCATCACATGTCAGAAAATCATGTCAGAGAATTTCTGGAACAATTTCTAAAACAATTTAAGGGTGAAATGCTGTAATTCTGAAAAAAATTCAGCTGATTTTAAGTGATTCAATTAATTTCTTATTTTTTCTAGTCGTTTTTGTGTATTTGTGTTTTTGCGTTGTTTAAATTTGGGACGAAAAAAGACTTTGAGCAGGTCTCAAACCGTAAAGAAAAGAGCTTTTTACTTTTCGGTCCAGATTTAAAACATAGTGGAGTAGAAAGTACAGATACCTGCGCTCGAATGAGGTGAAGTAAAAGTAAAAGTATCTCCTGTAAAATGTACTTCAGTAAAGTCCAGATACCTAAATTTTGTACTTTTACTTCATTACCTTCCAGCATCGACCTATAGACGATACCGGTGATACTCAAGACATTTTCATCTGTTACTCGTCCTTTTTTGTCTTTTTCAGAGCGATTTTGACAGACGAAGGAAACAAATCTGAGAATGAAGTTTTACTGAGAGCAGAAGAGAGAAATGAGAGAAACGAGAGAGAAGAGAGAGAAGAGAGAGACGAGAGAGAAGAGAGAGACGAGAGAGAAGACAGAGAAGAGAGAGACGAGAGAGAAGAGAGAGAAGAGAGAGACGGGAGAGAAGAGAGAAACGAGAGAGAAGAGAGAGAAGAGAGAGACGAGAGAGAAGAGAGAGACGAGAGAGAAGAGAGAGACGAGAGAGAAGAGAGAAACGAGAGAGAAGAGAGAAACGAGCGAGAAGAGAGAGAAGAGAGAGACGAGAGAGACGAGAGAGACGAGAGAGAAGAGAGAGACGGGAGAGACGAGAGAGAAGAGAGAGAAGAGAGAGAAGAGAGAGACGAGAGAAATGAGAAAAACGAGAGAGACGAGAGAGACGAGAGAGAAGAGAGAGACGAGAGAGAAGAGAGAGACGAGAGAGACGAGAGAGAAGAGAGAGACGAGAGAGAAGAGAGAGAAGAGAGAGACGAGAGAGACGAGAGAAATGAGAAAAACGAGAGAGAAGAGAGAGACGAGAGAAATGAGAAAGACGAGAGAGACGAGAGAGAAGAGAGAGAAGAGAGACACGAGAGACACGAGAGAGACGAGAAAGAAGAGAGAGACGAGAGAAATGAGAAAGACGAGAGAAACGAGAGAGAAGAGAGAGAAGAGAGAGAAGAGAGACACGAGAGAGAAGAGAGAGACGAGAGAAATGAGAAAAACGAGAGAGAAGAGAGAGAAGAGAGAGACGAGAGAGAAGAGAGAGAAGAGAGAGACGAGAGAGATGAGAGAAATGAGAAAAACGAGAGAGAAGAGAGAGATGAGAGAGAAGAGAGAGAAGAGGAGGCAGCGGCAAAGAAGTACGGCTAAAAAATCAAACATTTTCTGAAAAAGTGCAGCTCTGATTTTGTGAATTAAATCCAGTGTTTCATCGTTTTTCTCAGGGCAGAAGAGAAACTAAAGACTGAACTCCCACAAGCACCTGATCCAATGGAAACTACTGCGAATACAACTACTACAATTACTACTACTACTACTACTACTACTACTGCTACTGCTACTGCTGAGGATACTCCTGATTCTGCTGGTGATGGGAAACCAGAGGAGAATGAGCTGGTGAAGTCTGTGGAGCAGAAAAAAGCAGCTTTGAGGTGAGTCTTTTTTGTTGTTGTTGCGATAAAAAACTGATATTAAAGCGATCTGTGTTCAACGAGCCAAAACCGACTCAAAGAAAAGCACGGTGGTGGTGTTTATCGCGCTGAAAAACAGGCGTCCTCACCACAGACTGGATATAAGAGCGAACTGAGCGAGCGCGACGTCCCCCACAGCGTTCAGCTCCACTCAGGTGAGGCTCCCGATGTTCACGGTTCCAGGAGGTTCCAGGAGGCTCCAGGAGGTTCCAGGAGGTTCCAGGAGGCTCCAGGAGGCTCCAGGAGGCTCCAGGATCATGCAGAGCGGGTTCTCGGGCTTATTCCAGAGCACGGCCTCTCTTAAGGACGGTGCAGGTGTTTGCT
Source organism: Odontamblyopus lacepedii (assembly GCA_034769755.1). NCBI lineage: Eukaryota > Metazoa > Chordata > Actinopteri > Gobiiformes > Gobiidae > Odontamblyopus > Odontamblyopus lacepedii. Next base: position 2,904,071 of record CM068357.1, read on the forward strand.
CGGAGAGTGATGGTTCGCCCTGGAGCGCCGGTCAGGACACAGGATGCAGATGGTACAGTTTAGGAGGCTTTAATGAAGCTCAGGCATCATCTTAGGAACGTTACGGCTGTGTGGTCTATAAAGAAAAGGAATAAAACAAATTGGTGCTTTTCAGACTCTAGACTGTGACGTCAGACTTGCAGATGGGGGCAGGGGCCTGTTTTCCCTGTTAACCCTCGAAGACCTATGACACATGTGTCAAACATGCGGCCCGGGGGCCAGATCCGGCCCTCCAAGACCTTTAATCTGGCCCTCGGCTGATTTTTCTATTAAAATACTTAAAATTTTCAGATTTTTCTGTTAATTTTCTGCACCGTTTAGCATAGCAGTGTCTCCGGCGTTTCTGTACGTTGCGACTCCCACCAGAGCAGCACAAATGAAGACTTTCCTCTTTCCAAACGCTCTTAAAGGACGATCGTTCTGACTGTCGACCGTGACCCTCATCAGCAAAATGTCCAAAAATGAGAAAAGCAGATGCTGAGTTCAGGATTTCCCAAGAAAATAGTCTAATTCTTATTTGTTGACAGAGGTGAATGGGAAATCTGTGCTCAGTGTGTTTGGAACAAGTGGCGTTGCTCGAGGAATATAATCTTAAACACCACTACGAGACACGGAGAAAAATACAATAACTTGAAGAGAGAACTGAGTTTTCTGATCCGGCCCTTTTGGGATCAAAGTAGGCTGCATACGGCCCCCGGACCAAAATGAGTTTGACACCCCTGACCTACGACATTGTCTACGACTCCGAGGAACATGTTTCTATAACTGCAGAACTTTGTAACGGTAACAGACAGAAACGTCCTTTTCCCCTCTGAAAGTGCAGACATAGAGGTTTCCGTACATTTCTGCGGCTTTATCCTACGTCACACTCACGCTGTGTGATGACGGGAGCAAAACGAGTGTCCAACAGGAACTTTGTTTTCCCCCAAACTCATGCGTACTCTGCAAAACTAGTGGCGAAAACGATCTATCGAGTAATTTGCTTTTGATTCATATTTTATAATAACACAGACTTTTCCTCAGCCTCAGGTCGTTTCTCTTCTCTAGTTTTGTGGAGTTTGTCTCCATCAGCTGAGCAGAAATGACGTCCTGTAATTACCACAGAAATAATAATGAAGAATTTTAGAAATAAACTCACACAAATGAAACTGTCACAGCACAAAACAGCACAAACCAAATACAAATGTTTTCTATCATTTTCTTCCTGTTTTGAGGCTGTTTCACATTCTGAGGTTCTGGACGACGTCATCGACCGAAAATAAAACTGTGAATATCTGAAGAACCAGAATCACACAAACTGAACTTATTTGCAGCACAAACGACTGACGTAGTTTTTGTGCAGGTTTGAGTTTGATGGGCGACTTCACGCAGGTGCCCTCACCCTACCAAAGCATTGACTCGCAGCACCACTAGTGGGCGCTCCTCACCAACCTTCAGCTATTCCAACAAGGCTCTATTCGCGCTCACGTCACGAACCAGGAAGACGTTGGGAAACCTGCGCTGGGCTCCGTTCGCCGTTGTAAATCTGACAAAATGTAGAGAAAAGGAGAAAATGTCTCAGTTTTCTTCATCTCTGTGTCGCTGTAGCGTTTCGTTATGTTCGGATCATCGACATTTTCAACCAAACCTCAGTTTTCATCATGTCCCCAAACCCCATCCGCTCTCTGCCGCTTTAGTTTTGTCAAAGACCCTCATCTCGGCCGACTTTCTCCTCGGTTTTTCTTTTGTTTTTTGGTGAAGTGGAGAGAATTCATCTGAGGATTTATGCGTTTTATGGTTTGTTTGGTAAACACTCACCCGGAGGCCGGAGGTCAGAGGTCAGGGGTGAAGGGTCACGGGGCAGAGTGTGGGAAGCTGCTCCATTTGTTCTTAACTGAGAGGTGGACTGTAAGGCCCCACAGCACGACGTCAGAGCGTGCGGGAAATGAACCGGTGACTCTCCTGTTCCTAGATGAGTTTAAAATGTGAAACTATGAACAGAATCACATTAAAAAACAAACTTAAATACAAAGGTTTAGTTCATCTTTTGGATCATTTCTTGTTTAAAAATACACTGGAAATGATGTAGTCCACTTTTAGACCTGGTTTAGATCTAAATTAGTCCTGCTTTGGTTGAGAATGGAATAGTCCTATTTTAGACTTGTTTTAGACCTGGTTTAGTCCTGGTTTAGACCTGGTTTAGTCCTGGTTTAGTCCTGGTTTAGACCTGGTTTAGACCTGTTTTAGACCTGGTTTAGACCTGGAATAGTCCTGTTTTAGACTTGTTTTAGACCTGGTTTAGTCCTGGTTTAGACCTGGTTTAGACCTGGTTTAGTCCTGGTTTAGACCAGGTTTAGACCTGGTTTAGTCCTGGTTTAGACCTGGTTTAGACCTGGTTTAGTCCTGGTTTAGACCTGGTTTAGACCTGTTTTAGACCTGGTTTAGACCTGGAATAGTCCTGGTTTAGACCTGGTTTAGACCTGGTTTAGTCCTGGTTTAGTCCTGGCTTAGCCCTGGTTTAGACCTGGTTTAGACCTGGTTTAGTCCTGGTTTCGACCTGGTTTAGTCCTGGTTTAGTCCTGGTTTAGTCCTGGTTTAGCCCTGGTTTAGACCTGGTTTAGACCTGGTTTAGACCTGGTTTAGTCCTGGTTTAGACCTGGTTTAGTCCTGGTTTAGACCTGGTTTAGACCTGGTTTAGACCTGGTTTAGTCCTGGTTTAGACCTGGTTTAGACCTGGTTTAGACCTGGTTTAGTCCTGGTTTAGACCTGGTTTAGACCTGGTTTAGACCTGGTTTAGACCTGGTTTAGACCTGGTTTAGTCCTGGTTTAGACCTGGTTTAGTCCTGGTTTAGACCTGGTTTAGACCTGGTTTAGACCTGGTTTAGTCCTGGTTTAGACCTGGTTTAGACCTGGTTTAGTCCTGGTTTAGTCCTGGTTTAGACCTGGTTTAGTCCTGGTTTAGACCTGGTTTAGACCTGGTTTAGACCTGGTTTAGTCCTGGTTTAGACCTGGTTTAGACCTGGTTTAGACCTGGTTTAGTCCTGGTTTAGACCTGGTTTAGACCTGGTTTAGACCTGGTTTAGTCCTGGTTTAGACCTGGTTTAGACCTGGTTTAGACCTGGTTTAGTCCTGGTTTAGACCTGGTTTAGACCTGGTTTAGACCTGGTTTAGTCCTGGTTTAGACCTGGTTTAGACCTGGTTTAGTCCTGGTTTAGTCCTGGTTTAGACCTGGTTTAGACCTGTTTTAGACCTGGTTTAGTCCTTGTGTTTTTGTGTGCTGTAGCTGTGTGTTCTCTCTCTGTCCTCTGGGGGGCGCCGCTGCAGTTCATATTGTCCCTGAAACATTTTCATTTGTTCAAACCGCCTCTTCCGTCTCTCCACAGATTATTTTAATATCAAAGTAAAGAAGATGTCACCACTAATTTGTGAAATCAGTTTGAGGAAAAAAGCTGCGAAGAAAAGTACAAAAACACAGGAAGAAGCACTTTATAAAATCTCAAACAGAATCCCCCGTCTGCCTTTGTCACAATCACAGAAACCTCCATCCAAAACTACTCCTCAGAAACAGAGCTGGAGTTGTGTTTTGTTTCACTCACACATGTTTGCGTAACTCTTTTGTTGTTTATTATTGGTCTGTGACATCTGCAAAGCTCCAGACACTCTGTTCCCCCTTGTGATGTCACGAGGTGGTTGTTTTCATGTGAACAGCTCCTTTTACCTTTAGCTCAGAATAGTTCCAGTAGTTTTCAGTTCCAGAAACAAATGGGTCCAAATGATTCTAGTTCGTGACGATATGAGCACATTCTCATGTCACGGGGACTTTAAACTCTGTAAACGGACTCTTGTTTGTAAAAATATTTCCCAGATCTCATCACAATCTGTGTTTTTGCCATGAAAGTTGCACAAGACTTAGGCGTAGTACCGCGTGTGTCCTGCGGGAGGGGGGGCGCTGCGCCGCGGGTCCGGCTCGCTCCAGGCGTCTCTGTGTCTCTGTCCACAGATAAAGTGCAGTTCTGTCTCTGTCGCTATCACCGGAACAACACCCCCACACAGAGCACAGCCAGAGCACAGCCGGGGCCAAACACGGGGCCAAACACGGGGCCAAACTGTGTCTAATCTGCACATGTGGAGGTTGGATAAATACTGTGTCAGATGCCCTCCCATCCTCCTGTATCCCTGTAAAACTGGGACATCTGGTTTTCCCTCACTTTGGTGTTTTACCTCTACGCACTCTACGTGGGGATTAATCGAAACATGACCCCCTCAGCCCTGTCCTGTCCCTGCACTGGCTCCTGTCCAGTCCAGAATCCATTTTAAAATTTTGATGTTTGTTTTCAATGCAGTCACTGGTCTTGCACCTTCCTACTTGTGTGAGATTTTGACCCCTCACCAGCCCAGCAGAGCCTCTACGATCTGCTGCAGGTCCCCGGTCCCGGTGCAAACAGTGGGGGATCGTTCTTTTGCAGCGGCCGCTCCAAAACTCTGAACTCTTCGCCCATTGAGTTTCGTTCCATCACTGACCTTTGTTCAAAGCCAAACTTAAAACCATCCATCCATCCATCCATCTTCTCCCGCTTAATCCGGCTGGGTCGCGGGGGCAGCTTGCTGCCCAATCCTCATAGCACCTGCAGGTGGTGAGCCCACAGGAGGGTGGACATTATGGTCCTTGATGTTAGTTCATAGGGGTGCGGGCATGTTTTAGGTTGATGGGGGGAAACCGGAGCACCCGGAGGAAACCCATCCAGACACGGGGAGGAACATGCAAACTCCACACAGAAAGGCCCGGGCGACCCGGGGATCGAACCCGCAACCTTCTTGCTGTGAGGCCTGAGTGTTGCCACTCAGCCACCGTGCCGCCTTAAAACCTACTTATTTAAAATGGCTTTTAACACTTCGTGGCCCTGTGACACTTTCTTTATTTTAATGGTGTAATGTGCTTTGTTGACCTGTGTGTCTGATGTTTATTGTTTTTTATCTTGTTTTATTGTTGTACAGCACTTTGGTCGGCTTTGGCTGTTGGAAGGTGCTATAGAAATAAAGTTTGATTGATTTTACCTGATATAGTCCTTGTTTAGTCTTGGTTTATGTCAAATTAGACCAAAATAGGGACATCTGGGACATTTCTTGTATTAAACTGGGACAAATCAGTGGTTTTGGATAAATCTGCGGGGACAGGAGACACCGGCTCAGGACTGGGACTGTCCCGGGGAAATATTGACGTCCTGTCGCTCTGCGCTCGTCGCACCATCAGAAAACTCCTGCAGTTTTTACACAGGTTTTCTCCTGTTTCCAGTGTGCGCGAGGTCCAGTCTCTGCTGCTGAAGAAGGCCGGAGGACGCACCGGGGACAAGATGGCCGCCCTCCTCATGAGGCACATCGAGAAGCAGCGCGGGCGGCTTCGCTCTGTCTCCACGGCAACAAACAACAACAACAGCGACGTCGCCGCGGGAACGAGCCCGGCCCCGTTCAGAGAGAGAGTCATCCACACCCACAGGGGGCAGTACACCGTCCGCATCACCGCAGGTACGCACAACCAGGCTGATCTGGGGATGTCCCACAGTACGGCATTAAACATACTAAATATACGGCATTAAACATACTAAACATACGGCGTTAAACATACTAAACATATGGCGTTAAACATACTAAACATACGGCGTTAAACATACTAAACATACGGCATTAAACATACTAAACATACGGCATTAAACATACTAAACATACGGCGTTAAACATACTAAACATATGTCATTAAACATACTAAACATACGGCATTAAACATACTAAACATACGGCGTTAAACATACTAAACATACGGCATTAAACATACTAAACATACGGCATTAAACATACTAAACATACGGCATTAAACATACTAAACATACGGCATTAAACATACTAAACATACGGCGTTAAACATACTAAACATACGGCGTTAAACATACTAAATATACGGCATTAAACATACTAAACATACGGCATTAAACATACTAAACATACGGCATTAAACATACTAAACATACGGCATTAAACATACTAAACATACAGTGTTAAACATACTAAACATACAGCATTAAACATACTAAACATACGGCGTTAAACATACTAAACATACGGCATTAAACATACTAAACATACGGCATTAAACATACTAAACATACGGTGTTAAACATACTAAACATACAGCATTAAACATACTAAACATACGGCATTAAACATACTAAACATACGGCATTAAACATACTAAACATACGGCATTAAACATACTAAACATACGGCGTTAAACATACTAAACATACGGCGTTAAACATACTAAACATACGGCATTAAACATACTAAACATACGGCATTAAACATACTAAACATACAGCGTTAAACATACTAAACATACGGCGTTAAACATACTAAACATACGGCATTAAACATACTAAACATACAGCATTAAACATACTAAACATACGGCGTTAAACATACTAAACATACGGCATTAAACATACTAAACATACGGCGTTAAACATACTAAACATACGCGTTAAACATACTAAACATACGGCGTTAAACATACTAAACATACGCGTTAAACATACTAAACATACGGCATTAAACATACTAAACATACGGCATTAAACATACTAAACATACGCGTTAAACATACTAAACATACGGCATTAAACATACTAAACATACGGCGTTAAACATACTAAACATACGGCGTTAAACATACTAAACATACGGCGTTAAACATACTAAACATACGGCGTTAAACATACTAAACATACGCGTTAAACATACTAAACATACGGCATTAAACATACTAAACATACAGCATTAAACATACTAAACATACAGCGTTAAACATACTAAACATACGGCGTTAAACATACTAAACATACGGCGTTAAACATACTAAACATACGCGTTAAACATACTAAACATACGGCATTAAACATACTAAACATACAGCATTAAACATACTAAACATACAGCGTTAAACATACTAAACATACGGCATTAAACATACTAAACATACGGCATTAAACATACTAAACATACGGCGTTAAACATACTAAACATACGGCGTTAAACATACTAAACATACGGCGTTAAACATACTAAACATACGGCGTTAAACATACTAAACATACGGCATTAAACATACTAAACATACGGCATTAAACATACTAAACATACGGCGTTAAACATACTAAACATACGGCATTAAACATACTAAACATACGGCGTTAAACATACTAAACATACGGCGTTAAACATACTAAACATACGGCGTTAAACATACTAAACATACGGCATTAAACATACTAAACATACGGCGTTAAACATACTAAACATACGGCATTAAACATACTAAACATACGGCGTTAAACATACTAAACATACGGCGTTAAACATACTAAACATACGGCGTTAAACATACTAAACATACGGCGTTAAACATACTAAACATACGGCGTTAAACATACTAAACATACGGCATTAAACATACTAAACATACGGCGTTAAACATACTAAACATACGGCATTAAACATACTAAACATACGGCATTAAACATACTAAACATACGGCATTAAACATACTAAACATACGGCATTAAACATACTAAACATACGGCGTTAAACATACTAAACATACGGCATTAAACATACTAAACATACGGCATTAAACATACTAAACATACGGCATTAAACATACTAAACATACGGCGTTAAACATACTAAACATACGGCATTAAACATACTAAACATACGGCGTTAAACATACTAAACATACGGCGTTAAACATACTAAACATACGGCATTAAACATACTAAACATACGGCGTTAAACATACTAAACATACGGCATTAAACATACTAAACATACGGCGTTAAACATACTAAACATACGGCATTAAACATACTAAACATACGGGGTTAAACATACTAAACAAGTGAGTCTAACTGTGACATAACTATCTTTACTTACAACTAACTGAAACGGGAAACGATGAGATTACTACCGTGACAAACTATCTTTCATAACTCTTTCTATCTATCTCTATACTATCTGGTTCAGGAATGTATTTTTTTTAGCATTTTTCAAAAAATATAATTCCCTGGTAAATAAATGTGATCAGAAACAACGTCGGCGATCGAGTCTTTTGGGCTTTTGTGCAGTGGGAAATCAGCAGAGGGAAGTGTGAGGTGCTTATAAAGTTGTTTTCTAACGTTTCCAGACACTAATGAGTGAACCAGGCAGAGCGTTTTGTTTGTTAGACTCGTGGCTGTTGTCAGATGGGTTAAAGTGGTGTTAAGCTTCTTCAGTCTGAAGCAAATTGCTGTTTTATGTGGAAGTTCAGAACTTGCCCCCATCACTACACTAGTTTGTTGCCTTGACAGACTCACTGCCACAGTGAGATCTCCACTGAGGAAATACTGATCTGTGCCATTTTTTGGCTCCTGACAGAATTCACCACCTCTAGAAACGACTTTAGCTTCAGACGGGACAGAGTTCAGCTTTAAGTACAAATCTGTTTGTAAGAACGTTTCACGAATGAGGCCCAAAGACTTGAAAGCTTTTCTGTGTGTCATGAGTCTGTCTAATATTTGGGTTTGACTTTTCTGAAATTAGAGACAGAAATACAGAAGTTTTTCATGACGTTCTAACGATCTGAGATGGACGAGTGTGTGGAGTGTGTTAGCCAAGCAAAACTAGCGCGTTAGCTACACCTGTTTCCTGTTTATGGATGCACGGCGCTCACGTACACGTCAGAGGTCTTAAATTATCCTCCTCCTCCTCGTCCTCCTCGTCCTTATCAGAGGTTTTATATTCCCAGTGAATCATGCATCTTCACACGAGCCAAACCCGTTGCATAAAGCGAGCGCCGTGTTCAGCGCCGTCGTCTCTGTCCGCAAAAATAAACACCCGAGGAAGTTTGTTTTGACAGTGGCCTCGGGAAAGTGGAGCCATTATTCAGCCCGAGCGACGCAAAAACAGAAACTCTCCGGTGGAGTAATCAGGGAATTATCTGAAAATCACGACTTCACCGAATTCTGGAATGAGAACGCAGCCCACAGGGGGAGGACGGGAGGGCATCTGACACGTACGGGAGGGAGGACGGGAGGGCATCTGACACATACAGGAGGGAGGACGGGAGGGCATCTGACACATACAGGAGGAGGTACGAAAGTGAAGAATAACTTTAGACCACTGCAAATCGTGTAAAATGACCCAGAGGAGCGCGTTCACACTGCTGGGGCTAAAATGTCCCACAGTATGGCATTGAAATTGCACTTATTTCCATGGATACAAGCCGGCAGTGCCTCCAGGCCAAGTTACAGGTCGGATCTGCAGCTTAACGCTTAAGTTTTGGTGAAATATCGAAGGTTTTCACACCTTGTCCAAGATATTCAACTATTTCAGGCTTTTCAGCACTAGACAGATCCTTTTTCTTTCCCATGTTGCTGGAGCTCTGCTTAAAGGGACAGTTCAGGGTTTCTGACATGAATCTGCATGTCCCCATCAGCACCACCGCGAAGTCGCCCCATCAAACTAAACCTACACAAAAAGTTAGTCGTTTGTGCGATTCTGGTTCTTCAGATATTCAGTTTTATTTTGGTCGATGACGTCGTCCAGAACCTCAGAATGTGAAACAGCCTCAAAACAGGAAGAAAATTACAGAAAACGTTTGTATTTGGTTTGTGCTGTTTTGTGCTGTGACAGTTTCATTTGTGTGAGTTTATTTCTAAAATTCTTCATTATTATTTCTGTGGTAATTATAGGACGTCATTTCTGCTCAGCTGACGGAGACAAACTCCACAAAACTAGAGAAGAGAAACGACCTGAGGCTGAGGAAAAGTCTGTTTCAGTCTTTAGTCTTTTGCTTTTGATTCAGATTTGACAGAATGACACAGACTCAGAACCAGAACCAGAATCACACAAACGAATCTTTTTGCAGCACAAATGAAGCACAAACGATTGGCATAGTTTTTGTGTAGGTTTGCGTTTGATGGGGCGACTTCACGGAGGTCTCCATCAGCAGAGATTTACCTCCCACAGCGTCTGAGCCGAGTTCTTCTGGTTTTGGTGCTGATGAAAGTTTCCTGGAGGCTGGAGTCATGAAAATAAAGAGTTTTTCTTCTCAAAACAAAATGTGTTCAAAAGAGCGACACATTTGCGTCACAAAACGTCCGAGCTCATAATCTCTTAGTACTATTTTCTCTCCGTCGTATCGTATCGTATCACCTCTGCCTCCAGGCGAAATGAGGAACTACGTCCAAAACTCACAACTGTCCCTTTGAAATACTTATTTCACACAATGAAATCAATGGTTTTTCTGGATTTTATTTTTAATATTCTGTCTCTCAGTGTTAAAATAAACCATTATAGTCCATAAAATTCCTCCTCCTCGTCTAAAGTGAACACAGACTCTGAGTGCGGCAGGTTTGGCTCGGGCCTGTTTCCTCTCAGTCCGAGCGACATGAGCTCATTCAACAACACGGGACAATGAAGCAGTCACCAAAGAACAACATCACCAAGGAACAACATCATCCATCACCCGCCGGGCAGACAGGGGCAGACGGGGGCAGACAGGAGCAGACAGGAGCAGACAGGAGCAGACAGGAGCAGACAGGAGCAGACAGGGGCAGACAGGAGCGGTCAGGAGCAGACAGGGGCAGACAGGGGCAGACAGGGGCAGACAGGGGCAGACAGGAGCAGACAGGAGCAGACAGGAGCAGACAGGAGCAGACAGGGGCAGACAGGAGCGGTCAGGAGCAGACAGGGGCAGACAGGGGCAGACAGGGGCAGACAGGGGCAGACAGGAGGAGACAGGGGCAGACAGGAGCAGACAGGGGCAGACAGGAGGAGACAGGGGCGGTCAGGGGCAGACAGGGGCAGACAGGAGGAGACAGGGGCAGACAGGAGGAGACAGGGGCAGACAGGAGGAGACAGGGGCAGACAGGGGCAGACAGGGGCAGACAGGAGCAGACAGGAGCAGACAGGAGCAGACAGGAGCAGACAGGAGCAGACAGGGGCAGACAGGAGCGGTCAGGAGCAGACAGGGGCAGACAGGGGCAGACAGGGGCAGACAGGGGCAGACAGGAGGAGACAGGGGCAGACAGGAGCAGACAGGGGCAGACAGGAGGAGACAGGGGCGGTCAGGGGCAGACAGGGGCAGACAGGAGGAGACAGGGGCAGACAGGAGGAGACAGGGGCAGACAGGAGGAGACAGGGGCAGACAGGGGTAGACAGGAGCAGACAGGGGCAGACAGGGGCAGACAGGAGCAGACAGGAGCAGACAGGGGCAGACAGGAGCAGGACCAGGGGAGCAGCACACTGTAGAATCCCTGTAGTTTAAAGCTGCACTGCATAAAATCTTCAAAATTTAAGATCTAAACACTTAAATCTCTCAGAAAATGAGTGGCGAAAGTAGTGAAATGATCTGTTCCTGCAGCAAAATCATTTTTATTTAACCAGTTTTCTTCAAATAAACGACCTCTAGACGAGAAAGAAACCATCTCAGAATGAAAAAGTCGTGAATAAACCTGAAAAACAACCCTGAAAAACCTGATAAAAGTTTTAAAATCATGTCCAGATCAGAGGAATTTACAGTGTGTAACTTTGCTGTTGGAGGGCTCGTCATCTGCCTTTGTCGAGAATGTTCCACAGTGCGACATTTCACTTATTTATCTCCATGGAGACGACCTTCAGGCCAGGGGACAGAGAACAAGAATGTACGTTTTGTCTGTTTTACGTGATAAAACTGAAAACATGTAAAGATCCAGGAGTTTAATGACGCACCGTGGAACATTTCAGGCAGAAAATAACATTTCCATGGAGACAAGACAGTCCTGGTTCAGTCCTGGTTCAGTCCTGGTTCAGTCCTGGTTCAGTCCTGGTTTAGTCCTGGTTTAGTCCTGGTTTAGTCCTTGTTTAGTCCTGGTTTAGTCCTTGTTTAGTCCTGGTTTAGTCCTGGTTTAGTCCTGGTTTAGTCCTTGTTTAGTCCTGGTTTAGTCCTGGTTTAGTCCTGGTTTAGTCCTTGTTTAGTCCTGGTTTAGTCCTGGTTTAGTCCTGGTTTAGTCCTGGTTTAGTCCTGGTTTAGTCCTGGTTTAGTCCTGGTTTAGTCCTGGTTTAGTCCTTGTTTAGTCCTGGTTTAGTCCTTGTTTAGTCCTTGTTTAGTCCTGGTTTAGTCCTGGTTTAGTCCTGGTTTAGTCCTGGTTTAGTCCTGGTTTAGTCCTGGTTTAGTCCTTGTTTAGTCCTGGTTTAGTTCTGGTTCAGAAATGTTGCAAATTTCTCTGATTTGGCCAAGATTTTAAAACTTTTATCAGTTTTTTTTCATCTTGTTTTCAGATTTCTTCTCGTCTCTCGTTCTTGAGGTTGTTTCTCGAGGTCGTTTCTTTTCAGAACTCGCCCAGTGAAATGCTCTTTGCCGCGCGGCCGGATCACTTCACCTCTTTAAAGTCCTTTTCTGATAGATTTAAGTGCTTAGATCTGACGTTTTGGCCGAGTTTTCGTGCCGCGTGGAGCCGTTATTCATCCCCGAAGAGAGTTTCAGCTGAAAAGACTTAAAACCAGAAGATGAATGTGACGAGTCCGTGGAGCCGGTCCCAAACAAACAAGAAAAGCTTCAACATTTGGGGATCAGAAGTTTGGAGATTTCCTTCCAAAACATATGAAAAAATGATGACGTCACCGAATTCTACAACGTGAACGCAACCAACGAGCGGGAGGGGAAAAAGGACAAGACCCAAAGGCAAAAATGAGTGAAACGCTGAAAACTTGGGCTCTTGGACAAAATGTACAGGAGGAAACTTTATTTGTACCAACGCAAAGTCTCCAAAGTTCTGCACATAAAGTAAACAAATAAGAATTCAATAAAAAACATTTAAAAAAACTAAAATTCGATCCATCACAATATCTGAATCCCAATTCTCTCTGCTTAAATGAACAGTTCTGATGCAGAAATAGGTAAAAAAACACAGAGGGAACTACATAGACCATGATCCTTTGCTCCGCTACAGTTTTATATTGGAATAAATCTGGTACGGAGAGATGGAGATGGAATAAGAATGAACGAAAGAAAGAATGTAAAATAAAGAAAGAACTAAGGAAAGAATGAAAGAAAGATCAAACGAAAGAAAGAACGACCAAACGAAAGAAAGAACGACCAAACGAAAGAAAGAACGACCAAACGAAAGAAAGAACAACCAAAGGAAAGAAAGAACGACCAAACAAAAGAAAGAACGACCAAAGGAAAAAAAGAACGACCAAACAAAAGAAAGAACGACCAAACAAGAGAAAGAACGACCAAACGAAAGAAAGAACGACCAAACGAAAGAAAGAACGACCAAACGAAAGAAAGAACGACCAAACAAGAGAAAGAACGACCAAACGAAAGAAAGAACGACCAAAGGAAAGAAAGAACGACCAAAGGAAAGAAAGAACGACCAAACGAAAGAAAGAACGACCAAAGGAAAGAAAGAACGACCAAAGGAAAGAACGACCAAAGGAAAGAAAGAACGACCAAACGAAAGAAAGAACGACCAAACGAAAGAAAGAACGACCAAAGGAAAGAACGACCAAAGGAAAGAAAGAACGACCAAACAAGAGAAAGAACGACCAAACGAAAGAAAGAACGACCAAAGGAAAGAAAGAACGACCAAACGAAAGAAAGAACGACCAAACAAGAGAAAGAACGACCAAACGAAAGAAAGAACGACCAAAGGAAAGAAAGAACGACCAAAGGAAAAAAAGAACGACCAAACAAAAGAAAGAACGACCAAAGGAAAGAAAGAACGACCAAAGGAAAGAAAGAACGACCAAACGAAAGAAAGAACGACCAAACGAAAGAAAGAACGACCAAAGGAAAGAAAGAACGACCAAACAAAAGAAAGAACGACCAAAGGAAAGAAAGAACGACCAAACAAGAGAAAGAACGACCAAACGAAAGAAAGAACGACCAAACGAAAGAAAGAACGACCAAACGAAAGAAAGAACGACCAAACGAAAGAAAGAACGACCAAAGGAAAGAAAGAACGACCAAAGGAAAGAAAGAACGACCAAACGAAAGAAAGAACGACCAAACGAAAGAAAGAACGACCAAAGGAAAGAAAGAACGACCAAAGGAAAGAAAGAACGACCAAAGGAAAGAAAGAACGACCAAAGGAAAGAAAGAACGACCAAACAAAAGAAAGAACGACCAAAGGAAAGAAAGAACGACCAAACGAAAGAAAGAACGACCAAACGAAAGAAAGAACGACCAAACGAAAGAAAGAACGACCAAACGAAAGAAAGAACGACCAAAGGAAAGAAAGAACGACCAAACGAAAGAAAGAACGACCAAACGAAAGAAAGAACGACCAAACGAAAGAAAGAACGACCAAACGAAAGAAAGAACGACCAAACGAAAGAAAGAACGACCAAACGAAAGAAAGAACGACCAAACGAAAGAAAGAACGACCAAACGAAAGAAAGAACAACCAAACGAAAGAAAGAACGACCAAACGAAAGAAAGAACGACCAAAGGAAAGAAAGAACGACCAAACAAGAGAAAGAACGACCAAACGAAAGAAAGAACGACCAAACGAAAGAAAGAACGACCAAAGGAAAGAACGACCAAAGGAAAGAACGACCAAAGGAAAGAACGACCAAAGGAAAAAAAGAACGACCAAACAAAAGAAAGAACGACCAAACAAGAGAAAGAACGACCAAACGAAAGAAAGAACGACCAAACGAAAGAAAGAACGACCAAACGAAAGAAAGAACGACCAAACGAAAGAAAGAACGACCAAACGAAAGAAAGAACGACCAAACGAAAGAAAGAACGACCAAACGAAAGAAAGAACGACCAAACGAAAGAAAGAACGACCAAACGAAAGAAAGAACGACCAAAGGAAAGAAAGAACGACCAAACGAAAGAAAGAACGACCAAACGAAAGAAAGAACGACCAAAGGAAAGAAAGAACGACCAAAGGAAAGAAAGAACGACCAAAGGAAAGAAAGAACGACCAAAGGAAAGAAAGAACGACCAAACAAAAGAAAGAAAGAACGACCAAATTAAATAAATAACGACCAAAGGAAAGAAAGAACGACCAAACAAAAGAAAGAACGACCAAAGGAAAGAAAGAACGACCAAACGAAAGAAAGAACGACCAAACGAAAGAAAGAACGACCAAACGAAAGAAAGAACGACCAAACAAAAGAAAGAACGACCAAAGGAAAGAAAGAACGACCAAACGAAAGAAAGAACGACCAAACGAAAGAAAGAACGACCAAACGAAAGAAAGAACGACCAAACGAAAGAAAGAACGACCAAACGAAAGAAAGAACCACCAAACGAAAGAAAGAACGACCAAGGGAAAGAAAGAACGACCAAACGAAAGAAAGAAAGAACGACCAAACAAAAAACGAATGAAAGAAAGAACTAAAGAAAGAACGAAAAAGAATGAAAGAATGTAAAGTAAATAAAGAATGAAAGAAAGAACAAACAAAAGAACTAGAGAAAGAAAAAACTAAAGAAAGAAAGAATGAAAAAGAAAGAACAAAAGCAAGAATGAACGAAAGAAAGAACACACGAAAAAAATGAAAGAAAGAAATAAAGAAAGAAAGAAAGAATGAAAAATCTGGTGTAAATCTGGTCCAGTAGATTTGGATTTCGTTCCGTCCCTGATGACAATAAATGTTGCACCAAATGACTGAAGCCTTTCAGAGTCTGTAATTCTGTAGAATATCGTAATATCGTGAGTTTTTCCACGATATCGCAGTAAATATCGCACCGTGAGGTTCGGACCGTATCGTATCGTATCGTCAGACTTGGATATCGTTACTCTCCTGTATGTAAATTAGTGCTGTCAAATGATACATTTTTAAAATCAAATGAATCACACTTTAGAATTTTTGATTAATCACAATTAATCGCAGTTAATTATTCTTCAAAAAAGGGCAAATATTTTGACCAAAATGCAGTTTATTATCGACAAGTGTTATTGACATTTTTAAGCGTCATACGTGTCGATTATCTGCTCAAAACCACTCGACGGTGGTTTGTGTGACGGACCTGTGGACATGTGCAGGACGTTCTGCAGCCCTCGGTGAATAGGCCGACATGCTGTGCCTATCCATTCTGTAAAGGCGTTGGCCGACTTATCGCTGTAGTTTTGTTTGTCGTGTTCGGTTTGTTGTTGGTGCAGTGTCGTCGTTTCGGCCGCTGAATCAAACCCGTGTTTTGCTTTAAGTTGGTGTTTTAAACTTGTGCTTCTGTGGAAACAGAGTTCATCACTGCGACATCTGCAAACTGCCTTAGTTTATCTAAAGTCCCGTGGGGCAGTTTTCTGCAGAGAAATTTGCCCTGAGCCCCAGTCACCGTCTCATCTGTCGTCTTCACATCCGTATGGACCTGATCACTGACCTAATCACCTGCGCCGCCTTCAGGACCATCCGCACTTTAACAGAGGAGCGTTCACAATAAACTGGGATTCATCTGAGGTTAAACTGTGTACAGGATTTATGTGTCTGTGTTTTATTATTATTATTATTTATTATCATTATTTCAAATGTCAGTTTTGTAATGGACCTTTTACACTGATATTAACTGTACATGTGGAAAATGTGCAAATGTGCAGAAGAAAGAACAGGGGGGCATCTGACACACGGGGGGAGGGCATCTGACACACGGGGGGAGGGCATCTGACACACGGGGAGGGCATCTGACACACGGGGGGAGGGCATCTGACACACGGGGGGGGCATCTGACACGCGGGGGAGGCGGAGGGCATCTGATACACGGGGAGGGCATCTGACACACGGGGAGGGCATCTGACACACGGGGAGGCGGGAGGGCATCTGACACACGGGGGGGCATCTTACACACGGGGGAGGCGGAGGGCATCTGATACACGGGGAGGCGGAGGGCATCTGACACACGGGGGCATCTGACACACGGGGAGGCGGGAGGGCATCTGATACACGGGGGGAGGCGGGAGGGCATCTGACACACGGGGGGGCATCTGACACACGGGGGGCGGCGGGAGGGCATCTGACACACGGGGGGGCATCTGACACACGGGGGGCGGCGGGAGGGCATCTGACACACGGGGGGGCATCTGACACACGGGGGGAGGCGGGATGGCATCTGACCAACGGGGGGCGGCGGGGGGGCCTCTGACAGCCGGGGGGAGGGCATCTGACACACGGGGAGGGCATCTGACACACGGGTGGAGGCGGGAGGGCATCTGACACACGGGGGGGCATCTGACACACGGGGGGAGGCGGGAGGGCATCTGATACACGGGGGGAGGCGGGAGGGCATCTGACACACGGGGGGGCATCTGACACACGGGGGGAGGCGGGAGGGCATCTGACACACGGGGGGGAGGGGAGGGCATCTGACACACGGGGGGGCATCTGACACACGGGGGGAGGCGGGAGGGCATCTGACACACGGGGGGAGGCGGGAGGGCAGCAGACACGCGGGGGGGCATCTGACTCACGGGGGGGGGCGGGAGGGCATCTGACACACGGGGGGGCATCTGACACACGGGGGGGGGGAGGGCATCTGACACACGGGGGGAGGCGGGAGGGCATCTGACACACGGGGGGGAGGCGGGAGGGCATCTGACACACGGGGGGGAGGCGGGAGGGCATCTGACACACGGGGGGGCATCTGACACACGGGGGGAGGCGGGAGGGCATCTGACACACGGGGGGGAGGGCCTCTGACACACGGGGACGGGAGGGCATCTGACACACGGGGAGGCGGGAGGGCATCTGACACACGGGGAGGGCATCTGACACACGGGGAGGGGAGGGCATCTGACACACGGTGGGGCATCTGACACACGGGGGGAGGCGGGAGGGCATCTGACACACGGGGGGGAGGCGGGAGGGAATCTGACACACGGGGGGGCATCTGACCCACGGGGGGAGGCGGGAGGGCATCTGCCACACGGGGGAGGCGGAGGGCATCTGACACACGGGGGAGGCGGGAGGGCATCTGACACACGGGGGGGCATCTGGCACACGGGGGCGGGAGGGCATCTGACACACGGGGGAGGGCATCTGACACACGGGGGCGGGAGTGCATCTGACACACGGGGTCCGGAGAGAATCAGACACACGTGGGCGGGAGGGCATCTGACACACGGGGGCGGGAGGGCATCTGACACACGGGGGGGCATCTGACACACGGGGGGGCAGGAGGGCATCTGACACACGGGGAGGGCATCTGACACACGGGGAGGGGAGGGCATCTGACACACGGGGGGGGCGGGAGGGCATCTGACACACGGGGAGGGCATCTGACACACGGGGGGGGGCGGGAGGGCATCTGACACACGGGGGGAGGCGGGAGGGCATCTGACACACGGGGGGGGGAGGGCATCTGACACACGGGGGGAGGGCATCTGACACACGGGGGGAGGGGGGAGGGCATCTGACACACGGGGGGAGGGCATCTGACACACGGGGGGGCATCTGACACACGGGGGGAGGCGGGAGGGCATCTGACACACGGGGGGGCATCTGACACACGGGGGAGGGAGGGCATCTGACACACGGGGGGGAGGGCATCTGACACACGGGGGGGCATCTGACACACGGGGGGCGGCGGGAGGGCATCTGACACACGGGGGGAGGCGGGAGGGCATCTGACACACGGGGGGGGAGGGGGAGGGCATCTGACACACGGGGGGAGGCGGGAGGGCATCTGACACAGGTTCTGCACATGCTCAGTGGCTTCGCTCGGGGAAATCTCTGTGAAACATTTAGTTTGGAGCCGAGCCACAAAACTGCTTTCAATTATCCCCGTCCTTATACTCCTCCTTTTATCTGTCGCTCCTCTCGCTCTTTCTCTGCTTCCCTCTTTCCTCCTGCTCTCTCCTTTCTTCACCTCCTTCGTCTCTCCCTCTCTTCTCCTTCTCTCTTTCTCTCTCTTATCTTTCTCTCCTGTTGCTTCCAGACCTCCCTGTTACACTCTCCTCCTTTTCTCTCTTTCTCTTTTCTCTGGTTCTCTGTCTCTCGCTCTTCTCCTTTTTCCCCCGGTCTCTCCATCTCTTCCTCTCTTCCCCCTTCTCTCTTTCTTTCTCTTTGTCTTTCTTTTTCTTATCTTTGTCTCCTGTTGCTTCCAGATCTCCATGTTACACTCTCACTTTTTCTTTCTCTCTCTTTTCTCTTGTTTTCTCTCTCTCTTTTCTCCTTTCTCCTTGGTCTCTCCATCTCTTCCTCTCTTCCCCCTTCTCTCTTTCTCTTTCTCTCTCTTATCTTTCTCTCCTGTTGCTTCCAGACCTCCATGTTACATTCTCCTCTTTCTCTCTCTCTTTTCTCTTGTTTTCTCTCCCCCTTTTCTCCTTTCTCCTTGGTCTCTCCATCTCTCCCTCTCTTCTCCCTTCTCTCTTTCTTTTTATTTCACTCTTTCTCCATGTTACACTCTGTCCTTTTCTCTCTTGTTCTCTCACTCTCCTTCACTCCCTCTGTCTCTGCTTCTCTCTCTTTCCTCCTTCTCTTCCTCTCTCTCCTTTCTCCTTGGTTTCGCCCTCTCTCTTTCTACCCCCTCTCTCTTTCTCCCTCTCTTTGTTTCCTGCTCTTCTCTCTCTCCTTTCTCTCCTTGGTCTCTCTTTCCTTCTTTTCCTCTTTCTCTGGTTCTCTCTTTTCTCCTGCCCTTCCTCTGTCTCCTTTCTTCACCTCCTAGATGAACACTCTCTTCTTTTTCTCTCTTTTTCTCTTGTTTTCTCTCCCTCTTTCTCTACTCCTCTCTTTTCTCTCTCTTTTTTCTCTCTCTCTTTCTCTCTGTCTTTTTGAGTCCTGTGTTCCATGTTTCATATAAATTCTTATAAATCCCTCCTCTCCTCCTCTTCTCCTCCTCCTCCCCCTCCTCTCCTCCTCCTCCTCTCCTCCTCCTCTCCTCCTCCTCTCCTCCTCCTCATCTTTTCCTCCTCTGTTTTCTTCTGCTCATTTTCATATTCCAGTTCAGTCCAGTCCTCCTTATTCTTTCTTTTCTCTCTCTCCTACTCAGTCCAGTTTTCCCTGATTACACTTCCTTTCCTCTCTCTTCCCTCTCTCTCTCTCCTCCCCTCCTCCTTTTCCTCTCTCTCTTCCCTCGCTCTCTCCTATTGAGTTACACTTGCACACTTCCTCTCTCTCCTCTTTCTCTCCTCCTCCTTCTCTTACCTCTCTCTCTACTTTCCTCTTCTTCCCTCTCTCCTCTCTTCCTCCTCCTTCTTTTCCCTCTTTCGTCTCTTTCTCTCCTTCTTCTCTTCTCTCTCTCTCCCTGTGCTTCTCTCTCTTTTCCTCTCCTTCTTTTCCTCTCTCTCCTCCTCCTTCTTTTCCTTTTCTTTCCTCTCTCTGTCCCTGTGTTTCTCTCTCTCTCTTTTCCCCTCCTCCTTTTCCTCTCTCTCTCCTGTTGACTTACACTTGCACACCTCCTCTCTCTCTGTTTTTTCTCTCTCTCCTCTTCCTTCTTTTCCCTTTCTTTCCTCTCTCTCTCTTTTCCCCTCCTCCTTTTCCTCACTCTTCCCTCGCTCGGTCCTGTTGACTTACACTTGCACACCTCCTCTCTCTCTCCCTCTTTGTTTCTCTCCTCTTCCTTTCCTTCTCTCTCTCTCTTGTGTTCAGTCCAGTCCTCTGCACACTTCCTCCTCCTCCTCTTCCCTCTCTCTTCCCTCTCTCTCTTCCCTCTCTCCTCTTTTAAAGCGGCTCCCCGTGAGCTCCGTCCACGAGAGCGTGAACGGGTGAACGAGTGAACGATGCGGCGCCGCGTCCTGCTAACGCTGCTCCTCTGCTCCTTCCGCCCAGGAGACGGACAGAGCGCGACGGAGAGACGGGCGAACGGAGAGAGGGAAGAGCGCGGAGGAGGAGGAGGAGGAGGAGGAGGAGGAGGAGGAGGAGGAGGAGGAGGAGGAGGAGGAGGAGGAGGAGGAGGAGGAGGAGGAGGGGAGAGGATCCAGGTGACGTTCACTCCCAGCGTGTGTCAGGTGCGCTGCAGCCAGGGCCGCTGTGTGAACGTGTGCGGCCGGGGGGAGGTGACCACGGTGTTCAGCAGCGACGGGACGGGACCCGACGGCGCCCCCTTCAGAGTCTGTGAGTACTGCACCCACACCGCGCAGATAAAGCTGCACCGCGGGACTTTACCGGAGACTTTACCGACGCTAAACACCACAGGCACAGGCTTAACCCTCGAAGACTCTACGACATCGTACACGACACAGAGGAACATGTTTCTATAACCGCAGAACTTTGTAAGTGTAAAAGACAGAAACGTCCTTTTCCCCTCTGAAAGTGCAGACATAGAGGTTTCCGTACATTTCTGCGGCTTTATCCTACGTCACACTCACGCTGTGTGATGACGGGAGCAAAACGAGTGTCCAACAGGAACTTTGTTTTCCCCAAACTCATGCGCTCCGTCCATTTTGATGGAGCCAAACTTTGCCAAAGAGTGAAGTGAGTCAAGATGGTCGACTCCTCTGACTGTGTGTGTTTATAACGAGGGAAAAAGTCGCTCTAAGTGGAGTTAATTCTCACACACATGGAAAATGACACATCTTGGTGTGTGTAATTGTGCATCTCTTTCTATTTTTATTTAAAGGTTTATTTCAGTCCAAATGAACAAATCCAAATGTAATTTCCACCCTGGAAATGCAGAAGTGCTGTGGCTCTGGCCCTGGACCTGACAGGAGCTGTTTCCAGGACTGGACCAGGAAAGTCATGGAGCCACTGCACTTTTTTTGTTTATTTTGAGGCAATAAGGAGATTTTTAGTTTATTACAGACTTGAGATTTTGCATTTTTGTAGCTAAGGCCCTAAATTAAGCATTTTTTATGTCCAAAAAGTTGTTTCTACATGTTTGCTGTGGGTTTTGTATAAAAGAGTGAATTTTCTTTTCTTTCTTTTTTTTCAGAATCAGAATCAGAATCAGAATTTCTATCTCTATTTCTGGTCCTGTAGCTTTTCTCACAGCCTCATGACACAACTACAGCAGCAGATTGTGAAATAACAGGTTGGACTGAACAAAAGGAGGTAGAACACTTCATTAGGGGTAAAAGGGGCAGTTTTAAAAGCAAAATTAAGAACAAAATACAGGCGAGGACAAATGTACTAAAATGTCCCTCAGGTCTTTAGGAGTTAAAGTTGAACTCCGGCACATCTGAAGCTAAAGTCGTTTCTAGAGGAGGTGAATTCTGTCAGAAGCCAAAAAACGGCACAGATCAGTGTTTCCTCGGTGGAGATCTCACTGTGTGTGAGTCTGTCAAGGCAACAAACTAGTGTAGTGATGGGGGCAAGTTCTGAACTAGTGCAGTGATGGGGGCAAGTTCTGAACTTCCACGTAAAACGACAATTTGCTTCAGACTGAAGAAGCTTAACTCCACTTTAACCCATCTGACAACAGCCACGAGTCTAACAAACCAAACGCTCTGCCTGGTTCACTCATTAGTGTCTGGAAACGTTAGAAAACATCTTTATAAACACCTCACACTTCCCTCTGCTGATTTCCCACTGCACAAAAGCCCAAAAGACTTGATCACCGACTCCAGAAGCAACAAGTGAAGATGGACGACTGACGGAGAAGAAGAGAAACTGAAAGTGTTGAAAGAAAATGGTTCAGGAATGTGTTTTTTCGCGTTTAAAAAAAATATAAACACCAGATCTAAACTAGGACTAAACCAGGTCCAAACCAGCGCTAAACTAGGACTAAACTAGGACTAAACTTGGACTAAACCAGGACTAAACTTGGACTAAACCAGGACTAAACTAAAGTAACTAATTAACTAATTCCCTGGTAAATAAACGGGATCAGAAACGACGTCGGTGATCGAGTCTTTTGGGCTTTTGTGCAGTGGGACATCAGCAGAAGTGTGAGACACCTGCTCGTCTCCGACACAGCAAAAACTGGAGGGTCAAAATGGAGTTGTTTTTGACAGAAAAAGTGTTATTTGAACTATTTTAAAGTTAAAATGGAGTCGGGGTTATTTGCCAGAGGTGATGTGACTGAAGTTAACTGCACTTTTCATAGTGTTAATTTAACTCCTCTTAGTGTTAAGTCAGCTTCCGTTAAACTTGAACAAATTAACTAAAATAAAGTGTAAAAATAAAACTCCTCTGTGTGTCCACACTGTTTCCATTTACTCTCAAAACGTGAATATAACTCTGGATTTTGGGATTAAACAGGAACTTATCTTAGTGTTAATTTAACTTCTCAGTGTTAATTTAACTTATCTTAGTGTTAATTTAACTTATCTCAGTGTTAATTTAACTTATCTTAGTGTTAATTTAACTTATCTCAGTGTTAATTTAACTTATCTTAGTGTTAATTTAACTTCTCAGTGTTAATTTAACTTATCTTAGTGTTAATGTAACTTATCTCAGTGTTAATTTAACTTATCTTAGTGTTACTTTAACTTATCTCAGTGTTAATTTAACTTATCTTAGTGTTAATTTAACTTATCTTAGTGTTAATTTAACTTATCTCAGTGTTAATTTAACTTATCTCAGTGTTAATTTAACTTATCTTAGTGTTAATTTAACTTATCTCAGTGTTAATTTAACTTATCTCAGTGTTAATTTAACTTATCTCAGTGTTAATTTAACTTATCTCAGTGTTAATGTAACTTATCTTAGTGTTAATTTAACTTCTCAGTGTTAATTTAACTTATCTTAGTGTTAATGTAACTTATCTTAGTGTTAATTTAACTTCTCAGTGTTAATTTAACTTATCTCAGTGTTAATTTAACTTATCTTAGTGTTAATTTAACTTATCTCAGTGTTAATTTAACTTATCTTAGTGTTAATTTAACTTATCTTAGTGTTAATTTAACTTATCTCAGTGTTAATTTAACTTATCTCAGTGTTAATGTAACTTATCTTAGTGTTAATTTAACTTCTCAGTGTTAATTTAACTTATCTCAGTGTTAATTTAACTTATCTCAGTGTTAATGTAACTTATCTTAGTGTTAATTTAACTTATCTCAGTGTTAATTTAACTTATCTCAGTGTTAATTTAACTTATCTCAGTGTTAATTTAACTTATCTCAGTGTTAATTTAACTTATCTCAGTGTTAATTTAACTTATCTTCGTGTTAATTTAACTTATCTCAGTGTTAATTTAACTTATCTTAGTGTTAATTTAAGTTATCTCAGTGTTACTTTAACTTATCTGTGTTAATTTAACTTATCTCAGTGTTACTTTAACTTATCTTCGTGTTAATTTAACTTATCTCAGTGTTACTTTAACTTATCTCAGTGTTAATTTAACTTATCTCAGTGTTACTTTAACTTATCTCAGTGTTAATTTAACTTATCTCAGAGTTAATTTGTCCCCTCTCTCCCATCACTTCACTTCAGTTTGTACCAGTTTTGTTCATAATTTCATCTTAAATTCACTAAAATAAAGTGTAAAAATAAAACTCCTCCGTGTGTTGTTCAGCTAAATCAGAATAACTCTACAAAGTGTTTCCGTTTACTCTCCAAACGTGAATAAAACTCTGGATTTCGTGTGAAACAGGAGCTTTGGCCTGAAAATGGTTAAATTAACTGGAGAACAGACTGGACTCGTTTAAACTCTGAGAAAATGTCTGAAATGATCCTGTGAGTTTTAACGCTTCACTTTCTTCTGTGGATCAGGCCACGTGTCGGGTCAGATCTGTGGAGAGGCGAGCGGTTTTTGAGCTGATTTTTTTGTACCAATAGATAAACTGAAGCCATAACGTCTCCATGGAGACAAACGGGACAGAGCCTCCTCAGAAATGTTACCGAGTGAATCTTTAGAGCGCTGGTCCTGCACAGGGGCACAACACGAGACAGTGATACACCAGAACTGAACTGCTCCACGGTGACTGTGTTCAGCTTCTGCTACATGCACAACCTTCCTGCTTCCACTCCTGAGTTTGCGTGTTCTCCCTGTGTCTGTGTCTGTCAACCAAAAACACGCACAACAGGTCAAGTTGTTAACCCTATAACCCCGTCTTAACCTGGAGTTTGCATGTTCTTCCTGTGTCTGTATGGAGTTTGCATGTTCTGACTGTCTGTGTGAAATCTACATGTTCTCCTTGTGTCTATGGGTGAAGTTTTTATGTTCTCCCTGTGTGTCTGTGTGGAGTCTGCATGTTCTCGCTGTGTGTCTGTGTGGAATCTGCATGATCTCCCTGTGTCTATGGATGGAGTCTGCATGTTCTCCCTGTGTCTGTGGATGGCGTTTGCATGTTCTCCCTGTGTCTGTGTAGAGTTTGCATGTTCTCCCTGTGTCTGTGGCTGGCGTTTGCATGTTCTCCCTGTGTCTGTGGATGGAGTTTGCATGTTCTCCCTGTGTCTGTGGATGGAGTTTGCATGTTCTCCCTGTGTCTGTGTGGAGTTTGCACGTGCTCCCTGTGTCTGTGGAGTCTGCATGTTCTCCCAGTGTGTCTCTGTGGAGTTTGCATCTTCTCCCTGTGTCCGTGTCCCTCATTAACCCAAAACTCACAGACAATGTCAAATCCTTCACCTTATAAACCAGCTTTAACCTGGTGTTTGCATGTTCTGTCTGTGTCTGTGTGGAGTCTGCATGTTCTCCCTGTGTCTCTGTGGGTGGAGTTTGCATGTTCTCCCTCTGTCTGCGTCTCTCATCAACCACAAAACATGCAGAACAGGTCAAATCCTCCAGCTCAGGTCCTGATCAAGAGCAGCTCAAAATCCGGGACAATAAACTGGACCCTGACCTTAATCTGGACTCTGCATGTTCTCCCTGTGTCTGTGTGGAGTCTGCATGTTCTGCCTGTGTCTGTGTGGAGTCTGCATGTTCTGCCTGTGCCTCCCCCATCAGCCTCAAACAGCTCTGCAGTGCTCCGGGCTCCAGGCTCAGATCTGGTTCGGTTTCAGGAACATTTGACTGTGACTGTTTTTAATCCGTTCTGAAAGGTCGACTCTGACCTGCCCACTGCATTTATGAGATAAGATCGGACCATTTCGCAACCCCTCCTCTCCCCCTCTCCCTTCTTTCTCTCTCTCACTCCTCCGTTCTCCCTCTCTCCTTCTCCCGCTCTCATCCCTTTGCTCCTCTCGTACTTTTTCTGGCTCTACTTTCGTTCTCTTCCCTCTCCTCCCCCTCTCTTCCTCTCTTCCCCCTCTCCCTTTCTCCCTCTCGTCTCGTGTTTACATGTAGCTCCTGATCTACTCCATCTGTTGGAGGCACATCTGGGTCAGAGCTCTTCTCTTTTACAGTTCTGTACATTCCTGCAGTTACAGGACGCTCCCGGAGCCTCGGTCGAACACACGGGCGATCGCAGCGTCACGTCCTCCACATGAAAGAGCCACATCGGGCCAAATGGACTTTCCGGACCTTTCTCTCACGTTCTAACGACGCACTTTATCAGAAACGTGCCTCGAGAGTTTTTACACGTCATCCATGTTTGAGTAATCTAGTGATCTCTCCTCAGGGCAGTGATCTCTAACATTTTTTCCCCCCATTGAGCAACTTTTACAAAACGAAAATCCCAGGGAGCTGCTCATTGTAGAGGAGTAAATATAAAAGCCTTAGATGGGAACAGTTAGGTTCAGACGGCACCTGAAGTGACCCAAAGCCGTTTTTTCCGCCCCTACGCGACTTGTATCTGACCGTCTGAACGACACAGATCTGATTATTACAAACGCGACCCAGGACACTTGGATATGTGCTCCTAAAACCGATACCGATCCGATCTTTAGACACGCGGCTTCAGTCTGAACGGCCAGGACGCCTTAATCCGACACACACATCATCAACAAGCTCCTGTTGTGAGTCAATACAGCCCGACGCCGACGTGTTTCATACTGAAATAGGCCGTGGACGTGTTTCCTCCCGCGAGAGTGAAACGACAGCAACTTTAAAATCTCCTGGTGGGGTTGGGCGGTAATCCGGTGTCCTGCGGTATCAGAAAGTAGCATCGGTATCAGTTTCATCACCGTCAGTATAAAAATCTGCATCAGGAGCTAAACCCACAGCAGGACTTCCTCCCTCCGCTCTCTCTCCTCTTCAGACGTGGTTCTGCTCGGAGATTTCCCTCCACACGCAGCAGGAAGAAGAAAAAAACCTGACTGACGCTTCGTGTGTGACGTTGAGCCCAAAAGTTTGTGACGGAGACGTTTTACTGAAGCCGAGAGTCGAGAGGGGACGAGGCTGAAGAGGAGGAAGTTCCCGAGGGCGAAGTCAGACTTTCACGGAGGAGACGGTAAAACCCAATTTCTGGTTCTGATCCAAACGTGTTTGTGTGGACGTGCGGCTCCTACAGCGTCCGACCTGCACCTCCCGAACTTTCTACCGACGCCTCAAAACGCTGCAGACATAAGGGCTGTGATTGGTCCTCTGCACCGCTCTACATTTCCTCCTCATTCTAGACTCTGAGGAATAATGTGTTTAATGCAGCTTTAAACATTTGTTTATGTTTTACACAAACCAAACTTCAAACCTCACGGCTCATTTACAGTTTTTTACATGAGATCTGTCTGGAATATGAGGACACGACCTGTGAGCAGGATTCACACGGAGCCACTTTGTTCAGTTTTTATACGCCCGTGATAAAACGGGACGTATTATGGTATGGCGCTGTCCGTCCGTCCGTCTGTGGACACATCAAAGCTTTGTAGTGTCTTTAAGTTCTGTTGCTGTGATCTGATTGGTGGAATTCCGATTCTAGAATGTGATGATGTCATACTCATACTCCTACTGCAAGAGCCAGATTTCCCTATTGATTATCCGTCCGTCTGTCTGTCCGTCTGTCCGTCTGTCTGTGGACAATTTCTTGTCCGCGCTCTAACTCGACAACCGTCTCACCTAGGAATGTCAAACTTCCAAACTGCACCAACAACTCATCTTTAACTGGGTTTGACAAATTCTAACTTAATTCTATATACAATAATTCAAAGTACGGGCGTATTTTGCCCCGCTGGCGGAGCTCTTGTTAATGTTACGCAGAAGTAAAGTCAAAATGATGTAAAAGCCCCAAAAACACACGGATGTTTTGGATGTTTTAATTTTTCCAAATGAAACTGAAAACACACCTTGTAGAAGAAATGTAAGTCTAAAACCAGGACTAAATGTGGACTAAAACCAAGACTAAACCAGAACTAAACCAGGACTAAACCAGGGCTAAATCAAGTCTAAACCAAGTCTAAAACCAAGACTAAACCAGGACTAAAATTGGGACTAAAACCAGGACTAAACAATGTCTAAAACCAGGTCTAAACCAAGTCTAAAACCAGGACTAAACAATGTCTAAAACCAGGTCTAAACCAGGTCTAAAACCAGGACTAAACCAGGTCTAAAACCAGGACTAAATCAGGTCTAAACCAAGTCTAAAACCAGGACTAAACAATGTCTAAAACCAGGTCTAAACCAAGTCTAAAACCAGGACTAAACAATGTCTAAAACCAGGACTAAACAATGTCTAAAACCAGGTCTAAACCAGGTCTAAAACCAGGACTAAATCAGGTCTAAACCAAGTCTAAAACCAGGACTAAACAATGTCTAAAACCAGGTCTAAACCAGGTCTAAAACCAGGACTAAATCAGGTCTAAACCAAGTCTAAAACCAGGACTAAACAATGTCTAAAACCAGGTCTAAACCAGGTCTAAAACCAGGTCTAAACCAGGTCTAAACCAGGTCTAAACCAGGTCTAAACCAGGACTAAACTAGGACTAAAACCATACAGTATAAGCGCTGATAAAAACAGCTCGTGCTCTGATGCTGCAGAGTTTGGTTTGATCAGAACTTGTGCCTCATCTTCAAACCTAAAGCTGCGACTCTGTTTCTGAAGGTTTAGGAGCAGAAACAGAATCATTCTGAATGATTAAACCCTGGGAAACTGCTGAGACGGTTTCACGGTTTAAGAGTTTGGACACCGCCCAGTCCTCGCTGTGATACTGCTCAGGTTTAGGTGAACATAGCGTTTTAGAACAATAAAAGGAACATGACGCTCTAAATATGTGACGCGTTACAGAGGAGGCCATTACCCCGTCTTTAACCCGGAGGAGGCCATTACCCCGTCTTTAACCCGGAGGAGGCCATTACCCCGTCTTTAACCCGGAGGAGGCCATTACCCCGTCTTTAACCCGGAGGAGGCCATTACCCCGTCTTTAACCCTGAGGAGGCCATTACCCCGTCTTTAACCCGGAGGAGGCCATTACCCCGTCTTTAACCCGGAGGAGGCCATTACCCCGTCTTTAACCCGGAGGAGGCCATTACCCCGTCTTTAACCCGGAGGAGGCCATTACCCCGTCTTTAACCCGGAGGAGGCCATTACCCCGCCTTTAACCTGGAGGAGGCCATTACCCCGTCTTTAACACTGAGGAGGCCATTACCCCGTCTTTAACCCGGAGGAGGCCATTACCCCGTCTTTAACCCGGAGGAGGCCATTACCCCGTCTTTAACCCGGAGGAGGCCATTACCCCGTCTTTAACCCGGAGGAGGCCATTACCCCGTCTTTAACCCGGAGGAGGCCATTACCCCGTCTTTAACCCGGAGGAGGCCATTACCCCGTCTTTAACCCGGAGGAGGCCATTACCCGTCTTTAACCCTGAGGAGGCCATTACCCCGTCTTTAACCCGGAGGAGGCCATTACCCCGTCTTTAACCCGGAGGAGGCCATTACCCCGTCTTTATCCCGGAGGAGGCCATTACCCCGTCTTTAACCCTGAGGAGGCCATTACCCCGTCTTTAACCCTGAGGAGGCCATTACCCCGTCTTTAACCCGGAGGAGGCCATTACCCCGTCTTTAACCCTGAGGAGGCCATTACCCCGTCTTTATCCCGGAGGAGGCCATTACCCCGTCTTTAACCCGGAGGAGGCCATTACACAGTCTTTAACCCGGAGGAGGCCATTACCCCGTCTTTAACCCGGAGGAGGCCATTACCCCGTCTTTAACCCGGAGGAGGCCATTACCCCGTCTTTATCCCGGAGGAGGCCATTACCCCGTCTTTAACCCTGAGGAGGCCATTACCCCGTCTTTAACCCTGAGGAGGCCATTACCCCGTCTTTAACCCTGAGGAGGCCATTACCCCGTCTTTAACCCTGAGGAGGCCATTACCCCGTCTTTATCCCGGAGGAGGCCATTACCCCGTCTTTAACCCTGAGGAGGCCATTACCCCGTCTTTAACCCTGAGGAGGCCATTACCCCGTCTTTAACCCGGAGGAGGCCATTACCCCGTCTTTAACCCGGAGGAGGCCATTACCCCGTCTTTAACCCGGAGGAGGCCATTACCCCGTCTTTAACCTGGAGGAGGCCATTACCCCGTCTTTAACCCGGAGGAGGCCATTACCCCGTCTTTAACCCGGAGGAGGCCATTACCCCGTCTTTAACCCGGAGGAGGCCATTACCCCGTCTTTAACCCGGAGGAGGCCATGACCCCGTCTTTAACCCGGAGGAGGCCATTACCCCGTCTTTAACCCGGAGGAGGTGAAGTGTGAGAACGTCTGTGTTTTGTTTGAACTTTTACGCAGGATTCCACGTTCAGTTTCCTAATGAGACCCCCGGTGTTTGTGGACAGAACGCAGCGCTGATGCCGCCGTCTGCGCCTCAGATCCCCGTCTCCATCGGCACCTGGGAGGGCATCTGACGCGCCGCAGCATCTGCACATTAACTCGAGACACTTGACAGATGCTGTGGACTTAATGAGGATTTACGGTGTGTGAAAGGGCTTCAGGCTCAGGCTGTGCAGGTGCAGCTCTCCTCAAACAAACTCTCGGATGAACCGTTTACACCGAGGTTATGTCCAAATACTGAAATCCTGTAAGAAACTCTGGAGCTTTACACTTCGAACTTTAATAAAATGACTTTAATCCATGTTCTGGTGCTATTTCCTGGAGCTGAACTCATCCGAATCACCACGAGTTCAGCTCCAGGCCTGTTTCTGATGTACAGTGACCAGATTTTCAGAATAAAAAACTGGCACATCCCTGGTTTGTGTCGCCTGGTAGTAATAAAATTGTGCAACGAGTGCGTAAATAAGAAAAGCTGTTACACATTCAGCACTAACGTGAGTCAGTATCGTCACGTTTTCTTTGTGTTTTGGTCGTTTTTAAGCAGTTTTCTGTATTTCACGTCAACAAATGACAGTTTCTGCCTCGTTTTTACTGTCAGCAGGATCAGATTGGTCAAAAATAGGGACATTTCTTCTGTAAAACTGGGACAAATTTCTGGTTTTGTATAAATGTGCAGGGACAGGGGACACAGGGCTCAGAACTGGGACTGTCCCGGGGAAATAGCGACGTCTGAACACCTTAATACTGCGTGAATTAAACAAAACACAACTCCAGGTTTGTTTTTGAGGCGGTAACAACATTATAACATGAATTAAAGCTCACAGGAGTTCATTTTGTGTAATACAAAACCTTTAAATTGCCCAAAATGAGTTCATCCACTCGTAACAAGTTTCACCAAATGTGTTTCTGACATTTAGATGTGGAAATGTAAAAAAAACGGCACATGAAAAGCTGAGAATTCTCAAACTAGAGTAAAACACAACACAAAGTGACCAGAGTTTCAGAATAAAATCCTGGGACACACTCGGGTCGGGACGTTTGTATCAATAAAACAGTGAAAAAAGTCGTGTGGATCAGTGTAAAATCTGAGACTAAATACAGAAGCACAGTCTTCAAACGCTCCTCTGGTTTAGACCTGGTTTAGACCTGGTTTAGTCCTAGTTTAGACCTGGTTTAGATCTAGATCTGAAATAGACCTGGTTTAGTCCTAGTTTAGACCTGGTTTAGTCCTAGTTTAGACCTGGTTTAGATCTAGATCTGAAATAGACCTGGTTTAGTCCTAGTTTAGACCTGGTTTAGTCCTGTTTACCGGGCGACTCGGGGATCGAACCCGCAGCCTTCTTGCTGTGAGGAGCCACTGTGACGCCTAAAAACATGTAGTTCTCGTTAAATTAAAATGACTTAAATTAGGAACATTTCACTTTCTTTGAGCAGATTTAACTTGACACGTAAAATGACCCACAGAATGTGTTTTTCTTAACTCGAGCAACATTAGATTTAGTTTTTATTTTAAGCGCTGAAAGTTGTTTCTCTTATTTTCAGTGTATCACAGATGTGTTTTCATATTTTAAGCATAAAAGGTTTTGTTCCACTGCAGATCATTTGACTCCAACATCCTCAGTCTTCATTTAAGTCGTCTGAATTTAGTTTTAGTTCTTTGCCGTGTGTGCCAGGCTGTGCCAGGCTGTGCCAGGCTGTGCCAGGCTGTGCCAGGCTGTGCCATGTGTGCCAGGCTGTGCCAGGGCCATGCCAGGCTGTGCCATGTGTGCCATGTGTGCCAGGCTGTGCCATGTGTGCCAGGCTGTGCCATGTGTGCCAGGCTGTGCCAGGCTGTGCCAGGCTGTGCCATGTGTGCCAGGCTGTGCCATGTGTGCCATGTGTGCCAGGCTGTGCCAGGCTGTGCCATGTGTGCCATGTGTGCCAGGCTGTGCCATGTGTGCCAGGCTGTGCCAGGCTGTTCCAGGCTGTGCCAGGGCTGTGCCAGGCTGTGCCAGGCTGTGCCAGGGCTGTGCCAGGGCCGTGCCAGGGCCGTGCCAGGCTGTGCCATGTGTGCCATGTGTGCCAGGCTGTGCCATGTGTGCCAGGCTGTGCCAGGCTGTGCCATGTGTGCCATGTGTGCCAGGCTGTGCCAGGCTGTGCCAGGCTGTGCCATGTGTGCCAGGCTGTGCCAGGCTGTGCCAGGCTGTGCCAGGCTGTGCCATGTGTGCCAGGCTGTGCCAGGCTGTGCCATGTGTGCCAGGCTGTGCCATGTGTGCCAGGCTGTGCCATGTGTGCCATGTGTGCCAGGCTGTGCCAGGCTGTGCCATGTGTGCCAGGCTGTGCCATGTGTGCCAGGCTGTGCCAGGCTGTTCCAGGCTGTGCCAGGGCTGTGCCAGGGCCGTGCCAGGGCCGTGCCAGGGCCGTGCCAGGGCTGTGCCAGGCTGTGCCATGTGTGCCAGGCTGTGCCATGTGTGCCATGTGTGCCAGGCTGTGCCATGTGTGCCATGTGTGCCAGGCTGTGCCATGTGTACCAGGCTGTGCCATGTGTGCCAGGCTGTACCAAGGCTGTGCCAGGCTGTGCCAAGGCTGTGCCAAGGCTGTGCCAAGGCTGTGCCAAGGCTGTGCCAGGCTGTTCTAGGGCTGTTGCAGGCTGTTCTAGGGCTGTTCCAGGCTGTGCTAGGCTGTGCCAGGGCTGTGCCAGGGCCGTGCCAGGCTGTGCCAGGGCCGTGCCAGGGCCGTTCCAGGCTGTGCCAGGCTGTGCCAGGCTGTTCCAGGCTGTGCCAGGCTGTGCCATGTGTGCCAGGCTGTGCCAGGCTGTGCCATGTGTGCCAGGCTGTGCCAGGCTGTGCCAAGGCTGTGCCAGGCTGTTCTAGGGCTGTTCCAGGCTGTGCCAGGCTGTGCCAGGCTGTGCCAGGGCTGTTCCAGGCTGTTCCAGGCTGTTCCAGGCTGTGCCAGGCTGTGCCAGGCTGTGCCAGGGCTGTGCCAGGGCTGTGCCAGGCTGTGCCAGGCTGTTCCAGGCTGTGCCAGGGCTGTGCCAGGGCTGTGCCAGGCTGTTCCAAGCTGTGCCAGGCTGTGCCAGGGCCGTGCTGGTTTGGTGTCCGTCTCATGTTCAGCCTGAGGAGGGATCGTGGGAACAATGGGCACTTCCTGTCGGACAGGAAGTAGGAAATGTTTGTCTGAGATTCTAATCTGACACTGAAAACTGTGTCAGTGCCCGACTGGCACCGTGGAAATGAACCCGTTTGACTCGGGCTCATTCTGAGCTGTGGCGGCGTCGCACTTGGGCCTCAGATTAAATTTTGTTTTAAAGTTTGCATGTTCTCCCCGTGTCTGTTTCCTGTGGGCTCCAGTTTCCCCCCAACTCCAAACCTGCTCCAGGCCTGAGGGAGAAGAACTAATGTGGATCAGTGAAATACAATGAAATACTGTCTAATACATGACTAAATACTGTTTTTTAGTACATGACTAAATACTGTTTTTTAGTACATGAGTAAATACTGTTTAATACATGACTAAATACTGTTTAATACATGACTAAATACTGTCTAATACATGACTAAATACTGTTTAATACATGACTAAATACTGTTTAATACATGACTAAATACTGTTTAATACATGACTAAATACTGTTTAATACATGACTAAATACTGTTTAATACATGACTAAATACTGTTTAATACATGACTAAATACTGTTTAATACATGACTAAATACTGTTTAATACATGACTAAATACTGTTTAATACATGACTAAATACTGTTTAATACATGACTAAATACTGTTTAATACATGACTAAATACTGTTTAATACATGACTAAATACTGTTTAATACATGACTAAATACTGTTTAATACATGACTAAATACTGTTTAATACATGACTAAATACTGTCTAATACATGACTAAATACTGTTTAATACATGACTAAATACTGTTTAATACATGACTAAATACTGTTTAATACATGACTAAATACTGTTTAATACATGACTAAATACTGTCTAATACATGACTAAATACTGTTTAATACATGACTAAATACTGTTTAATACATGACTAAATACTGTCTAATACATGACTAAATACTGTTTAATACATGACTAAATACTGTTTAATACATGACTAAATACTGTTTAATACATGACTAAATACTGTTTAATACATGACTAAATACTGTCTAATACATGACTAAATACTGTTTAATACATGACTAAATACTGTTTAATACATGACTAAATACTGTCTAATACATGACTAAATACTGTTTAATACATGACTAAATACTGTTTAATACATGACTAAATACTGTTTAATACATGACTAAATACTGTTTAATACATGACTAAATACTGTTTAATACATGACTAAATACTGTCTAATACATGACTAAATACTGTTTAATACATGACTAAATACTGTTTAATACATGACTAAATACTGTTTAATACATGACTAAATACTGTTTAATACATGACTAAATACTGTTTAATACATGACTAAATACTGTCTAATACATGACTAAATACTGTTTAATACATGACTAAATACTGTCTAATACATGACTAAATACTGTTTAATACATGACTAAATACTGTTTAATACATGACTAAATACTGTTTAATACATGACTAAATACTGTTTAATACATGACTAAATACTGTTTAATACATGACTAAATACTGTTTAATACATGACTAAATACTGTTTAATACATGACTAAATACTGTCTAATACATGACTAAATACTGTCTAATACATGACTAAATACTGTTTAATACATGACTAAATACTGTCTAATACATGACTAAATACTGTTTAATACATGACTAAATACTGTCTAATACATGACTAAATACTGTTTAATACATGACTAAATACTGTCTAATACATGACTAAATACTGTCTAATACATGACTAAATACTGTTTAATACATGACTAAATACTGTCTAATACATGACTAAATACTGTTTAATACATGACTAAATACTGTCTAATACATGACTAAATACTGTTTAATACATGACTAAATACTGTTTAATACATGACTAAATACTGTTTAATACATGACTAAATACTGTTTAATACATGACTAAATACTGTTTAATACATGACTAAATACTGTCTAATACATGACTAAATACTGTCTAATACATGACTAAATACTGTTTAATACATGACTAAATACTGTTTAATACATGACTAAATACTGTTTAATACATGACTAAATACTGTCTAATACATGACTAAATACTGTCTAATACATGACTAAATACTGTTTAATACATGACTAAATACTGTTTAATACATGACTAAATACTGTCTAATACATGACTAAATACTGTTTAATACATGACTAAATACTGTTTAATACATGACTAAATACTGTTTAATACATGACTAAATACTGTTTAATACATGACTAAATACTGTCTAATACATGACTAAATACTGTCTAATACATGACTAAATACTGTTTAATACATGACTAAATACTGTTTAATACATGACTAAATACTGTTTAATACATGACTAAATACTGTTTAATACATGACTAAATACTGTCTAATACATGACTAAATACTGTCTAATACATGACTAAATACTGTTTAATACATGACTAAATACTGTTTAATACATGACTAAATACTGTCTAATACATGACTAAATACTGTTTAATACATGACTAAATACTGTCTAATACATGACTAAATACTGTTTAATACATGACTAAATACTGTTTAATACATGACTAAATACTGTCTAATACATGACTAAATACTGTCTAATACATGACTAAATACTGTTTAATACATGACTAAATACTGTTTAATACATGACTAAATACTGTCTAATACATGACTAAATACTGTTTAATACATGACTAAATACTGTTTAATACATGACTAAATACTGTTTAATACATGACTAAATACTGTTTAATACATGACTAAATACTGTTTAATACATGACTAAATACTGTTTAATACATGACTAAATACTGTCTAATACATGACTAAATACTGTCTAATACATGACTAAATACTGTTTAATACATGACTAAATACTGTCTAATACATGACTAAATACTGTTTAATACATGACTAAATACTGTTTAATACATGACTAAATACTGTTTAATACATGACTAAATACTGTTTAATACATGACTAAATACTGTTTAATACATGACTAAATACTGTCTAATACATGACTAAATACTGTTTAATACATGACTAAATACTGTTTAATACATGACTAAATACTGTCTAATACATGACTAAATACTGTCTAATACATGACTAAATACTGTCTAATACATGACTAAATACTGTCTAATACATGACTAAATACTGTTTAATACATGACTAAATACTGTCTAATCCATGACTAAATACTGTTTAATACATGACTAAATACTGTCTAATACATGACTAAATACTGTCTAATACATGACTAAATACTGTTTAATACATGACTAAATACTGTTTAATACATGACTAAATACTGTCTAATACATGACTAAATACTGTTTAATACATGACTAAATACTGTCTAATACATGACTAAATACTGTTTAATACATGACTAAATACTGTTTAATACATGACTAAATACTGTCTAATACATGACTAAATACTGTCTAATACATGACTAAATACTGTTTAATACATGACTAAATACTGTTTAATACATGACTAAATACTGTTTAATACATGACTAAATACTGTCTAATACATGACTAAATACTGTTTAATACATGACTAAATACTGTCTAATACATGACTAAATACTGTCTAATACATGACTAAATACTGTTTAATACATGACTAAATACTGTCTAATACATGACTAAATACTGTTTAATACATGACTAAATACTGTCTAATACATGACTAAATACTGTCTAATACATGACTAAATACTGTTTAATACATGACTAAATACTGTTTAATACATGACTAAATACTGTCTAATACATGACTAAATACTGTTTAATACATGACTAAATACTGTCTAATACATGACTAAATACTGTTTAATACATGACTAAATACTGTTTAATACATGACTAAATACTGTCTAATACATGACTAAATACTGTCTAATACATGACTAAATACTGTCTAATACATGACTAAATACTGTTTAATACATGACTAAATACTGTTTAATACATGACTAAATACTGTCTAATACATGACTAAATACTGTTTAATACATGACTAAATACTGTTTAATACATGACTAAATACTGTTTAATACATGACTAAATACTGTCTAATACATGACTAAATACTGTCTAATACATGACTAAATACTGTCTAATACATGACTAAATACTGTCTAATACATGACTAAATACTGTTTAATACATGACTAAATACTGTCTAATACATGACTAAATACTGTCTAATACATGACTAAATACTGTCTAATACATGACTAAATACTGTCTAATACATGACTAAATACTGTCTAATACATGACTAAATACTGTCTAATACATGACTAAATACTGTTTAATACATGACTAAATACTGTTTAATACATGACTAAATACTGTTTAATACATGACTAAATACTGTTTAATACATGACTAAATACTGTTTAATACATGACTAAATACTGTTTAATACATGACTAAATACTGTTTAATACATGACTAAATACTGTTTAATACATGACTAAATACTAATGAAATACAACACTAAATACATCAATAAATCAAATACTGTCCCACTTTAACTGTATTTTTTAATCGTGCTTAATTATTATTATTATTATTATTATTATTATTATTATTATTATTATAAATGAAGCAACAAGTGCGTAAATGAGGAAAACTGTTACTCATTCAGCACTAATGTGAGTCAGCAGAGTCACATTTTCTTTGCTTTTCTGTATTTTACCCAAACAAATGACAGTTTCTGCCTCTTTTACTGTCGGCAGGATCAGACTGGTCATAAACAGGGACACTGGGACATTTCTTGTATTAAACTGGGACAAATCAGTGGTTTTGTATAAATCTGCTGGGACGGGGGACACAGGGCTGTGTCATGAAAGGCGCTGAAAAAATAAAATGTATTATTAGTATTATTAAATATAAATAAAACATAAAAGTTTCACCGTTTATTTTGATAACAAACAAAATCGATTGTTCTCAGGCAGAATCCTCAAAGTTCTGTTTTCTCAGACTTTCCTCCGCACTTTTATTAACAGTTTAAATCCAGAGTTTTCACAGACTTTATCAGTAAAACAGTTCAGAATAAGTCAGTTTGATCGAACAAATCTGAAAAATGAGGTTTGTCTAGTGCAGAAGTCTCCACCTCCTTCCAGCTGAGGGAGTTCTGAACTCTGTGGATCGTGGATAAGAAATAAATTGGATTAATTGGATTATTGGAGCACCGATAACTGGAGACTGGTTTATGTGTTACTGTTCCCATCTCCGGCCGTGGCTCTGATATGAAATGACTGCTCTCTGGCATTTTAGTCGTCCTGTAATTACCACAGAAATAATAATGAATCGTTTTGGAAATAAACTCACACAAATGAAACTGTCACAGCACAAACAGAATACAAACGTTTTCTATAATGATTTCCCACTGCACAAAAGCCCAACAGACTCGATCACAGACTCCAGGAGCAACAAGTGAAGATCGACGACTGAAGAAGAGAAACTGAAAGTGTTGAAAGAAAATGGTTCAGGAAAGTACTTTTTAGTGTTTTTCCAAAAATATAATTCCCTGGTAAATAAACGGGATTAGAAACGACATCGATCGAGTCTTTTGGGCTTTGGTGCAGTGGGAAATCAGCAGAGGGAAGTGTGAGGTGTTTATGAAGTTGTTTTCTAACGTTTCCAGACACTAATGAGTGAACCAGGCAGAGCGTTTGGTTTGTTAGACTCGTGGCTGTTGTCAGATGGGTTAAAGTGGAGTTAAGCTTCTTCAGTCTGAAGCAAATTGTAGTTTTACGTGGAAGTTCAGAACTTGCCCCCATCACTACACTAGTTCAGAACTTGCCCCCATCACTGCACTAGTTCAGAACTTGCCCCCATCACTGCACTAGTTCAGAACTTGCCCCCATCACTACACTAGTTCAGAACTTGCCCCCATCACTGCACTAGTTTGTTGCCTTGACAGACTCACACACAGTGAGATCTCCACCGAGGAAACACTGATCTGTGCCGTTTTTTGGCTCCTGACAGAATTCACCTCCTCTAGAAACGACTTTAGCTTCAGACGGGACAGAGTTCAGCTTTAAGAAAAAAAACACTTATTCCACCAGCAGATAATTTCACTTGTCAAGTTGAATCTATTTAAATACAGTTTTTTTCCAGTGAAGAATGTGAAAAGTAAAGGAACCGAGAAGTGAACAAAGTCAGAAACATAAGTAAAAGTTGATTTATTGTTTTGTGGCAGGATCGACGTTACTGTCTGCTCCTCGTAAATAATTTCCCGCTCGATCCTCCTCGGCCCGTCAGAACATAACAGTCCCAGGGTCACTTCTGTTGTGGCTTTTTGTTGTGGCGTTTGTGGTGTTTGCATTTGTTGTGACCCTCCCGGCTTCCGTAGTTTGAAGCTACATCCACAGCTGAAGTGTGTCTCAGTCTCAGTTTGTGTCCCGGCCTCATGTGAAGCTCAGAACCTCCAGAATTCCCTCCCTGAGCTGCAGAGGCTGCACTAGCACTGATCCAGGACAGGGTTTCGGGAGAGTCCGTTCAGATCACAGAGGCATTTTAGGTTCAAACACACTGGACTTCAAAAGAGAGAGACACGTGAGGCTCATTCTGCTTTTCCTGGTGGTTTTCAGATTCTAAAATGGAGGCGAGAGACTTTTTCGCTGCAAATTTCTCTGATTCAGATTTTTTGGCTCCTGACAGAATTCACCTCTAGAAACGACTTTATCTTCAGACGGGACAGAGTTCAGCTTTAATCCATAATCTAATTCTCTTGTTCCGTAGTTCAGTGGCGATGGCTGTTGTGTGAAGTCTGGTGTTGTGTGTGTGCAGTCCTGTGCCCGCTGCTGTGTAAGAACGGGGGTCTGTGCCTGCAGAAGGACCGCTGCCTCTGCCCCCCCAACTTCACCGGAAAATTCTGCCAGATCCCAGTGTCCCCGGGGCCCCCGAACGCCACCGCCCCCCGCGCCCCCTCCTCCGACCACAGCCCGCCCTCCGCCCTGCTCTCCGCCCACCAGGAGCTCACGCACTCCGAGTTCGTCCTGCCCCTCGGACCCAGCCAGGAAACCCAGAGCGCCGGAGGTGAGTCAGGTGCCCTCCCCGTGTGTCAGGTGCCCTCCCCGTGTGTCAGGTGCCCTCCCCGTGTGTCAGGTGCCCTCCCCGTGTGTCAGGTGCCCTCCCCGTGTGTCAGGTGCCCTCCCCGTGTGTCAGGTGCCCTCCCCGTGTGTCAGGTGCCCTCCCCGTGTGTCAGGTGCCCTCCCCGTGTGTCAGGTGCCCTCCCCGTGTGTCAGATGCCCTCCCCGTGTGTCAGGTGCCCTCCCTGTGTGTCAGATGCCCTCCCCGTGTGTCAGATGCCCTCCCCGTGTGTCAGGTGCCCTCCCCGTGTGTCAGATGCCCTCCCCGTGTGTCAGATGCCCTCCCAGTCTCAGGGTTCTTTCACAGCGACAGCCGTTGTTACACCAAACGTTCCATGTGATCCAGAAGTTCAGTTTTGTTTGGTTTTTGTTGGTGTTAAATCTTCGCGCTCGGATCTGCACTAAATCAAACGGATCGACACCTCAAAAAGAGGAGGTCTCGGTCCAAACCCCAAACTCTGGTGTGGTTCCTCTCGAGAGGGTTAGGGTTAGGGAGAACACCAACTCGGGTCCAAACCAGAGACAGAAGGTCCAACTGTTCCAAATGCATCATGGGAGGGGAGACTCATGACGTCATTTCCTGTTTGTGGTGAGTAAAGAAAACACGAACCTCGACTCGTGGCCAAACCTGCTCCTCTGAAGAAGCTCGGGCCCTCATCCGGTCGTACGGGACCCTGAGCCTGATGGTCTACGGCGAACACTCCAGGCCTGTCCCGACACTCAGAACCGTAACAAAGCCCGGTGTGGTCCGGGGTTCCTGCTGCTCGGGGGTACTCGCGGGTACTCGCCCCTCCCCTCCGGGAACACCGCTGCAGAACTAATGTGACCTGCAGACACACTCATCATTCACACTTCAAAAGCTTCTTACGGCCTTGGGTTCCTCCTGGGGCGACACCTGTTTGAGGGCCACTTTGTCGTCACATGGGAACCCCCCACCCTGAGGCTCCTGAGGCTCCTGAGGATCCTGAGGCTCCTGAGGCTCCTGAGACTCCTGAGGCTCCTGAGACTCCTGAGGCTCCTGAGGCTCCTGAGGCTCCTGAGGCTCCTGAGACTCCTGAGGCTCCTGAGGCTCCTGAGGCTCCTGAGACTCCTGAGGCTCCTGAAGCTCCTGAGGCTCCTGAGGCTCCTGAAGCTCCTGAGGCTCCTGAGGCTCCTGAGACTCCTGAGCCTCCTGAGAATCCTGAGGCTCCTGAGACTCCTGAGGCTCCTGAGACTCCTGAGCCTCCTGAGGCTCCTGAGACTCCTGAGGATCCTGAGGGTCCTGAGCCTCCTGAGAATCCTGAGGCTCCTGAGACTCCTGAGACTCCTGAGCCTCCTGAGGCTCCTGAGGCTCCTGAGGCTCCTGAGGCTCCTGAGACTCCTGAGGATCCTGAGGCTCCTGAGGCTCCTGAGGCTCCTGAGGCTCCTGAGACTCCTGAGCCTCCTGAGGATCCTGAGGCTCTTGAGGCTCCTGAGACTCCTGAGGCTCCTGAGGCTCCTGAGGCTCCTGAGACTCCTGAGACTCCTGAGACTCCTGAGGCTCCTGAGGCTCCTGAGGCTCCTGAGACTCCTGAGGCTTCTGAGAGTCCTGAGGTTCC
This sequence comes from Odontamblyopus lacepedii, assembly GCA_034769755.1. Taxonomy (NCBI): domain Eukaryota; kingdom Metazoa; phylum Chordata; class Actinopteri; order Gobiiformes; family Gobiidae; genus Odontamblyopus; species Odontamblyopus lacepedii. The sequence continues at coordinate 2,946,434 of CM068357.1, forward strand.
TGAGGCTCCTGAGGCTTCTGAGGCTCCTGAGGCTCCTGAGGCCTTTGACCCCCGAGTGCAGAAGTGGTTTGTTTGCAGGGAAACACACTGGAGTGTGTCTGCTGCAGAAGAACTTTTATTTTCTGTGTGGATGAAATAATCAAACTATTGGAGTAAAAATGCTCAAACTGTTTTCTGTGCAGCTCCCAGTCCCCCCATGGTGAAGGTGCGAGTGCAGCACCCCCCAGAGGCCAGTGTCAAAGTGCATCAGGTCCTGAAGGTAAAACACTTTGGTGTCCTGGTTTAATCCTGGTTTAGTCCTGGTTCAGTCCTGGTTTAGTCCTGGTTCAGTCCTGGTTCAGTCTTGGTTCAGTGGTGACCTCTGTGTTCTCTGATGATGTCACTGATGATGTCACTGATGATGCCACTGATGATGTCACTCTGATGATGTCACTGATGATGTCACTGATGATGCCACTGATGATGTCACTCTGATGATGTCACTGATGATGTCACTCTGATGATGTCACTGATGATGTCACTGATGTCACTGATGATGTCACTGATGACGTCACTCTGATGATGTCACTGATGATGTCACTGATGATGTCACTGATGATGTCACAGGTGCGCTCGGGCGGGGCCTCGGGGTCCGCGGGGTTTCCGGCGCCGGTGTCCAGGGGCGTCCAGGCCCAGACCGTCTCCGGGGGCGGGACTTACACCCACCAATCAGGATTCAAGTACTGCTTCAGAGAGGTGCAGCAGGGCCAGGTGAGCCAGATGCCCTCCCACTGTGTCAGATTGTGTCAGATGCCCTCCCTGTGTGTCAGATTGTATCAGATTGTGTCAGATGCCCTCCCTGTGTGTCAGATTGTATCAGATTGCATCAGATGCCCTCCCTGTGTGTCAGATTGTATCAGATCGTGTCAGATGCCCTCCCTGTGTGTCAGATTGTATCAGATTGCATCAGATGCCCTCCCTGTGTGTGTGCAGTGCAGCTCCCCCCTCCCCGGGCTCCGGAGCAGAGAGACCTGCTGCAGGGGCATCGGGAAAGCCTGGGGCATCAGTGACTGTGAGCTGTGCCCGGACCGATCAGGTAACACACTGTACGGCTGCGGCTGTGCCCTCGAGCAACACACTCCTGCCCTGTGCCAGTGTGTGGGGAGAAAAGGCCTAAGCGTCTTTATCACTGAAAAGGTCTGAATGTCCGAACTGTTCCCTCCTTACTGCAGAAAAGCGCGGCCAAAATGTGAGATCTGAACTCTTAAATCTGTTAGAAAATTACTTAAAAATAGTGAAATTATCTGTCCTGGTTTAGTCCTGGTTTAGTCCTGGTTTAGTCCTGGTTTAGACCTGGTTTAGTCCAAATTTAAACCTGGTTCAGTTCTAGTTTATTCGAAGTTTAGTCCTGGTTTAGACCTGGTTTAGACCTGATTTAGTCCTGGTTTAGACCTGGTTTAGTCCTGATTTAGACCTGGTTTAGTCCAAGTTTAGACCAGTTTTTTCACGGAAGCTTCTGTCGATACCTGTGAAAAATAAGTATCTACTTTTGAGTCCAGTTTTCTTGTCGTTAATCGTCTGGTTGTCGATGCTCGTGCAGCGTCACACGTCCTGCCCCGGGGCGACTGTGGCTCTGGAGAAAACCACCATCTGTGAAACCCGTTTGAGTCCTGGCGCGATCCCGATGAGCTCACCACATTCTGCAGCCTAATCATATTTAGCGCAGAGGGGGGCGCTGCACGTGGACCCCGTTTTGTTTTCGCAGAGTCGTGTTGTGAAACAGTGAGCTCTTTGTTCACGTCACTCGCAGAAACGTCCAGGATCAACATTTGTGCGTTTACTTTTGGAGATTTCAGAAGTGCAGAGTCTGACATCCTCCCGCCGCAGGATCCGGAGGGTTCAGAATCCGTCCTGGTTTACACCTGGTTTAGTCCCAGTTTAGACCTGGTTTAGACCTGGTTTAGTCCTGGTTTAGACCTGGTTTAGACCTGGTTTAGTCCTGGTTTAGACCTGGTTTAGTCCTGGTTTAGACCTGGTTTAGACCTGGTTTAGTCCTGGTTTAATCCAAGTTTAGACCTGGTTTAGACCTGGTTTAGTCCTGGTTTAATCCAAGTTTAGACCTGGTTTAGACCTGGTTTAGACCTGGTTTAGTCCTGGTTTAATCCAAGTTTAGACCTGGTTTAGTCCTGGTTTAGACCTGGTTTAGACCTGGTTTAGTCCTGGTTTAATCCAAGTTTAGACCTGGTTTAGTCCTGGTTTAGACCTGGTTTAGTCCTGGTTTAGACCTGGTTTAGACCTGGTTTAGTCCTGGTTTAGACCTGGTTTAGACCTGGTTTAGTCCTGGTTTAGACCTGGTTTAGTCCTGGTTTAGACCTGGTTTAGACCTGGTTTAGTCCTGGTTTAGACCTGGTTTAGTCCGAGTTTAGACCTGTTTTCCGGAGAGTTCTAATGAGACATGTGTTGTTGATCGTGTTTATAGCTCGTGTTTATCGCCGTCCTGCTGCACTGTTTTATGTTTTATAGTCGCTTCTGTTTGTGTTGTTGATCTCAGACGTGTGAAACATGTGTGTGTCTGTGTGTGTGTGTGTGTGTGTGTCTGTGTGTGTGTCTGTGTGTGTGTGTGTGTGTGTGTGTGCAGTGTCATGTTATTGTAGTTTTGTGGTTTACAATGAAGTGTCTCTAGTTTAATCTGACTCAGGCTCAAAGAATGTGGCTCCAGAGACCGACTCCTCCTCTGTCCTCTGCTCTGCACACGGCCCTCTGCACACGGCCCTCTGCACACGGTCCTCTGCACACTGTCCTCTGCCCACAGCCCTCTGCACATGGCCCTCTGCACACTGCCCTCTGCACACTGTCCTCTGCACACAGCCCTCTGCACACTGTCCTCTGCTCACGGCCCTCTGCACACTGCCCTCTGCACACTGTCCTCTGCACACTGCCCTCTGCACACTGTCCTCTGCACACAGCGCTCTGCACACTGTCCTCTGCACACTGCCCTCTGCACACTGTCCTCTGCACACTGTCCTCTACACACTGTCCTCTGCACACTGTCCTCTGCTCACGGCCCTCTGCGCACTGTCCTCTGCACACTGTCCTCTGCACACTGCCCTCTGCACACTGTCCTCTACACACTGTCCTCTGCACACTGTCCTCTGCTCACGGCCCTCTGCGCACTGTCCTCTGCACACTGTCCTCTGCACACTGCCCTCTGCACACTGTCCTCTGCACACAGCGCTCTGCACACTGTCCTCTGCACACTGCCCTCTGCACACTGTCCTCTGCACACAGCCCTCTGCACACTGTCCTCTGCACACTGCCCTCTGCACACTGTCCTCTGCACACTGCCCTCTGCACACTGCCCTCTGCACACTGTCCTCTGCACACTGTCCTCTGCACACGGCCCTCTGCACACGGCCCTCTGCTCGTCTCTGTTCATTTTGCGTAATAACTTTTCTCCGTCACCACAGTAACGGCAAAACAAATTCTTCACTGTTTTCCCTGGATTCATTCAGAAATATCTGAGACAGACTCAAGCTCCAAGTGGATTCATCCACACCTACAACTGACAGGAATAAAACTCAGTTAAACTAAAATAAAACTGGATAAAATAGAATAAAACTGAATAAAACAAAAATAAAATTGAATAAAACTAAAATAAAACTGAATAAAACAGAATAAAACTCAATTAAACTAAAATAAAACAGAATAAAACTAAATAGAACAAAAATAAAACGAAATAAAACAGAATTAAATAAAATAAAACTGAGTAAAAGGAATAAAGGAAAGGCTAAAAATGTGACGGGACAGAAAACCCCGGAGGGTAGAATCAGACTTTATCTCCTGTTTCATGTGTGTGTGGAGGAGCAGCGGCTCCGCTCCGAGCTCAGCCCCGGGGGAAACTCACTGTGTTCTCGTGTTTTCAGACAAAGGCAACAGCAGCTGCCCCCTCGGCTTCGAGACCGTCAACGGGACCAAGTGTGAAGGTGAGCGCCTCCTGCAGCTCGTGTCCTGCCACTGCGTCAGGACAAACGCGCCGCTTTAACTCGAACACATCCAGAGTTTAGTCGGTGTCGTGTCGTCTGTAAAGCAATAGGATTTAAAACAGACGGGGGCAGATAAAATGAGGGAGTTCTTGGGTTCAGACAATCAGAGAAAAGACCAGGTTCAACATTTGTGAATTTGCCATTTGGATATTCCACAAAATACAGTGTAATCAAGAGGAAAAATCTGTCTCTTGGCTCCGTCTTTTGTTCATAGCTCCTCATTTCCTGGTGATCCAGAGTGTGGGAGACGTGTGGAGACACTTGTTTAACTCTTCCTCCAGTCCTTGTATTTGCAGAGGTGCTGGTGCTGGGCTAGTGCAGGTCAATGGCCACAGTCGTCCTGCCACTAAAAACAGTCTGACCCACTCCACAGACCCGAGGGAAAACTATTAGACTCCAGACTGTCCCTGTGAACGTCTGAGTCACAGAATCAGGGCTGAAGTCAAACTAACCTCGGGTGACCGGAAAATAAAACACTGGGACGTTCCTGGTTTGTGGTGTTCGGTAAGAATAAAATTGTAAAACGAGTGCGGAACTAAGGAAAACTGTTCCACACTCGGCTCTAATGTATCTAGTCCTGGTTTAGTCCTGGTTTAGTCCTGGTTTAGTCCTGGTTTAGTTTGGGTTTAGTCCTGGTTTAGTCCTGGTTTAGTCCTGGTTTAGGACCTGTATAGTCACAGTTTCTTTGTGTTTTGGTCGTTTTTACGCAGGTTTTCTGTATTTTACTGAAACAAATGACAGTTTCTGCCTCTTTACTGTCGGCAGGATCAGACACTGGGACATTTCTAGTCTTAAACTGGGACAAATCGGTGGTTTTGGGTAAATCTGCAGGAACAGGGGACACAGGGTCAGGACTGAGACTGTCCCGGGGAAACAGGGACGTCTGGACTCATTAAACTAACCTTGCGTCGCCTGAATCGTCGCATGTTCAGGTTCTATTTCCTCATATCTCAGTCACCGCTGTCGAGCTTCTGTCAGGAAGAACAACTCACTGCTGCTCAGACACAAATCCTCCAGACGCAGCGGTCGGTTTGACTCTGAAATGATTCTGTGACTCAGACGTTCACAGGGACAGTCTGGAGTCTAATAGTTTTCCCTCGGGTCTGTGGAGTGGCTCAGACTGTTTTTAGTGGCAGGACGACTGTGGCCATTGACCTGCACTAGCCCAGCACCAGCACCTCTGCAAATACAAGGACTGGAGGAAGAGTTAAACAAGTGTCTCCACACGTCTCCAACACTCTGGACATGAGGAACTGTGAACAAAACTCAGTTCATTCAGCTCAAATGAAGATTGTTCAACCTGAGTCCAGTCAGGGCCAGAAATGATCACGTTCCATATTTGGGATTTTACCTTTCACACACTACGATATTTTTGATGGTTTCACTCAGCTCCAGCTCAAACTGTTCGACCAAATCAAGAAAGGGTTTAAAAGTTCAGAGCTCACGATTCCTGTTCTCACACTGTACGATCGAACCCTCACGAGAGGCGACTGGATCCAGACAGGTCTGATGTTCCTGCAACCTACGACTGGCGATCGGGAGCTGCTCGTGGGGGATTCATCGGTTCTCGTTACCCACTGTTTACGACATGAAGCACAACACACGATTAAGACAAAAACTCAGTCCCAAAAACGGTCGCACAAGTGAAAAATCGGCTCAAAAAGGGCCAAAAATCGCACAGTGTACACTGGGTTCAAGTGCAATGGAATCACACTGCAAAAAGCCAAAGTTTTAAGATCTAAACACTTAAATCTGTCAGAAAATGACTTTAAAGTAGTGAAATGATCTGTTCCTGCAGCGAGATGATTTTACAGGACAAGTTCTCTTCAAATAAACGACCTCTAGACAAGAATGAAGCGTCTCAGAACCAGTAAGGAGCGAATAAATCTGAAAATAACACGAACCTGATCAGAGAAATTTGCAGCGCAACAGGAAAAAGTCTCTCGCCTCCATTTTAGAATCTGAAAACCACCAGGAAAAGCAGAAGGAGCCTCACGTGTCTCTCTCTTTTGAAGTCCAGTGTGTTTGAACCTAAAATGATCTGAACGGACTCTCCCGAAACCCTGTCCTGGATCAGTGCTAGTGCAGCCTCTGCAGCTCAGGGAGGGAATTCTGGAGGTTCTGAGCTTCACATGAGGCCGGGACACAAACTGAGACTGAGACACACTTCAGCTGTGGATGGAGCTTCAAACTACGGAAGCCGGGAGGGTCACAACAAATGCAAACACCACAAACGCCACAACAGAAGTGACCCTGGGACTCTCATGTTCTGACGGGCCGAGGAGGATCGAGCGGGAAATTATTTACGAGGAGCAGACCTGCCACAAAACAATAAATCAAATTTACTTATGTTTCTGACTTTGTTCACTTCTCGGTTCCTTTACTTTTCACATTCTTCACTGGAAAAAAACTGTATTTAAATAGATTCAACTTGACAAGTGAAATTATCTGCTGGTGGAATAAGTGTTTTTTTCTTAAAGTTGAACTTCACCCCGTCTGAAGCTGAAGTCGTTTCTAGAGGAGGTGAATTCTGTCAGGAGCCAAAAAACGGCACAGATCAGTGTTTCCTCGGTGGAGATCTCACTGTGTGTGAGTCTGTCAAGGCAACAAACTAGTGCAGTGATGGGGGCAAGTTCTGAACTAGTGTAGTGATGGGGGCAAGTTCTGAACTAGTGTAGTGATGGGGGCAAGTTCTGAACTAGTGCAGTGATGGGGCAAGTTCTGAACTAGTGTAGTGATGGGGGCAAGTTCTGAACTAGTGTAGTGATGGGGGCAAGTTCTGAACTAGTGCAGTGATGGGGGCAAGTTCTGAACTAGTGCAGTGATGGGGGCAAGTTCTGAACTAGTGTAGTGATGGGGCAAGTTCTGAACTAGTGTAGTGATGGGGGCAAGTTCTGAACTAGTGCAGTGATGGGGGCAAGTTCTGAACTAGTGTAGTGATGGGGGCAAGTTCTGAACTAGTGCAGTGATGGGGGCAAGTTCTGAACTAGTGCAGTGATGGGGGCAAGTTCTGAACTAGTGTAGTGATGGGGGCAAGTTCTGAACTAGTGTAGTGATGGGGGCAAGTTCTGAACTAGTGTAGTGATGGGGGCAAGTTCTGAACTAGTGCAGTGATGGGGGCAAGTTCTGAACTAGTGCAGTGATGGGGGCAAGTTCTGAACTAGTGTAGTGATGAGGGGAAGTTCTGAACTAGTGTAGTGATGGGGGCAAGTTCTGAACTAGTGCAGTGATGGGGGCAAGTTCTGAACTAGTGTAGTGATGGGGGCAAGTTCTGAACTAGTGTAGTGATGGGGGCAAGTTCTGAACTAGTGTAGTGATGGGGGCAAGTTCTGAACTAGTGTAGTGATGGGGGCAAGTTCTGAACTAGTGTAGTGATGGGGGCAAGTTCTGAACTAGTGTAGTGATGGGGGCAAGTTCTGAACTAGTGTAGTGATGGGGGCAAGTTCTGAACTAGTGTAGTGATGGGGGCAAGTTCTGAACTAGTGCAGTGATGGGGGCAAGTTCTGAACTAGTGTAGTGATGGGGCAAGTTCTGAACTAGTGCAGTGATGGGGGCAAGTTCTTCACTAGTGCAGTGATGGGGGCAAGTTCTGAACTTCCACGTAAAACGACAATTTGCTCCAGAAGCAACAAATGACGATCGACTATTGACGGTGAAGAAGAGAAACTGAAAATTGTTGAAAGAAACAACGTCGGTGATCGAGTCTTTTGGGCTTTTGTGCAGTGGGAAATCAGCAGAGGGAAGTGTGAGGTGTTTATAAAGATGTTTTCTAACGTTTCCAGACACTAATGAGTGAACCAGGCAGAGCGTTTGGTTTGTTAGACTCGTGGCTGTTGTCAGATGGGTTAAAGTGGAGTTAAGCTTCTTCAGTCTGAAGCAAATTGTCGTTTTACGTGGAAGTTCAGAACTTGCCCCCATCACTGCACTAGTTCAGAACTTGCCCCCATCACTACACTAGTTCAGAACTTGCCCCCATCACTACACTAGTTCAGAACTTGCCCCCATCACTACACTAGTTCAGAACTTGCCCCCATCACTGCACTAGTTTGTTGCCTTGACAGACTCACTGCCACAGTGAGATCTCCACCGAGGAAACACTGATCTGTGCCGTTTTTTGGCTCCTGACAGAATTCACCTCCTCTAGAAACGACTTTAGCTTCAGACGGGACAGAGTTCAGCTTTAATTCAAACAACATTTGATTTTATTTCTTATTTTAAGTGCAAAAAGTTGTTGTTTTTCTTATTTTAAGTGTAGCAAGATTTATTTTCATATTTTAAGTACAAAAATCTTACTCCACTGGCAGATAATTTTACTCGTCAAGTGAAATTTACTCAGATCATTGTAAAACTTTTTTTAATCCAAGTCATTTTAGCTTCACTAGATTTAGTTTTTCACATTCTTCTTCTTCTTCAACTTTTCCCATTCACTTCCCGCTTGATCCTCCTCACTTGGTCCGTTGGAAAAGTCCCGCGATCACTTCTGCTGTGGCTGTTTTGTTGTGCTGTGGTGTTTGTATTTGTTGTGAGCCTCTCGGTTTCCGTATAAACCCGTAAGAGTCCAGATAATACAGACAGCTCCTTGAAACATAAATGTAAATGTGTTTAGTGTGTGACTGAATCTCTCCTCCTGTGTGACCGCTGCCCCCTGGTGCCCGTGTGTGTGTGTGCGGTGTGTGTGTGTGTTAAAGACATAAACGAGTGTGCGGAGCGGGGCCGCTGTGAGCACGGTCTGTGCGTGAACACTAGGGGGAGCTACAGCTGTGTGTGCAGTGAGGGCTTCATCCTGGACGCCACCCACGGCCTCTGTATCTGTGAGTAACTGTGTGTGTGTGTGTGTGTGTGTGTGTGCATGTTCTGCAGCAGCATGTGAGCCTGCATTATTCTGCCTGGCAACAAATGCACCAATCAGAACGCAGCGTTTTGTTGTTGTGCGTCGCTCTGGCCGTGAACGTCCTGAATGATCTGATGTGCTGGTTCTGAGCTCCGTGAAGTCGCCCATCAAACCAAAGCTGCACAAAAACTGAGTCAGTCGTTTGTGCTGCAGAAAGTTCAGTTTGTGTGATTCTGGTTCTTCAGATATTCACAGTTTTATTTTGGTCGATGACGTCGTCCAGAACCTCAGAATGTGAAACAGCCTCAAAACAGGAAGAAAATGATAGAAAACGTTTGTATTTGGTTTGTGCTGTTTTGTGCTGTGACAGTTTCATTTGTGTGAGTTTATTTCTCAAATTCTTCATTATTATTTCTGTGGTAATTACAGGACGTCATTTCTGCTCAGCTGACGGAGACAAACTCCACAAAACTAGAGAAGAGAAACGACCTGAGGCTGAGGAAAAGTCTGTTTCAGTCTTTAGTCATTTGCTTTTGGTTCATATTTTCTAGAATAACACAGACTTTTCCTCAGCCTCAGGTCGTTTCTCTTCTCTAGTTTTGTGGAGTTTGTCGCTGAACCAGAATCACACAAACGAAACTTTTTGCAGCACAAATGAAGCACAAACGAGGTTTGGTTTGATGGGCGACTTCCGCAGGTTGGTCCGTGTTCTGTGTCTGTGTCACACTTCAGGTCTGTTCTACAGGAGGGTTGTCGGTTTGATTCCCTGGGGAGGCCTTTCTGTGGAGTTTGCATGTCTTACAGCAAAAACTGGAGGGTTAAAACTTCAGGGTAAAATATTTCAGAGTTGTTTTTAACACAAAATGTGTTATTTTAGCTCTTTGAAAGTGAAATGAGGGTTCAAATTGGGGTTATATGGTTGAGGGAGAAGAGGAGGCTCCTCCTCTCCCTCGGGGCCTCCTCCTCTTCCTCCCTTTGCCCCGGGCAGATGGAGGGAGAGGAGGAGGAGGAGGAGGAGACTGTGGAGCTTCATCTCAGGAGAAACTTTCTGTGTCGTGTCCAGTGTTTGTGTCGTGGCCGATCTGTTTGTCTGACGCATGAGCAAGAGTCCAGAACATCCTCCACCTCTTCATCCGCCCCTCTTTTTCTCTCCTCCTCTCTTCTCCTTCTCTAACCACACTTCTTTCTGTCTCTCACTCTCTCCTCCCTCTATCTCCACTCCCTCTCTCCCCTAACCCCTCTCTTTCTCTTTCTTTCTCCTCTTTCTCTCTTTCTTTCTTTCTTTATTTCTTTCTTTATTTCTCCTCTCTCTTTTTCCCCCTATCTCTCTTTCTTTCTCTCTTTCTTTCTTTCTCCTCTCTCTTTTTCTCCTCTCTCCTTCTTTCTCCTCTCTCTTTCTTTCTCCTCTTTCTTTCTTTCTTTCTTCCTCCTCTTTCCCTCTCTTTCTTTCTCCTCTCTTTCTTTCTCCTCCCCTTCTCTCTCTTCTCTTTTTCCTCTCCTCCCCTTCTCTCCCTCTCTAATCCCTTCCTTCTCTCTCCTCTTGCTCCGTCTCTTTCTCCCCTACCCTCCCTCTCCTCCCCTTTTTCTTCCTCTCCTCCTCTCTTCTCCCTCTCTCATCCCTCTCTCCCTCTCTCTTCCAGCCCACAGAGTGATTTCGGAGGAGAAGGGCCAGTGTTTCCGGGTGGTGTCTCCTCTCTCCTCTCCTCTTTCCTGCTCTCTGCCGATCCTTCGCTCCATCACCAAACAGATTTGCTGCTGCAGTCGTGTGGGGAAGGCCTGGGGGGAGGAGTGCCAGAGGTGCCCGCCCTTCGGATCAGGTCAGACCCACGTTCACCTCCTCAAACCCACATTTATTCACCTTAAAGGGAACGGCTTCTGCAAAATGGACTTTTCACGTCTTTTCTCCAGGTTCTAGTCGTGTCTCACTGACCCTCTGACGCTGCAAACTAAATATGAGTTTAACATCAAATATACAGATGATTCATGCAGGGCGGGAACAGCGACGTGAATCTGGTGATATCACCTCCGTGAAGTCGCCCCATCAAACCAAACCTGCACAAAAACCCTGTCAGTCGTTTGTGCGATTCTGGTTCTTCAGATATTCACAGTTTTATTTTGGTCGATGACGTCGTCCAGAACCTCAGAATGTGAAACAGCCTCAAAACAGGAAGAAAATGATAGAAATCGTTTGTATTTGGTTTGTGCTGTTTTGTGCTGTGACAGTTTCATTTGTGTGAGTTTATTTCTAAAATTCTTCATTATTATTTCTGTGGTAATTACAGGACGTCATTTCTGCTCAGCTGACGGAGACAAACTCCACAAAACTAGAGAAGAGAAACGACCTGAGGCTGAGGAAAAGTCTGTGTTATTATAAAATCTGAATCAAAAGCAAAAGACTAAAGACTGAAACAGACTTTTCCTCAGCCTCAGGCCGTTTCTCTTCACTAGTTTTGTGGAGTTTGTCTCCGTCAGCTGAGCGGAAATCCTATAATTACAATGCAAATATCTTAAGAACCAGAATTGCACAAACTAAACTTTTTGCAGCACAAACGACTGACGTAGTTTTTGTGCAGGTTTGTGTTTGGTGGGGCGACTTCACGCAGGCTGTGATCTCGTATCGTCAAAGGTCTCACAATAATATCGTGGACCATCACGATATATCGAATCCCGAGTCTCTTTGCTTAAGATTCTCGATTGTTTATTTGTCATATGCAGGTTCAACACGAGGTCGACAGGGCAGTGAAACGCTGAGGATGAGGAGAACCGTTTGACTCACTCAGATATTCAAGAAGTACTAACAGCTGCAATAAACAGTGCTGTTAAAAGTGTTTGCAAATACAAGGGAAATAAGTAAACAATATAGTAAAAAATATAATAAAATACAGATAGAATAAAAATGTAATAAAATATCGTCACATACAAAGGTGCAGGTAGAATTAAATAAGGCGTAGGTAAAATGTAGCTTAAATGAACAGTTCTGATGCAGAAACAGCTAAAAAACCAGAGGGAACTACATAGACCATGATCCTTTGCTCCGTTTCAGTGCAGACGACATGAAGAAATAACTGTTCTGAGCACTTTGAAATAGAGACGTCCCGATCGATATTTTCTGGCTTCCGATCCGATTTTTTTAAAGAGTGCTCTTTCCAACACCTTTTTTTAATAGCTGCAGTAGCGTCGTCCCTGTGATGTGTCGTGAAGGAAGTTCGTACCTCAGCTCCAAAAAGTCCATTAGACGACAAAAGCCTCACTGACCTTTACCTCCTGTGAAACGCCTCTGTCAGTGTTTCCCGCTGTGGCTTTGCGTCTCAAACCCGTCCGGACGATTCTTTTGTAAGTGACGATTCAAACTGGTGGTGTTAAAGTGGCTCTGCCGGTTCCTCCAGGAGAAACTGTTTGTTTGCAGCGTTTGCGTCGCTGTTTGACTCTCGTTTTGTTGGAGTGAAAAGTCCCACACAGAGACAGAGCGGCATTTTGATTTACGGCGCCGTAAAGCGACTCGATGCTGCAAAAACATGTGAAACTGGATCCAATACTTCCGATACTCATAAAAGAGCCGGATCGGTAGCCAATAACGATACTGAATATCGGATTGGGACATTCCTAGTTTTAAATTAAGTCTTTTTAAGGCATTTTTAGAGCGAAAAATCTCAGATTCACAATTTTGTTCCTCCACAAAATATTGTAATAAATCTGGTCTGGTGAGATGTATATCGAATATGAACGAACGAAAGAACGAAAAAGAAAGAACGAATGAGTAAGCAAAAGAAAAAACGACCAAACAAAAGAAATAATGAAAGAAAGAATGAAATAATGAATGAAAGTAAGAAAGAACAAAAAAGAAAGAACAAACAAACGAAGGAAAGAAAGAAAAATCTGCTGAAAATCTGGTCCAGAGAGATTTGGATTTCGCTCCGTCCCCAATGACAATAAATGCACCGAATGACTGAAGCCTTTCAGAGTCAGTCCTGTTATTCTGTAGAATATCGTAATATCGCAAACTTTCCCACGATATCGTGATAAATATCGTACCGTGAGGTTCGCACGTATCATTACAGTCCCACCGATTTTATTTGTTCTGTATGGCTGAACAATTAATCTGTCACCAAGTCGCCACTTCAGGAATAATGTGCGTGTGCTTTTTTTTTTCTTTTTTTCAAGCCAATGAAAAGACCTTTTTTGAGAAAGAAACTGACGTCCACATCGTGCAAGATTTGAAGCAGGACTGAAAATTCTGTCTCGCACAGACTTTTATTCTCCCGTTTGATTTTCTTAATCCTGACACACGTTGGTTTGAGCAGCGTCACGTCATCATTTTTTGTACAGATGAAAACAGTCGACACTAAAGCTAAATCCCAGTCAGCTCTGTATCTGTTTTCCTTCATGTAACCCCATTTCTTGTGTCCTCAGCTGCGTTTAAGGAGATCTGTCCGGCCGGGCCTGGGTACCATTACTCGGCCTCAGCGCTGCACTTCAACCAGAGAGCCATCGAGCAGCTGGGCCAGCGGGGGGCGCTACTGCTGCCGTCCAACTCCTCACACAGAGACACAGCAGGTCACACACTTTACAAGAATAACAGGAGGAATGATCGAGAGGAGCAGCGTCTGGTGTTTGAACAGAACTCTGCGGAAACACGTTTGTCTCAGAAAGATCAGACGCTTTACCCCAGGTTCAGATGAAGCTACTGTATTTTCCGGACTATAAGTCGCTTTTGGGGAATTTATTTTATAAAATCAGACCAAGAGCCGACATTTCCTCTTAAAGGTGAGTTACAGAAACACCAACAGAGCAGAAGAACAGGCTGAACATGTGTCGGGTTTGTTCACGTCACATATGAACAGTTCTTCACAAAACTAGAGCAGAAACAACAGAACAGAATAAGTTTACTGAACTCTGCATCTCGCTCCAAATCACTGAATCCACTGAATTCTTCATCCTCGTGTCACTTCTGAGGAACTCCTCCAGCTCCAGATAAATTCAGCTTTTAGCCGCGATGAGCTTTTGTTTTCTTCACTTCAGTTTGAGTTTCCTCCACTTTTCTCCATCAAACACAAGTTTCTCTCACTCCAAACTTTCTTTCTGCTGCTCGATTGTTCCTCTCTTCCTCCGCTCTTCACACGTTTCCGGTTCTCGCTCAGTATTTACCGTAAGTAATAATGTGTTTGTGCTCATTGGTTTAAGTTTGACACAAACTAAACTTAAAGCCTCGTGGCTCATTTGCAGACAGTGAAAAAACAGAAGCTTCTGTCGACTAAAGGACCAGATTCACTGGACAGAAAAAGTCTCCATGTGGATTTAAGTCAGAAAACAGGAGTGAGGTGCTGCAGGTGGTGACAGAAGTGACAGTGGAGCAGGAGGAGGAGCCTGAGGCGGAGCAGATGCTGGTACAGAGAGCGCCCCCTGTGGCTCAGTGTGAAAATCACCAACATGTGAAATTATATCTCGCTGTGGAAACGCGTCGGCTCCTTCGATGCATAAAGGACTTTAATATATTCAGTCGGTGCCTCGGGTTTGGACCTCGCCCATGTTACATTTACGTTTAGATGAACTGAAATATTTCATATATAAGTCGCACCTGAGGATAAGTCGCAGGAAACACCCAAACCATGAAAAAAACGACTTATAGTCCAAAAAATATGGTAGTTTCCGTCTGCAGACCGCAGGCAGGTTTACAAAGTAAATTATGGAATTATCGTTCACTTATCTTCTCCTCTTTGTCTCTCCAGGCTCCAGTGCTGCTTCTGGGTCGGTCCAAACCAAACCCAGTCCTCCTCAGTCCAACAGTCTCCCAAATCCATCTGATCCAAGGAAACCCGAACCTCCAGAGTCCAGGTTCAGACCCGTCTCTGCACAGTCCGAGTCCGGGACCAGACCCTCCTCTCCTCAGGGCACTCAGAGACACAGCCATGCCTCTTCCTCATCCTCCTCCTCTTCTTCCTCTTCCTCTTCTTCCTCTTCTTCTTCCTCTTCTTCCTCTTCTTCCTCGTCTGTGTTCACGTCTCGGGACAAACCCCAGAATCCAAGAGCGTCTCCTCCAGAACAAGGTACTGTCCTTAAAACTATAATGGGAACATGTCTGTTTGCTCCATCAGATCCTCGTAGATCTTACACATCCTGTTTTACTTCTGCTGTTCTGTATTTGAATATGACACATTTACACACCAGGTGAGTCCAAACTATGGCCCATGTTTCTCCTGCTGAATTTGTTCAAAAGATCATGAGCAGAACTTTTTACTGCAAATTTAAGCTTCTACAATTATAACCTCAACATGTTTTTAAATATGTTTGTCTGCTTGAATGTGACTGACGCTCTCTGGGCTTTTTCCAATGTGTTTTTTAATACGTCAAATGGCAAATAAACTGAACTTATAGTTTAGCATTTTGATACAGACTGAAAATGAACCTAAAGGTAAAAGTTTAAAGTCAGTTTAAAGCTTTACTTAGTGGCCCTGATCGTTTGCCCTCGTGATAAGTTTGGACCGTCCGTTTTCTTCTCTTTCTTCAGGAGTCGTCCGTGCTCCGTCTCGCCCTGAGCAGACGAAGCCCCGCCCCCAGAGCCCCGTCACCACGACAACCCGACGGCCCGCCACCACCACCACCACGAAACGCCCGACCACCACGTCCACGCGGCCCCCTAGAGTCCACAGTGAGTACTGCACTTTGACCAAAGTGACTCAAACAAACAGGAAGTGATGTCAGTGTCCCGCCCACAGGTGCAGTGGGGGCGTGTCAGGCCAGGCCAGGTGTTTGTGGGCGGGGCCTATGCGTGAATCAGCCATTGGGGAGGCACAGCTGTCTGTGTCACCATGGATACGAGCCCAATGCTCTCAACACCACCTGCCAAGGTCAGAGCCAATCAGGGCGCAGCGTTTGAGATGATGTCATAGGGAGGAGGGCGGGACCTGTTCACGCACTTCCTGTTTGATGTTTTATGTTTGACTCTCAGACGCAGACGAGTGCAGACGAAGCCCCTGTGGGCCTCACGCTCGCTGTGAAAACTCCCCCGGCAGCTACAGGTGTGTCTGTCACCGTGGATACAAGCTCCGAGGACTCACCTGCACAGGTGAGACGCACCTGCAGTTATACACTCTACAGATACATATACACACATATATATACACTTATACCTATATACACAAACAGGTGAGACGCACCTGCAGTTATACACTCTACAGATACATATACACACACACAGGTGAGACGCACCAGCAGTTATACACTCTACAGATACATATACACACATATATATACACATATACCTATATACACAAACAGGTGAGACGCACCTGCAGTTATACACTCTACAGATACATATACACACATATATATACACATATACCTATATACACAAACAGGTGAGACGCACCTGCAGTTATACACTCTACAGATACATATACACACACACAGGTGAGACGCACCTGCAGTTATACACTCTACAGATACATATACACACATATATATACACATATACCTATATACACAAACAGGTGAGACGCACCTGCAGTTATACACTCTACAGATACATATACACACACACAGGTGAGACGCACCTGCAGTTATACACTCTACAGATACATATACACACATATATATATACACACATACCTATATACACAAACAGGTGAGACGCACCTGCAGTTATACACTCTACAGATACATATACACACATATATATACACATATACCTATATACACAAACAGGTGAGACGCACCTGCAGTTATACACTCTACAGATACATATACACACACACAGGTGAGACGCACCTGCAGTTATACACTCTACAGATACATATACACACATATATATACACATATACCTATATACACAAACAGGTGAGACGCACCAGCAGTTATACACTCTACAGATACATATACACACATATATATACACATATACCTATATACACAAACAGGTGAGACGCACCTGCAGTTATACACTCTACAGATACATATACACACATATATATACACATATACCTATATACACAAACAGGTGAGACGCACCTGCAGTTATACACTCTACAGATACATATACACACACACAGGTGAGACGCACCTGCAGTTATACACTCTACAGATACATATACACACATATATATACACATATACCTATATACACAAACAGGTGAGACGCACCTGCAGTTATACACTCTACAGATACATATACACACATATATATACACATATACCTATATACACAAACAGGTGAGACGCACCTGCAGTTATACACTCTACAGATACATATACACACACACAGGTGAGACGCACCTGCAGTTATACACTCTACAGATACATATACACACATATATATACACATATACCTATATACACAAACAGGTGAGACGCACCTGCAGTTATACACTCTACAGATACATATACACACACACAGGTGAGACGCACCTGCAGTTATACACTCTACAGATACATATATACACATATATATACACATATACCTATATACACAAACAGGTGAGACGCACCTGCAGTTATACACTCTACAGATACATATACACACATATATATACACATATACCTATATACACAAACAGGTGAGACGCACCTGCAGTTATACACTCTACAGATACATATACACACACACAGGTGAGACGCACCTGCAGTTATACACTCTACAGATACATATACACACATATATATACACATATACCTATATACACAAACAGGTGAGACGCACCAGCAGTTATACACTCTACAGATACATATACACACATATATATACACATATACCTATATACACAAACAGGTGAGACGCACCTGCAGTTATACACTCTACAGATACATATACACACATATATATACACATATACCTATATACACAAACAGGTGAGACGCACCTGCAGTTATACACTCTACAGATACATATATACACATATATATACACATATACCTATATACACACATATATATGCACATACACACACACACACACACACAGGTGAGACAGACCTGTTCCTGTTTAACCCCCAGAGTACAGGTGTAATCCACAGGTGTAATCCACAGAGTACAGGTGTAATCCACAGGTGTAATCCTTAGAGTACAGGTGTAATCCCCGGAGTACAGGTGTAATCCACAGAGTACAGGTGTAATCCACAGGTGTAATCCACAGAGTACAGGTGTAATCCACAGAGTACAGGTGTAATCCACAGAGTACAGGTGTAATCCACAGGTGTAATCCTCAGAGTACAGGTGTAATCCCCGGAGTACAGGTGTAATCCACAGAGTACAGGTGTAATCCACAGGTGTAATCCCCAGAGTACAGGTGTAATCCCCAGAGTACAGGTGTAATCCTCAGAGTACAGGTGTAATCCCCAGGTGTAATCCCCAGAGTACAGGTGTAATCCTCAGAGTACAGGTGTAATCCTCAGAGTACAGGTGTAATCCTCAGAGTACAGGTGTAATCCTCAGAGTACAGGTGTAATCCACAGAGTACAGGTGTAATCTACAGAGTACAGGTGTAATCCACAGACTACAGGTGTAATCCCCAGAGTACAGGTGTAATCCCCAGAGTACAGGTGTAATCCTCAGAGTACAGGTGTAATCCTCAGAGTACAGGTGTAATCCCCGGAGTACAGGTGTAATCCACAGAGTACAGGTGTAATCCACAGAGTACAGGTGTAATCCTCAGAGTACAGGTGTAATCCCCAGAGTACAGGTGTAATCCACAGAGTACAGGTGTAATCCACAGAGTACAGGTGTAATCCTCAGAGTACAGGTGTAATCCACAGGTGTAATCCACAGAGTACAGGTGTAATCCACAGAGTACAGGTGTAATCCACAGGTGTAATCCACAGAGTACAGGTGTAATCCACAGAGTACAGGTGTAATCCTCAGAGTACAGGTGTAATCCACAGAGTACAGGTGTAATCCTCAGAGTACAGGTGTAATCCTCAAAGTACAGGTGTAATCCCCGGAGTACAGGTGTAATCCACAGAGTACAGGTGTAATCCACAGAGTACAGGTGTAATCCACAGGTGTAATCCACAGAGTACAGGTGTAATCCACAGAGTACAGGTGTAATCCACAGGTGTAATCCACAGAGTACAGGTGTAATCCACAGAGTACAGGTGTAATCCTCAGAGTACAGGTGTAATCCACAGGTGTAATCCTCAGAGTACAGGTGTAATCCACAGAGTACAGGTGTAATCCCCGGAGTACAGGTGTAATCCCCAGAGTACAGGTGTAATCCACAGGTGTAATCCCCAGAGTACAGGTGTAATCCCCAGAGTACAGGTGTAATCCTCAGAGTACAGGTGTAATCCACAGAGTACAGGTGTAATCCTCAGAGTACAGGTGTAATCCACAGGTGTAATCCTCAGAGTACAGGTGTAATCCACAGAGTACAGGTGTAATCCCCGGAGTACAGGTGTAATCCCCAGAGTACAGGTGTAATCCACAGGTGTAATCCCCAGAGTACAGGTGTAATCCCCAGAGTACAGGTGTAATCCTCAGAGTACAGGTGTAATCCCCAGGTGTAATCCACAGAGTACAGGTGTAATCCACAGAGTACAGGTGTAATCCCCAGAGTACAGGTGTAATCCCCAGAGTACAGGTGTAATCCTCAGAGTACAGGTGTAATCCTCAGAGTACAGGTGTAATCCCTGGAGTACAGGTGTAATCCACAGAGTACAGGTGTAATCCACAGAGTACAGGTGTAATCTACAGGTGTAATCCTCAGAGTACAGGTGTAATCCCCGGAGTACAGGTGTAATCCACAGAGTACAGGTGTAATCCACAGAGTACAGGTGTAATCCACAGGTGTAATCCACAGAGTACAGGTGTAATCCACAGAGTACAGGTGTAATCCACAGAGTACAGGTGTAATCCTCAGAGTACAGGTGTAATCCACAGAGTACAGGTGTAATCCTCAGAGTACAGGTGTAATCCACAGAGTACAGGTGTAATCCCCAGAGTACAGGTGTAATCCCCAGAGTACAGGTGTAATCCTCAGAGTACAGGTGTAATCCCCAGAGTACAGGTGTAATCCACAGAGTACAGGTGTAATCCACAGAGTACAGGTGTAATCCTCAGAGTACAGGTGTAATCCACAGGTGTAATCCACAGAGTACAGGTGTAATCCACAGAGTACAGGTGTAATCCACAGGTGTAATCCACAGAGTACAGGTGTAATCCACAGAGTACAGGTGTAATCCACAGAGTACAGGTGTAATCCTCAGAGTACAGGTGTAATCCTCAGAGTACAGGTGTAATCCTCAGAGTACAGGTGTAATCCCCGGAGTACAGGTGTAATCCACAGAGTACAGGTGTAATCCACAGAGTACAGGTGTAATCCACAGGTGTAATCCACAGAGTACAGGTGTAATCCACAGAGTACAGGTGTAATCCACAGGTGTAATCCACAGAGTACAGGTGTAATCCACAGAGTACAGGTGTAATCCTCAGAGTACAGGTGTAATCCACAGAGTACAGGTGTAATCCCCAGAGTACAGGTGTAATCCCCAGAGTACAGGTGTAATCCACAGAGTACAGGTGTAATCCTCAGAGTACAGGTGTAATCCCCAGAGTACAGGTGTAATCCTCAGAGTACAGGTGTAATCCTCAGAGTACAGGTGTAATCCCCAGAGTACAGGTGTAATCCTCAGAGTACAGGTGTAATCCCCAGAGTACAGGTGTAATCCTCAGAGTACAGGTGTAATCCTCAGAGTACAGGTGTAATCCTCAGAGTACAGGTGTAATCCCCAGAGTACAGGTGTAATCCACAGAGTACAGATGTAATCCCCAGAGTACAGGTGTAATCCCCAGAGTACAGGTGTAACAGGTTTGTTCTGTCTCAGACGTGGATGAGTGTGAGGACCCTCTGCTGTGTCCGGGTCAGGAGTGTGTGAACTCTGAGGGCTCCTACAGCTGTGTGAGCTGCAAACCAGGGTTTGGACTCCTGCACCGACAGTGCACAGGTACGACTACTATTACTATTACTATTACTATTACTACTATTACTATTACGATTACTACTATTACTATTACTATTACTATTACTATTACTACTATTACTATTACTATTACTATTACTATTACTATTACTACTATTACTATTACTATTACTACTATTACTATTACTATTACTATTACTATTACTATTACTATTACTATTACTATTACTACTATTACTATTACTATTACTATTACTATTACTATTACTACTATTACTATTACTATTACTATTACTACTATTACTATTACTATTACTATTACTATTACTACTATTACTATTACTATTACTATTACTACTATTACTATTACTATTACTACTATTACTATTACTATTACTACTATTACTATTACTATTACTATTACTACTATTACTATTACTATTACTACTATTACTATTACTATTACTACTACTACTATTACTGCTACTGCTGCTCCTGTCATTACAGACCCCTGCTCCTGTCATTATAGACCCCTGCTCCTGTCATTACAGACCCCTGCTCCTGTCATTACAGACCCCTGCTCCTGTCATTATAGACCCCTGCTCCTGTCATTATAGACCCCTACTCCTGTCATTACAGACCCCTGCTCCTGTCATTACAGACCCCTGCTCCTGTCATTATAGACCCCTGCTCCTGTCATTACAGGCCCCTGCTCCTGTCATTACAGACCCCTGCTCCTGTCATTATAGACCCCTGCTCCTGTCATTATAGACCCCTGCTCCTGTCATTATAGACCCCTACTCCTGTCATTACAGACCCCTGCTCCTGTCATTATAGACCCCTGCTCCTGTCATTATAGACCCCTGCTCCTGTCATTACAGGCCCCTGCTCCTGTCATTACAGACCCCTGCTCCTGTCATTACTGACCCCTGCTCCTGTCATTACAGACCCCTGCTCCTGTCATTACAGACCCCTGCTCCTGTCATTACAGACCCCTGCTCCTGTCATTACAGACCCCTGCTCCTGTCATTACAGGCCCCTGCTCCTGTCATTACAGACCCCTGCTCCTGTCATTATAGACCCCTGCTCCTGTCATTACAGACCCCTGCTCCTGTCATTACTGACCCCTGCTCCTGTCATTACAGGCCCCTGCTCCTGTCATTACAGGCCCCTGCTCCTGTCATTATAGACCCCTGCTCCTGTCATTATAGACCCCTGCTCCTGTCATTACAGGCCCCTGCTCCTGTCATTATTGACCCCTGCTCCTGTCATTACAGGCCCCTGCTCCTGTCATTATAGACCCCTGCTCCTGTCATTACAGACCCCTGCTCCTGTCATTACAGACCCCTGCTCCTGTCATTATAGACCCCTGCTCCTGTCATTACAGACCCCTGCTCCTGTCATTACAGACCCCTGCTCCTGTCATTATAGACCCCTGCTCCTGTCATTACAGACCCCTGCTCCTGTCATTATAGACCCCTGCTCCTGTCATTATAGACCCCTGCTCCTGTCATTACAGACCCCTACTCCTGTCATTATAGACCCCTGCTCCTGTCATTATAGACCCCTGCTCCTGTCATTACAGGCCCCTGCTCCTGTCATTACAGACCCCTGCTCCTGTCATTACAGACCCCTGCTCCTGTCATTATAGACCCCTGCTCCTGTCATTATAGACCCCTGCTCCTGTCATTACAGACCCCTGCTCCTGTCATTACAGACCCCTGCTCCTGTCATTACAGACCCCTGCTCCTGTCATTATAGACCCCTGCTCCTGTCATTACAGACCCCTGCTCCTGTCATTACAGACCCCTGCCTCTGTAGTGACAGGTGATTAACCTGTTTCTCCTCAGACATAGACGAGTGTCGTCAGGCGCCCTGCACCAACGGACGCTGTGAAAATACTCCAGGAAGTTACCGCTGCATCTGTCGCCACGGATACCGCCTCAGCAACAACTCCTGCTCAGGTAAGTCACCTCTGCATCTGTCGCCACGGATACAACAACAACGTCGTCTGAGCAAAGGACGAAGGAAGCCCATTTCCACCAGCAAAGACAAAATAAAAGCCTCACAGAAAGTCATAATGGAATTCAAAAGTCATAATTATGAGTTTAAGTCATAATAACAAGTTTAAAAGTCATAATTATGAATTTAATAGTCATAATTGTGAGTTTAAAAGTCATATTTTTTAAAAGCTCATATTTATTCCATAAAGGGAAGATGGGGTTTAGCAGATAAATTCTTTAGTGTTGTCTTACACACACCGACTCCTCCCACTGCACAGTTCTTCATTTCATTAGAGGTGTTGCTTGTGTGTTCTTATGTTCTTAGTTTGTTCTCAGTGTGTTCTTATGTTCTCAGTGTGTTCTTATGTTCTCAGTGTGTTCTTATGTTCTCAGTGTGTTCTTATGTTCTCAGTGTGTTCTTATGTTCTCAGTGTGTTCTTATGTTCTCAGTGTGTTCTTATGTTCTCAGTGTGTTCTTACTGTGTGTTCTCAGTGTGTGTTCTCAGTGTGTTCTTACTGTGTGTTCTCAGTGTGTTCTTATGTTCTTTGTGCGTTCTTACTGTGTGTTCTCAGTGTGTGTTCTCAGTGTGTTCTTACTGTGTGTTCTCAGTGTGTTCTTATGTTCTCAGTGTGTTCTTATGTTCTCAGTGTGCTCTTATGTTCTCAGTGCGTTCTTACTGTGTGTTCTCAGTGTGTTCTTATGTTCTCAGTGCGTTCTTACTGTGTGTTCTCAGTGTGTGTTCTTCCTGTGTGGTTGTGTGTTTCAGACATAGACGAGTGTGCAGACCCCTCCCAGTGCCCGGGACAGATGTGTGTGAACTCCGTGGGCTCGTACAGATGTGTGTCCTGTCGTCTTGGATACAGACTCCGCAACAGGCAGTGCATCGGTGACTAAAGCACAACAGACTTTCCTGTTGATGACATCAGCAGGGGGATTCTGTTTAACAACTCAGAGCTGATTCCTGCATTTTTATACTTTTCTTTTCAACATTTTTCCACAAACTGTCACTTAACTCATGTAAAAGTATAATTTACCACAGCCACTATCCCGCCAAACCAAGTCAGAATTACAAAAGCACATTCCTCTGTCATCATGCACTAACCCAACATTTCTGTTCAAGGAGGGACTTTGTTTTTTTTACTCAAATATTTCCTCCTTCACGTCTTTTTTCTTTGTATTTACGTCCGCCTGTGCCGTGTGTTTCAGACATAGACGAGTGTGAGGAGAGGAGGCCGTGTCCTGGACAGACGTGTGTGAATTCTGAAGGATCCTACAGCTGCGTGTCCTGTTCTGAAGGATACACGTCTGTCCAGGGAGTCTGCACCGGTGAGACACGAAGATTACTACTGCTACTGCTACTGCTACTGCTACTGCTACTGCTACTGCTGCTACTGCTACTGCTACTGCTACTGCTACTGCTACTACTGCTACTGCTACTGCTACTGCTGCTGCTGCTACTGCTACTGCTACTGCTACTACTACTACTGCTACTGCTACTGCTACTACTGCTACTGCTACTGCTACTGCGGCACTGCCACACCACTACCAGCTGCCAGCGGCCACGCTACTGCTAGCGGCTACCGCTACCAATGCTACCGCCAGCCAGCTACCGCAGCAGCTACGGCACCGCCTACCGCAGCTACCAGCGGCAGCCGCTACCAGCTACCGCCAGCAGCAGCGGCAGCTGCCACCGCCACCGCCACCGTTACCGCTACCAGCGGCACCTGCCACCGCCACTGCTACCGCTACCACCGCCAGCGGCAGCACCGCCAGCTACCACTGCCAGCTGCCACCGCACCAGCGGCACCAGCAGCTACTACCGCAGCACCACTGCCACCGCCAGCGGCAACTGCCACCGGCTGCGCTAGCGGCAGCGGCCAGCCACTGCCACCGCTACCGCTAACGGCACTACTACCACTGCTACCGGCCACCGCCACCGCAGCAGCGACTACCAGCCACCATCAGCGCTACCGCTACCACTGCCACCGCCAGCAGCACTGCCACCAGCGGCTACCGCTACCGCCACCACCGCACCGCTAGCCAGCGCCAGCAACCAGCGGCCACTGCTACCAGCTACAGCGGCAGCCGCAGCCAGCTGCCAGCAGCACCGTTACCGCTACCACTGCTACGGCTAGCTACTGCCAGCGGCTACCACTACTACCGCAGCTACCAGCAACAGCGCCAGCACTGCCACCGCGGCAACAGCTACCGCAGCCACCGCTACAGCGGCCAGCCGCGGCCGCGGCCGCTACCAGCCGCAGCGCTACCACCACCGCCAGCTACCAGCTGCCACCGCTACCGCCAGCCACCACCGCTACCACCACCGCTTAACCAGCCACCGCCACCGCTACCGCCACCGCCACCGCAGCAGCACCGCCAGCTGCCAGCCACCGCTACCGCCATCGCTACCGCAGCTGCCAGCGGCTACCAGCCAGCAGCCACTGCCACTGCCAGCAGCTACCAGCACTACCAGTGCCAGCAGCACCGCTACCAGCAGCCGCTGCCGCGCAGCGGCACTGCTACCACTGCCAGCAGCTACCACCGCTGCCAGCTACCGCCACCAACACCGCCAACCACTTATTACCAGCACCGCTGCCACCACTGCCAGCCAGCGGCCACCGCCAGCGGCGCCACCGCAACCGCCAATACCACTGCCACTGCCACCGCCGCTACCGCTACCGCTACTAGCCACCGCCAGCATACCACTGGCAGTGCCACTGCCTACCAGCACTACCACCACCGCTACCGCCACCACTACCACTACCACCGCTGCCGCACTGCCACTGCTACCGCTACCGCCACCACCACCACCAATCACCAGCCACCGCCACTGCCACTACCACCACTACCGCCAGCTACCACCACTAGTGCCACTGCTACAACTCAGCTACTACTACCGCTACTGCTACTACTACACTACCACCTGCCACTGCCGCCACTGCCAGCTGCTACTGCTACTACCACTACTACTACTACTACTGCTACTGCTACTACTACTACTACTACTGCTACTGCTACTGCTACTGCTGCTGCTGCTACCAGGATCAGAGGATAGACTGTGGTTGTGTATTTCAGACATAGACGAGTGTGCAGACTCCTCCCAGTGCCCGGGACAGATGTGTGTGAACTCCGTGGGCTCATACAGATGTGTGTCCTGTCGCCATGGATACACGGCCCGCGACGGCTCCTGTCACGGTAACACACGGACACGCCTCCACACACAGACATGCCTCCACACACGGACACGCCTCCTCACACGGACACGCCTCCACACACGGACACCCCTCCACACACGGACACCCCTCCACACACGGACACGCCTCCACACACGGACACGCCTCCCCGCACGGACACGCCTCCTCACACGGACACGCCTCCTCACACGGACACGCCTCTACACACGGACACGCCTCCACGCACGGACACGCCTCCTCACACGGACACGCCTCCTCGCACGGACACGCCTCCACTCACGGACACACCTCCACTCACGGACACGCCCACACACGGACACGCCCACACACGGACACGGCCACACACGGACACGCCTCCACACACGGACACGCCTCCTCACACGGACACGCCTCCACACACGGACACGCCTCCTCACACGGACACGCCTCCTCACACGGACACGCCTCCACACACGGACACGCCTCCACACACGGACACGCCTCCTCACACGGACACGCCTCCTCACACGGACACGCCTCCACTCACGGACACGCCTCCACTCACGGACACGCCTCCCCGCACGGACACGCCTCCCCATACGGACACGCCTCCTCACACGGACACGCCTCCTCACATGGACACGCCTCCACACACGGACACGCCCACACATGGACATGGCCACACACGGACACGCCTCCACACACGGACACGCCTCCTCACGGACACGCCCACACACGGACACGCCTCCTCACACGGACACGCCTCCACACACGGACACGCCTCCACACACGGACACGCCTCCTCACACGGACACGCCTCCACACACGGACACGCCTCCTCACACGGACACGCCCACACACGGACACGCCTCCTCACACGGACACGCCTCCACACACGGACACGCCTCCACACACGGACACGCCTCCACACACGGACACGCCTCCACACACGGACACGCCCACACACGGACACCCCTCCTCACACGGACACGCCTCCTCACACGAACACGCCTCCACACACGGACACGCCTCCCCGCACGGACACGCCTCCTCACACGGACACGCCTCCTCACACGGACACGCCTCCACACACGGACACGCCTCCACACACGGACACGTCTCCACACACGGACACACCTCCTCACATGTATCATCAGTCTTTCTCTCCGCTCTCTTTCTCTCTTCTCTCTCTTTCTGTCTCTCGTCTCCTCAGTCTCTCTCTTCTCTCACAGATATAGACGAGTGTCTGCTCCCTGGTTCTCTCGTCTCCTCAGTCTCTCTCTTCTCTCACAGATATAGACGAGTGTCTGCTCCCTGGTTCTCTCGTCTCCTCAGTCTCTCTCTTCTCTCACAGATATAGACGAGTGTCTGCTCCCTGGTTCTCTCGTCTCCTCAGTCTCTCTCTTCTCTCACAGATATAGACGAGTGTCTGCTCCCTGGTTCTCTCGTCTCCTCAGTCTCTCTCTTCTCTCACAGATATAGACATTGTGCTCCCTGGTTCTCTCGTCTCCTCAGTCTCTCTCTTCTCTCACAGATATAGACGAGTGTCTGCTCCCTGGTTCTCTCGTCTCCTCAGTCTCTCTCTTCTCTCACAGATATAGACGAGTGTCTGCTCCCTGGTTCTCTCGTCTCCTCAGTCTCTCTCTTCTCTCACAGATATAGACGAGTGTCTGCTCCCTGGTTCTCTCGTCTCCTCAGTCTCTCTCTTCTCTCACAGATATAGACGAGTGTCTGCTCCCTGGTTCTCTCGTCTCCTCAGTC
Source organism: Odontamblyopus lacepedii (assembly GCA_034769755.1). Classification (NCBI taxonomy): domain Eukaryota; kingdom Metazoa; phylum Chordata; class Actinopteri; order Gobiiformes; family Gobiidae; genus Odontamblyopus; species Odontamblyopus lacepedii. Next base: position 2,974,131 of record CM068357.1, read on the forward strand.
TCTCTCTTCTCTCACAGATATAGATGAGTGTCTGCTCCCTGGTTCTCTCGTCTCCTCAGTCTCTCTCTTCTCTCACAGATATAGACGAGTGTCTGCTCCCTGGTTCTCTCGTCTCCTCAGTCTCTCTCTTCTCTCACAGATATAGATGAGTGTCTGCTCCTGGTTCTCTCGTCTCCTCCGTCTATATCTTCTCCCACAGATATAGACGAGTGTCTGCTCCCTGGTTCTCTCGTCTCCTCAGTCTCTCTCTTCTCTCACAGATATAGACGAGTGTCTGCTCCCTGGTTCTCTCGTCTCCTCAGTCTCTCTCTTCTCTCACAGATATAGACGAGTGTTTGCTCCCTGGTTCGTGTCCGTCTCACAGACTCTGTATAAACTCTCCGGGCTCCTTCAGATGTGACTGTGCCCCAGGATACAGACCAGGCCCAGGACGCAGCTGCACAGGTCAGAGGTCAGAGGGTAAAGGGCAGAGGGTAGAGGTCAGAGGGTACAGGTCAGAGGGTAGAGGGCAGAGGGTATAGGTCAGAGGGTAGAGGTCAGAGGGTAGAGGTCAGAGGGCAGAGGGTAGAGGTCAGAGGGTAGAGGTCAGAGGGTAAAGGGCAGAGGGTAGAGGTCAGAGGGTAAAGGGCAGAGGGTGGAGGTCAGAGGGTAGAGGTCAGAGGGTAAAGGGCAGAGGGTAGAGGTCAGAGGGTAGAGGTCAGAGGGCAGAGGGTAGAGGTCAGAGGGTAAAGGGCAGAGGGTAGAGGTCAGAGGGTAGAGGTCAGAGGGTAGAGGTCAGAGGGTAGAGGGCAGAGGGTAAAGGGTAGAGGTCAGAGGGTAGAGGTCAGAGGGTAAAGGGCAGAGGGTAGAGGTCAGAGGGTAGAGGTCAGAGGTCAGAGGTCAGAGGGTAGAGGGCAGAGGGTAAAGGGTAGAGGTCAGAGGGTAGAGGTCAGAGGGTAAAGGGCAGAGGGTAGAGGTCAGAGGGTAGAGGTCAGAGGGTAAAGGTCAGAGGGTAGAGGTCAGAGGGTAGAGGTCAGAGGGTAAAGGTCAGAGGGTAGAGGTCAGAGGGTAGAAGGCAGAGGGTAAAGGGCAGAGGGTAGAGGTCAGAGGGTATAGGTCAGAGGGTATAGGGCAGAGGGTAGAGGGCAGAGGTCAGAGTGTAGAGGTCAGAGGGTAGAGGTCAGAGGCTATAGGGCAGAGGGTAGAGGGCAGAGGTCAGAGTGTAGAGGTCAGAGGGTAGAGGTCAGAGGGTAGAGGTCAGAGGGTAGAGGTCAGAGTGTAAAGGGTAGAGGTCAGAGTGTAGAGGTCAGAGGGTAGAGGTCAGAGGGAAGTGGAATCTGATCCGTTCATGTAAACAGACGAGGCAGAAACCTGGATGTGGATCGGGGGGTGGAGGCCGTTCTCTGTCAGGTCCTCTCTCAGGTTCTGTTCTCTGTTCCTCAGATATAAACGAGTGCCTGCAGGGGGCGCTGTGCTCTGGAGGAGACTGTGTGAACACTCCAGGCTCCTTCACCTGCATCTGTCCCCAGGGCTTCATCCTGAGCCACAGCAACACCAGCTGCGAAGGTCAGAATACACACTACTGCAGTACTAATACTGTAGTACTACTGCGTACTGTCTGATACTACTGCAGTACTAATACTGTAGTACTACTGCGTACTGTCTGACACTACTGCAGTACTAATACTGTAGTACTACTGCGTACTGTCTGATACTACTGCAGTACTAATACTGTAGTACTACTGCGTACTGTCTGATACTACTGCAGTACTAATACTGTAGTACTACTGCGTACTGTCTGATACTACTGCAGTACTAATACTGTAGTACTACTGCGTACTGTCTGATACTACTGCAGTACTAATACTGTAGTACTACTGCGTACTGTCTGATACTACTGCAGTACTAATACTGTAGTACTATTGCAGTACTAATACTCTAGTACTACTGCGTACTGTCTGATACTACTGCAGTACTAATGCTGTAGTACTACTGCGTACTGTCTGATACTACTGCAGTACTAATACTGTAGTACTACTGCGTACTGTCTGATACTACTGCAGTACTAATACTGTAGTACTACTGCGTACTGTCTGATACTACTGCAGTACTAATACTGTAGTACTACTGCGTACTGTCTGATACTACTGCAGTACTAATACTGTAGTACTACTGGGTAGTCTGACACTACTGCAGTACTAATACTGTAGTACTACTGCGTACAGTCTGATACTACTGCGTACTGTCTGATACTACTGCAGTACTAATACTGTAGTACTACTGCGTACTGTCTGATACTACTGCAGTACTAATACTGTAGTACTACTGCGTACTGTCTGATACTACTGCAGTACTAATACTACTGCACAGTAGTAATAGTACTGCAGTAGTAACAGTACTGCAGTAGTAACAGTACTGCAGTAGTAATAGTACTGCAGTAGTAACAGTACTGCAGTAGTAACAGTACTGCAGTAGTAACAGTACTGCAGTAGTAATAGTACTGCAGTAGTAACAGTACTGCAGTAGTAACAGTACTGCAGTAGTAACAGTACTGCAGTAGTAACAGTACTGCAGTAGTAACAGTACTGCAGTAGTAATAGTACTGCAGTAGTAACAGTACTGCAGTAGTAACAGTACTGCAGTAGTAACAGTACTGCAGTAGTAATAGTACTGCAGTAGTAACAGTACTGCAGTAGTAATAGTACTGCAGTAGTAATAGTACTGCAGTAGTAACAGTACTGCAGTAGTAACAGTACTGCAGTAGTAACAGTACTGCAGCAGTACTACAGTATTAGTACTGCAGTAGTAACAGTACTGCAGTAGTAACAGTACTGCAGTAGTAATAGTTCCTCCTCTCAGATGTAGACGAGTGTCTGCTGCACTCGGGGGTTTGTGAGGGCGGTCGCTGTGTGAACTCTGATGGCTCCTATCACTGTGTGTGTGACCGAGGCTACAGCCCGAGCCCCGAGAGGAGCCACTGCCTGGGTACTACTGCCCCCTCTGACCCCTGACCTGCCCTGACCCGCCCTGACCTCTGACCTACCCTGACCTCTGACCCCTGACCTCTGACCCCTGACCCCTGACCCGCCCTGACCCCTGACCCGCCCTGACCTCTGACCTACCCTGACCTCTGACCCGCCCTGACCTCTGACCCGCCCTGACCCCTGACCCGCTCTTACCCCTGACCCTCCCTGACCCCTGACCCGCCCTGACCTCTGACCCGCCCTGACCTGTGACCCCTGACCTCTGACCCTCCCTGACCCCTGACCTCTGACCCCTGACCTGCCCTGACCCCTGACCCGCCCTGACCCCTGACCCGCTCTGACCCCTGACCCTCCCTGACCCGCTCTGTCCCCTGACCTGCTCTGACCTCTGACCCCTGACCTCTGACCCACCCTGACCCCTGACCCGCTCTGACCCCTGACCTACCCTGACCTCTGACCCCTGACCTCTGACCCGCTCTGACCCCTGACCCGCCCTGACCTGTGACCCCTGACCTCTGACCCTTGACCCGCCCTGACCTCTGACCCTCCCTGACCCGTGACCCGCTCTGTCCCCTGACCTGCTCTGACCCCTGACCTCTGACCCACCCTGACCCCTGACCCGCTCTGACCCCTGACCCGTCCTGACCCCTGACCCTCCCTGACCCCTGACCCGCCCTGACCTCTGACCCCCTCTGACCTCTGACCCCGTGTTTCTCGTCTCTCAGACGTGGACGAGTGCGTCTCGTCTCAGGGTTCCGTCTGTGGGGCTCAGCGCTGTGAAAACACCATCGGCTCTTTCCTCTGCCTCAGCTCCTGTCAGCCCGGATTCACCACCACCCCCACCGGAGACTGTGTGGGTGAGTGTGGGAGGGCATCTGACGCACGGGGAGGGCATCTGACGCACAGGGAGGGCATCTGACACATGGGAGGACATGATGGAAATATGACGAAGCATAGGAGGAAAAGATGATGAAGCATAGGAGGAAAATATGACAGAAATATGATGAAGCGTAGGAGGAAAATATGATGAAGCGTAGGAGGAAAATATGACGGAAATATGATGGAAATATGACGAAGCGTAGGAGGAAAATATGACAGAAATATGACGAAGCGTAGGGGGAAAATATGACAGAAATATGACGAAGCGTAGGAGGAAAAGATGACAAAAATGACGAAGCGTAGGAGGAAAATGTGACAAAAATATGACGAAGCGTAGGAGGAAAATATGACAGAAATATGATGAAGCGTAGGAGGAAAATATGATGAAGCGTAAGAGGAAAATATGACAGAAATGTGACGAAGCGTAGGAGGAAAATATGACAGAAATATGATGAAGCGTAGGAGGAAAATATGACGAAGCGTAGGAGGAAAATGTGACAGAAATATGATGAAGCGTAGGAGGAAAATATGACGGAAATATGACGAAGCGTAGGAGGAAAATGTGACAGAAATATGATGAAGCGTAGGAGGAAAATATGATGATGCGTAGGAGGAAAATATGACGGAAATGTGACGAAGCATAGGAGGAAAATATGACAAAGTGCAGGAGGAAAATATGACAGAAATATGATGAAGCGTAGGAGGAAAATATGACGGAAATGTGATGAAGCGTAGGAGGAAAATATGACAAAGCGCAGGAGGAAAATATGATGAAGCGTAGGAGGAAAATATGACGGAAATGTGACGAAGCATAGGAAGAAAATATGACGGAAATATGACGAAGCGTAGGAGGAAAATATGATGAAGCGTAGGAAGAAAATATGACAGAAATGTGACGAAGCGTAGGAGGAAAATATGACAAGGCGCAGGAGGAAAATATGACAGAAATGTGACGAAGCGTAGGAGGAAAATATGACAAAGCGCAGGAGGAAAATATGACAGAAATATGATGAAGCGTAGGAGGAAAATATGATGAAGCGTAGGAGGAAAATATGACAGAAATATGACGAAGTGTAGGAGGAAAAGATGACAGAAATATAATGAAGCGTAGGAGGAAAATATGATGAAGCGTAGGAGGAAATGTGACAAAAATATGACGAAGTGTAGGAGGAAAATATGACAGAAATATGACGAAGCGTAGGAGGAAAAGATGACAAAAATATGACGAAGCGTAGGAGGAAAATCTGACAAAAATATGACGAAGCGTAGGAGGAAAATATGACAGAAATATGATGAAGCGTAGGAGGAAAATATGATGATGCGTAGGAGGAAAATATGACGGAAATGTGATGAAGCGTAGGAGGAAAATATGACGGAAATATGACGAAGCGCAGGAGGAAAAGATGACAGAAATATGACGAAGCATAGGAGGAAAATATGACAGAAATATGATGAAGCGTAGGAGGAAAATATGATGAAGCGTTGGAGAAAAATATGACGGAAATGTGACGAAGCGTAGGAGGAAAATATGACGGAAATGTGACGAAGCGTAGGAGGAAAATATGACAGAAATATGATGAAGCGTAGGAGGAAAAGATGATGAAGCGTAAGAGGAAAATATGACAAAAATATGACAAAGCATAGGAGGAAAATATGACAGAAATATGATGAAGCGTAGGAGGAAAATATGATGAAGCGTAGGAGGAAAATATGACGGAAATATGATGGAAATATGACGAAGCGTAGGAGGAAAATATGACAGAAATATGACGAAGCGTAGGAGGAAAAGATGACAAATATGACGAAGCATAGGAGGAAAATGTGACAAAAATATGATGAAGCATAGGAGGAAAATATGACAGAAATATGATGAAGCGTAGGAGGAAAATATGATGAAGCGTAGGAGGAAAATATGACGGAAATATGATGGAAATATGACGAAGCGTAGGAGGAAAATATGACAGAAATATGACGAAGCGTAGGGGGAAAATATGACAGAAATATGACGAAGCGTAGGAGGAAAAGATGACAAAAATGACGAAGCGTAGGAGGAAAATGTGACAAAAATATGACGAAGCGTAGGAGGAAAATATGACAGAAATATGATGAAGCGTAGGAGGAAAATATGATGAAGCGTAAGAGGAAAATATGACAGAAATGTGACGAAGCGTAGGAGGAAAATATGACAGAAATATGATGAAGCGTAGGAGGAAAATATGACGAAGCGTAGGAGGAAAATGTGACAGAAATATGATGAAGCGTAGGAGGAAAATATGACGGAAATATGACGAAGCGTAGGAGGAAAATATGATGATGCGTAGGAGGAAAATATGACGGAAATGTGACGAAGCATAGGAGGAAAATATGACAAAGTGCAGGAGGAAAATATGACAGAAATATGATGAAGCGTAGGAGGAAAATATGACGGAAATGTGATGAAGCGTAGGAGGAAAATATGACAAAGCGCAGGAGGAAAATATGATGAAGTGTAGGAGGAAAATATGACGGAAATGTGACGAAGCATAGGAAGAAAATATGACGGAAATATGACGAAGCGTAGGAGGAAAATATGATGAAGCGTAGGAAGAAAATATGACAGAAATGTGACGAAGCGTAGGAGGAAAATATGACAAGGCGCAGGAGGAAAATATGACAGAAATATGATGAAGCGTAGGAGGAAAATATGATGAAGTGTAGGAGGAAAATATGACAGAAATATGACGAAGCGTAGGAGGAAAAGATGACAAAAATATGACGAAGCGTAGGAGGAAAATGTGACAAAAATATGACGAAGCGTAGGAGGAAAATATGACAGAAATATGATGAAGCGTAGGAGGAAAATATGATGAAGCGTAGGAGGAAAATATGACGGAAATGTGATGAAGCGTAGGAGGAAAATATGACGGAAATATGACGAAGCGTAGGAGGAAAAGATGACAGAAATATGACGAAGCATAGGAGGAAAATATGACAGAAATATGATGAAGCGTAGGAGGAAAATATGATGAAGCGTTGGAGAAAAATATGACGGAAATGTGACGAAGCGTAGGAGGAAAATATGACGGAAATGTGACGAAGCGTAGGAGGAAAATATGACAGAAATATGATGAAACGTAGGTGGAAAATATGACGAAGCATAGGAGGAAAATATGACGGAAATATGATGGAAATATGACGAAGCGTAGGAGGAAAATATGACGGAAATGTGACAAAGCGTAGGAGGAAAATATGACGGAAATATGACGAAGTGTAGGAGGAAAAGATGACAAAAATATGACAAAGCATAGGAGGAAAAGATGACAAAAATATGATGAAGCGTAGGAGGAAAATGTGACAAAAATATGACGAAGCGTAGGAGGAAAATATGACAGAAATATGATGAAGCGCAAGAGGAAAAGATGACAAAAATATGATGAAGCGTAGGAGGAAAATATGACGGAAATGTGACGAAGCGTACGAGGAAAATATGACAGAAATATGATGAAGCGTACGATGAAAAGATTACAAAAATATGATGAAGCGTAGGAGGAAAAGATGACAAAAATATGATGAAGCGTAGGAGGAAAATATGACAAAAATATGACAAAGCGTAGGAGGAAAATATGACAGAAATATAATGAAGCGTAGGAGGAAAATATGATGAAGTGTAGGAGGAAATGTGACAAAAATATGACGAAGTGTAGGAGGAAAATATGACAGAAATATGACGAAGCGTAGGAGAAAAAGATGACAAAAATATGACGAAGCGTAGGAGGAAATGTGACAAAAATATGACGAAGCGTAGGAGGAAAATATGACAGAAATATGACAAAGCGTAGGAGGAAAAGATGACAAAAATATGACGAAGCGTAGGAGGAAAATGTGACAAAAATATGACGAAGCGTAGGAGGAAAATGTGACAAAAATATGATGAAGCGTAGGAGGAAAATATGACAGAAATATGATGAAGCGTAGGAGGAAAATATGACAAAAATATGACGAAGCGTAGGAGGAAAATATGACAGAAATATAATGAAGCGTAGGAGGAAAATATGATGAAGCGTAGGAGGAAATGTGACAAAAATATGACGAAGCGTAGGAGTAAAATATGACAGAAATATAATGAAGCGTAGGAGGAAAATATGATGAAGCGTAGGAGGAAATGTGACAAAAATATGACGAAGCGTAGGAGGAAAAGATGACAAAAATATGACAGAAAGCGTAGGAGGAAATGTGACAAATATGATGAAGCGCAGGAGGAAAATATGACAAAAATATGACGAAGCGTAGGAGGAAAATATGACAGAAATATAATGAAGCGTAGGAGGAAAATACGATGAAGCGTAGGAGGAAATGTGACAAAAATATGACGAAGTGTAGGAGGAAAATATGACAAATATGATGAAGCGCAGGAGGAAAATATGACAGAAATATGACGAAGCGTAGGAGGAAAAGATGACAAAAATATGACGAAGCGTAGGAGGAAAATATGACAAATATGATGAAGCGCAGGAGGAAAATATGACAAAAATATGACGAAGCGTAGGAGGAAAATATGACAGAAATATAATGAAGCGTAGGAGGAAAATATGATGAAGCGTAGGAGGAAATGTGACAAAAATATGACGAAGTGTAGGAGGAAAATATGACAGAAATATGACGAAGCGTAGGAGGAAATGTGACAAAAATATGACGAAGCGTAGGAGGAAAATATGACAGAAATATGACAAAGCGTAGGAGGAAAATGTGACAAAAATATGACGGCGTGGGAGGAAAATATGACAGAAATATAATGAAGCGTAGGAGGAAAATATGATGAAGCGTAGTAGGAAATGTGACAAAAAATGACGAAGTGTAGGAGGAAAATATGACAGAAATATGACGGCGTAGGAGGAAAAGATGACAAAAATATGACCAGGCGTGGGAGGAAAATGTGACAAAAATATGACCAGCGTAGGAGGAAAATCTGACCGAAATATGATGAAGCGTAGGAGGAAAATATGATGAAGCGTAGGAGGAAAATATGACGGAAATGTGAATAAGCGTAGGAGGAAAATATGACGGAAATATGATGAGCGTAGGAGGAAAAGATGACAGAAATATGACGGCGTAGGAGGAAAATATGATGAAGCGTAGGAGGAAAATATGGCGGAAATGTGACGGGCGTAGGAGGAAAATATGACAGAAATATGATGAAGCGTAGGAGGAAAATATGATGAAGCGTAGGAGGAAAATATGACGGAAATGTGACGAAGCGTAGGAGGAAAATATGACAGAAATATGATGAAACGTAGGTGGAAACTATGACGAAGCATAGGAGGAAAATATGATGGAAATATGACGAAGCGTAGGAGGAAAATATGACGGAAATGTGACAAAGCGTAGGAGGAAAATATGACGGAAATATGACGAAGTGTAGGAGGAAAAGATGACAAAAATATGACAAAGCATAGGAGGAAAAGATGACAAAAATATGATGAAGCGTAGGAGGAAAATATGACAAAAATATGACGAAGCGTAGGAGGAAAAGATGACAGAAATATGATGAAGCGCAGGAGCAAAAGATGACAAAAATATGACGAAACGTAGGAGGAAAATATGACGGAAATGTGACGAAGCGTAGGAGGAAAATATGATGAAGCGTAGGAGGAAAATATGACGGAAATGTGACGAAGCGTAGGAGGAAAATATGACAGAAATATGATGAAACGTAGGTGGAAAATATGACGAAGCATAGGAGGAAAATATGATGGAAATATGACGAAGCGTAGGAGGAAAATATGACGGAAATGTGATGAAGCGTAGGAGGAAAATATGACAGAAATATGATGAAGCGTAGGATGAAAAGATTACAAAAATATGATGAAGCGTAGGAGGAAAAGATGACAAAAATATGATGAAGCGTAGGAGGAAAATATGACAAATATGATGAAGCGTAGGAGGAAAATATGACAAAAATATGACGAAGCGTAGGAGGAAAATATGACGGAAATGTGACAAAGCGTACGAGGAAAATATGACGGAAATATGACGAAGCGTAGGAGGAAAAGATGACAAAATATGAGGAAGCGTAGAAGGAAAATATGACAAAAATATGACGAAGCGTAGGAGGAAAATATGACGAAGCATAGGAGGAAAATATGATGAAGCGTAGGAGGAAAATATGACAGAAATATGATGAAGCGTAGGACGAAAATATGATGAAACGTAGGAGGAAAATATGACGGAAATGTGACGAAGCGTAGGAGGAAAATATGATGAAGCGTAGGAGGAAAATATGACGGAAATGTGACGAAGCGTAGGAGGAAAATATGACAGAAATATGATGAAACGTAGGTGGAAAATATGACGAAGCATAGGAGGAAAATATGATGGAAATATGACAAAGCGTAGGAGGAAAATATGACGGAAATGTGACGAAGCGTACGAGGAAAATATGACAGAAATATGATGAAGCGTAGGATGAAAAGATTACAAAAATATGATGAAGCGTAGGAGGAAAAGATGACAAAAATATGACGAAGCGTAGGAGGAAAATATGACAAAAATATGATGAAGCTTAGGCAGAAAATATGACAGAAATATGACAAAGCGTAGGAGGAAAAGATGACAAAAATATGAGGAAGCGTAGAAGGAAAATATGACAAAAATATGACGAAGCGTAGGAGGAAAATATGACAGAAATATGACGGCGTAGGAGAAAAAGATGACAAAAATATGACGGCGTGGGAGGAAATGTGACAAAAATATATGAAGCGTAGGAGGAAAATATGACAGAAATATGACAAAGCGTAGGAGGAAAAGATGACAAAAATATGGCCGGCGTAGGAGGAAAATATGACAGAAATATGACGAAGCGTAGGAGGAAATGTGACAAAAATATGACGAAGCGTAGGAGGAAAATATGACAGAAATATGATGAAGCGTAGGAGGAAAAGATGACAAAAATATGACGAAGCGTAGGAGGAAAATATGACAGAAATATAATGAAGCGTAGGAGGAAAATATGATGAAGCGTAGGAGGAAATGTGACAAAAATATGACGAAGCGTAGGAGTAAAATATGACAGAAATATAATGAAGCGTAGGAGGAAAATAAGATGAAGCGTAGGAGGAAATGTGACAAAAATATGACGAAGAGTAGGAGGAAAATATGACAAAAATATGACGAAGCGTAGGAGGAAATGTGACAAATATGATGAATCGCAGGAGGAAAATATGACAAAAATATGACGAAGCGTAGGAGGAAAATATGACAGAAATATAATGAAGCGTAGGAGGAAAATACGATGAAGCGTAGGAGGAAATGTGACAAAAATATGACGAAGTGTAGGAGGAAAATATGACAAATATGATGAAGCGCAGGAGGAAAATATGACAGAAATATGACGAAGCGTAGGAGGAAAAGATGACAAAAATATGATGAAGCGTAGGAGGAAAATATGACAAATATGATGAAGCGCAGGAGGAAAATATGACAAAAATATGACGAAGCGTAGGAGGAAAATATGACAGAAATATAATGAAGCGTAGGAGGAAAATATGATGAAGCGTAGGAGGAAATGTGACAAAAATATGACGAAGTGTAGGAGGAAAATATGACAGAAATATGACGAAGCGTAGGAGGAAATGTGACAAAAATATGACGAAGCGTAGGAGGAAAATATGACAGAAATATGACAAAGCGTAGGAGGAAAATGTGACAAAAATATGACGAAGCGTAGGAGGAAAATATGACAGAAATATAATGAAGCGTAGGAGGAAAATATGATGAAGCGTAGGAGGAAATGTGACAAAAAAATGACGAAGTGTAGGAGGAAAATATGACAGAAATATGACGAAGCGTAGGAGGAAAAGATGACAAAAATATGACGAAGCGTAGGAGGAAAATATGACAGAAATATGATGAAGCGTAGGAGGAAAATATGATGAAGCGTAGGAGGAAAATATGACGGAAATGTGATGAAGCGTAGGAGGAAAATATGACGGAAATATGATGAAGCGTAGGAGGAAAAGATGACAGAAATATGACGAAGCGTAGGAGGAAAATATGATGAAGCGTAGGAGGAAAATATGACGGAAATGTGACGAAGCGTAGGAGGAAAATATGACAGAAATATGATGAAGCGTAGGAGGAAAATATGATGAAGCGTAGGAGGAAAATATGACGGAAATGTGACGAAGCGTAGGAGGAAAATATGACAGAAATATGATGAAACGTAGGTGGAAACTATGACGAAGCATAGGAGGAAAATATGATGGAAATATGACGAAGCGTAGGAGGAAAATATGACGGAAATGTGACAAAGCGTAGGAGGAAAATATGACGGAAATATGACGAAGTGTAGGAGGAAAAGATGACAAAAATATGACAAAGCATAGGAGGAAAAGATGACAAAAATATGATGAAGCGTAGGAGGAAAATATGACAAAAATATGACGAAGCGTAGGAGGAAAAGATGACAGAAATATGATGAAGCGCAGGAGCAAAGATGACAAAAATATGGCGAAGCGTAGGAGGATAATATGTCGGAAATGTGACGAAGCGTAGGAGGAAAATATGATGAAGCGTAGGAGGAAAATATGACGGAAATGTGATGAAGCGTAGGAGGAAAATATGACAGAAATATGATGAAACGTAGGTGGAAAATATGACGAAGCATAGGAGGAAAATATGATGGAAATATGACGAAGCGTAGGAGGAAAATATGACGGAAATGTGACGAAGCGTAGGAGGAAAATATGACAGAAATATGATGAAGCGTAGGACGAAAATATGATGAAACGTAGGAGGAAAATATGACGGAAATGTGACGAAGCGTAGGAGGAAAATATGATGAAGCGTAGGAGGAAAATATGACAGAAATATGATGAAGCGTAGGACGAAAATATGATGAAACGTAGGAGGAAAATATGACGGAAATGTGACGAAGCGTAGGAGGAAAATATGATGAAGCGTAGGAGGAAAATATGACGGAAATGTGACGAAGCGTAGGAGGAAAATATGACAGAAATATGATGAAACGTAGGTGGAAAATATGACGAAGCATAGGAGGAAAATATGATGGAAATATGACGAAGCGTAGGAGGAAAATATGACGGAAATGTGACGAAGCGTACGAGGAAAATATGACAGAAATATGATGAAGCGTAGGATGAAAAGATTACAAAAATATGATGAAGCGTAGGAGGAAAAGATGACAAAAATATGATGAAGCGTAGGAGGAAAATATGACAAATATGATGAAGCGTAGGAGGAAAATATGACAAAAATATGACAAAGCGTAGGAGGAAAATATGACAGAAATATAATGAAGCGTAGGAGGAAAATATGATGAAGTGTAGGAGGAAATGTGACAAAAATATGACGAAGTGTAGGAGGAAAATATGACAGAAATATGACGAAGCGTAGGAGAAAAAGATGACAAAAATATGACGAAGCGTAGGAGGAAATGTGACACAAATCTGACGCAGCGTAGGAGGAAAATATGACAGAAATATGACAAAGCGTAGGAGGAAAAGATGACAAAAATATGACGAAGCGTAGGAGGAAAATGTGACAAAAATATGACGAAGCGTAGGAGGAAAATGTGACAAAAATATGATGAAGCGTAGGAGGAAAATATGACAGAAATATGATGAAGCGTAGGAGGAAAATATGACAAAAATATGACGAAGCGTAGGAGGAAAATATGACAGAAATATAATGAAGCGTAGGAGGAAAATATGATGAAGCGTAGGAGGAAATGTGACAAAAATATGACGAAGCGTAGGAGTAAAATATGACAGAAATATAATGAAGCGTAGGAGGAAAATATGATGAAGCGTAGGAGGAAATGTGACAAAAATATGACGAAGCGTAGGAGGAAAAGATGACAAAAATATGACGAAGCGTAGGAGGAAATGTGACAAATATGATGAAGCGCAGGAGGAAAATATGACAAAAATATGACGAAGCGTAGGAGGAAAATATGACAGAAATATAATGAAGCGTAGGAGGAAAATACGATGAAGCGTAGGAGGAAATGTGACAAAAATATGACGAAGTGTAGGAGGAAAATATGACAAATATGATGAAGCGCAGGAGGAAAATATGACAGAAATATGACGAAGCGTAGGAGGAAAAGATGACAAAAATATGACGAAGCGTAGGAGGAAAATATGACAAATATGATGAAGCGCAGGAGGAAAATATGACAAAAATATGACGAAGCGTAGGAGGAAAATATGACAGAAATATAATGAAGCGTAGGAGGAAAATATGATGAAGCGTAGGAGGAAATGTGACAAAAATATGACGAAGTGTAGGAGGAAAATATGACAGAAATATGACGAAGCGTAGGAGGAAATGTGACAAAAATATGACGAAGCGTAGGAGGAAAATATGACAGAAATATGACAAAGCGTAGGAGGAAAATGTGACAAAAATATGACGAAGCGTAGGAGGAAAATATGACGGAAATATAATGAAGCGTAGGAGGACAATATGATGAAGCGTAGGAGGAAATGTGACAAAAATGGCGAAGTGTAGGAGGAAAATATGACAGAAATATGACGAAGCGTAGGAGGAAAAGATGACAAAAATATGACGAAGCGTAGGAGGAAAATATGACCGAAATATGATGAAGCGTAGGAGGAAAATATGATGAAGCGTAGGAGGAAAATATGACGGAAATGTGATGAAGCGTAGGAGGAAAATATGACGGAAATATGATGAAGCGTAGGAGGAAAAGATGACAGAAATATGACGAAGCGTAGGAGGAAAATATGATGAAGCGTAGGAGGAAAATATGACGGAAATGTGACGAAGCGTAGGAGGAAAATATGACAGAAATATGATGAAGCGTAGGAGGAAAATATGATGAAGCGTAGGAGGAAAATATGACGGAAATGTGACGAAGCGTAGGAGGAAAATATGACAGAAATATGATGAAACGTAGGTGGAAACTATGACGAAGCATAGGAGGAAAATATGATGGAAATATGACGAAGCGTAGGAGGAAAATATGACGGAAATGTGACAAAGCGTAGGAGGAAAATATGACGGAAATATGACGAAGTGTAGGAGGAAAAGATGACAAAAATATGACAAAGCATAGGAGGAAAAGATGACAAAAATATGATGAAGCGTAGGAGGAAAATATGACAAAAATATGACGAAGCGTAGGAGGAAAAGATGACAGAAATATGATGAAGCGCAGGAGCAAAAGATGACAAAAATATGACGAAACGTAGGAGGAAAATATGACGGAAATGTGACGAAGCGTAGGAGGAAAATATGATGAAGCGTAGGAGGAAAATATGACGGAAATGTGATGAAGCGTAGGAGGAAAATATGACAGAAATATGATGAAACGTAGGTGGAAAATATGACGAAGCATAGGAGGAAAATATGATGGAAATATGACGAAGCGTAGGAGGAAAATATGACGGAAATGTGACGAAGCGTAGGAGGAAAATATGACAGAAATATGATGAAGCGTAGGACGAAAATATGATGAAACGTAGGAGGAAAATATGACGGAAATGTGACGAAGCGTAGGAGGAAAATATGATGAAGCGTAGGAGGAAAATATGACAGAAATATGATGAAGCGTAGGACGAAAATATGATGAAACGTAGGAGGAAAATATGACGGAAATGTGACGAAGCGTAGGAGGAAAATATGATGAATAGTAGTAGGAATATTTGACTGAAATTTGACGAAGATTAGGATGAAAATATGACAGAAATATGATGAAACGTAGGTGGAAAATATGACGAAGCATAGGAGGAAAATATGATGGAAATATGACGAAGCGTAGGAGGAAAATATGACGGAAATGTGACGAAGCGTACGAGGAAAATATGACAGAAATATGATGAAGCGTAGGATGAAAAGATTACAAAAATATGATGAAGCGTAGGAGGAAAAGATGACAAAAATATGATGAAGCGTAGGAGGAAAATATGACAAATATGATGAAGCGTAGGAGGAAAATATGACAAAAATATGACAAAGCGTAGGAGGAAAATATGACAGAAATATAATGAAGCGTAGGAGGAAAATATGATGAAGTGTAGGAGGAAATGTGACAAAAATATGACGAAGTGTAGGAGGAAAATATGACAGAAATATGACGAAGCGTAGGAGAAAAAGATGACAAAAATATGACGAAGCGTAGGAGGAAATGTGACAAAAATATGACGAAGCGTAGGAGGAAAATATGACAGAAATATGACAAAGCGTAGGAGGAAAAGATGACAAAAATATGACGAAGCGTAGGAGGAAAATGTGACAAAAATATATGAGCGTAGGATGAAAATTTGACAAAAATATGATGAAGCGTAGGAGGAAAATATGACAGAAATATGATGAAGCGTAGGAGGAAAATATGACAAAAATATGACGAAGCGTAGGAGGAAAATATGACAGAAATATAATGAAGCGTAGGAGGAAAATATGATGAAGCGTAGGAGGAAATGTGACAAAAATATGACGAAGCGTAGGAGTAAAATATGACAGAAATATAATGAAGCGTAGGAGGAAAATATGATGAAGCGTAGGAGGAAATGTGACAAAAATATGACGAAGCGTAGGAGGAAAAGATGACAAAAATATGACGAAGCGTAGGAGGAAATGTGACAAATATGATGAAGCGCAGGAGGAAAATATGACAAAAATATGACGAAGCGTAGGAGGAAAATATGACAGAAATATAATGAAGCGTAGGAGGAAAATACGATGAAGCGTAGGAGGAAATGTGACAAAAATATGACGAAGTGTAGGAGGAAAATATGACAAATATGATGAAGCGCAGGAGGAAAATATGACAGAAATATGACGAAGCGTAGGAGGAAAAGATGACAAAAATATGATGAAGCGTAGGAGGAAAATATGACAAATATGATGAAGCGCAGGAGGAAAATATGACAAAAATATGACGAAGCGTAGGAGGAAAATATGACAGAAATATAATGAAGCGTAGGAGGAAAATATGATGAAGCGTAGGAGGAAATGTGACAAAAATATGACGAAGTGTAGGAGGAAAATATGACAGAAATATGACGAAGCGTAGGAGGAAATGTGACAAAAATATGACGAAGCGTAGGAGGAAAATATGACAGAAATATGACAAAGCGTAGGAGGAAAATGTGACAAAAATATGACGAAGCGTAGGAGGAAAATATGACAGAAATATAATGAAGCGTAGGAGGAAAATATGATGAAGCGTAGGAGGAAATGTGACAAAAAAATGACGAAGTGTAGGAGGAAAATATGACAGAAATATGACGAAGCGTAGGAGGAAAAGATGACAAAAATATGACGAAGCGTAGGAGGAAAATATGACCGAAATATGATGAAGCGTAGGAGGAAAATATGATGAAGCGTAGGAGGAAAATATGACGGAAATGTGATGAAGCGTAGGAGGAAAATATGACGGAAATATGATGAAGCGTAGGAGGAAAAGAT
This sequence comes from Odontamblyopus lacepedii, assembly GCA_034769755.1. Taxonomy (NCBI): domain Eukaryota; kingdom Metazoa; phylum Chordata; class Actinopteri; order Gobiiformes; family Gobiidae; genus Odontamblyopus; species Odontamblyopus lacepedii. The sequence goes on from CM068357.1 coordinate 2,991,404, forward strand.
GACAGAAATATGACGAAGCGTAGGAGGAAAATATGATGAAGCGTAGGAGGAAAATATGACGGAAATGTGACGAAGCGTAGGAGGAAAATATGACAGAAATATGATGAAGCGTAGGAGGAAAATATGATGAAGCGTAGGAGGAAAATATGACGGAAATGTGACGAAGCGTAGGAGGAAAATATGACAGAAATATGATGAAACGTAGGTGGAAACTATGACGAAGCTTAGGAGGAAATTATGAGCGAAATATGACGAAGCGTAGGAGGAAAATATGACGGAAATGTGACAAAGCGTAGGAGGAAAATATGACGGAAATATGACGAAGTGTAGGAGGAAAAGATGACAAAAATATGACAAAGCATAGGAGGAAAAGATGACAAAAATATGATGAAGCGTAGGAGGAAAATATGACAAAAATATGACAAAGCGTAGGAGGAAAATATGACAAATATGATGAAGCGCAGGAGGAAAATATGACAAAAATATGACAAAGCGTAGGAGGAAAATATGACAAATGTGATGAAGCGTAGGAGGAAAATATGATGAAGCGTAGGAGGAAAATATGACGGAAATGTGATGAAGCGTAGGAGGAAAATATGACAGAAATATGATGAAACGTAGGTGGAAAATATGACGAAGCATAGGAGGAAAATATGATGGAAATATGACGAAGCGTAGGAGGAAAATATGACGGAAATGTGACGAAGCGTAGGAGGAAAATATGACAGAAATATGATGAAGCGTAGGATGAAAAGATTACAAAAATATGATGAAGCGTAGGAGGAAAAGATGACAAAAATATGATGAAGCGTAGGAGGAAAATATGACAAATATGATGAAGCGTAGGAGGAAAATATGACAAAAATATGACGAAGCGTAGGAGGAAAATATGACGGAAATGTGACAAAGCGTACGAGGAAAATATGACGGAAATATGACGAAGCGTAGGAGGAAAAGATGACAAAATATGAGGAAGCGTAGAAGGAAAATATGACAAAAATATGACGAAGCGTAGGAGGAAAATATGACGAAGCATAGGAGGAAAATATGATGAAGCGTAGGAGGAAAATATGACAGAAATATGATGAAGCGTAGGACGAAAATATGATGAAACGTAGGAGGAAAATATGACGGAAATGTGACGAAGCGTAGGAGGAAAATATGATGAAGCGTAGGAGGAAAATATGGCGGAAATGTGACGGCGTAGGAGGAAAATATGACAGAAATATGATGAAAGCGTAGGTGGAAAATATGACGAAGCATAGGAGGAAAATATGATGGAAATATGACGGCGTAGGAGGAAAATATGACGGAAATGTGTGAAGCGTCTGAGGAAAATATGACAAAAATATGACAAAGCGTAGGAGGAAAATATGACAAATATGATGAAGCGCAGGAGGAAAATATGACAAAAATATGACAAAGCGTAGGAGGAAAATATGACAAATATGATGAAGCGCAGGAGGAAAATATGACAAAAATATGACGAAGCGTAGGAGGAAAATATGACGGAAATGTGACAAAGCGTAGGAGGAAAATATGACGGAAATATGACGAAGTGTAGGAGGAAAATATGACGGAAATATGACGAAGTGTAGGAGGAAAATATGACTGAAATATGACAAAGCGTAGGAGGAAAATATGACGAAGCATAGGAGGAAAATATGATGAAGCGTAGGAGGAAAATATGACAGAAATATGATGAAGCGTAGGACGAAAATATGATGAAGCGTAGGAGGAAAATATGACGGAAATATGACGAAGCGTAGTAGGAAAAGATGACAAAAATATGATGAAGCGTAGGAGGAAAATATGACAAAAATATGACGAAGCGTAGGAGGAAAATATGACAGAAATATGATGAAGCGCAGGAGGAAAATGTGAGGCTTACAGATAATGTGGGACAGTATTTAATTGTCACACTAAGACGCTTGAGTTTTTTCAGCCAAAACGTGCTGAATATCGACAACAATCCTCCCACTTTGTGACGGCTCCTTCAGTAAACCAGCAGAGGAGCTGTTTCCTGCAATTTAACATCATCTTTAAGACAAATGATTCTTATTTATAGTCGCGGCGGAGAGTGGAAGGTGCAAAATGTTTTCTTCGTCCTACAGGGGGCGTGTCAGGAAATAACTGAGGAGCCCTGCTTTAGTCGGTTCTGTTTCTCGTTACAGCATCTCCAGCCCTGGACCACTCCTCCTCTACAGGCTCCTCCCACTCCTCTACAGGCTCCTCCCACTCATCCACAGGCTCCTCCCCTTCGGCCCGAGGGTCCTCCCACTCCTCTACAGGCTCCTCCCACTCCTCTACAGGCTCCTCCCCTTCGGCCCGAGGGTCCTCCCACTCCTCTACAGACTCCTCCCACTCCTCTACAGGCTCCTCCTCTTCTGCCCGAGGCTCCACCCACTCCTCTTCAGGCTCCTCCCCGTCTGCCAGAGGCTCCTCCCATTCCTCTTCAGGCTCCTCCCATTCCTCTACAGGCTCCTCCCCTTCTGCCCGAGGCTCCTCCCCTTCTGCAGGAGGCTCCTCCCACTCCGTTTCAGGCTCCTCCCCTTCTGCAGGAGGCTCCTCCCACCCTTCTTCAGGCTCCTCCCCTACTGCCAGAGGCTCCACCCACTCCTCTTCAGGCTCCTCCCCTTCTTCCCGAGGCTCCACGCACTCATCCACAGGCTCCTCCCCTTCTGCCAGAGGCTCCACCCACTCCTCTTCAGGCTCCTCCTCCTCTGTCTCGCGCACTTCCCTCTCCCCAGACACTTCCTCCTCTGTTTCTGGCTCCTCCCCCTCTTCTTCAGGCTCCTTCCACTCCCCTGCAGGTTCCTCCCCTTCTGCCAGAGGCTCGTCCCCATCCTCCCACTCCCCAGACACCTCCCACTCCTCCGCAGGCTCCTCCCCTTCAGTCTCTCGCTCCTCCCCTTCCTCCCACTCCCCAGACACCTCCCACTCCTCCGCAGGCTCCTCCCACAACTCACCTGTCTCTGGCTCCTCCCCCTCCGGCTCTGGCCCCTCCCCCTCTGGCTCTGGCCCCTCCCCCTCTGGCTCCTCCCCCTCCGTCTCCGGGCCATCCTCCCCCTCCCCAGACGCCTCCCCTCTGCCCCCTGGGGTCCGCGGGGAGCTGCGCGAGTGTTATTACGACCTGGACAGTGGCGTGTGCAGCGTCCTGTCAACCAACACGACGGCTCAGGAGTGCTGCTGTACGGAGGGGCGGGGCTGGGGGCGGGGCTGCGTGTACCACACCTGTCCCCGCCCACACACAGGTGAGG
>CM068357.1:2999663-3064663 GCA_034769755.1 Odontamblyopus lacepedii
ACACTCCACTTTCACACTAGGCACTGTGGGTGAAGTGTCTTTGCCACCGGCGCCCCCCTGTGGCACCTGGAATTCCCCCTGTCTCCATCCAAGTCCTGCCCAGGCCCTGCTGAGCCTCTGAGACCTGACGGGATCAGCAGGATCAGGCTGTGACAGGCCCGTATGGCCACATGAGGGGGTCGGGTCAGTGTCTCTGGATGTTCCTCTGTTTAAGACGAGTGTCCAGGTCCTGTGAGGCCCCTACAGACAGACTGAGGAGCTCAGAGCAGAACCGCCAAAGGGACTCTGTCTCTGGACTGGGAACACTTCAGGGAGGAGCTGGAGGAAGTGGGAAGTGGATCCGGGCTGTGGGTTCGTTCTTCAGGGCTCTGAGGAACCTCCTTCACCAAACAAACAGTCTCTTCAGGCATCATCTTCGTTCTCTCAGGACCTGTGTTGTTTCCTCAGAGGACTACGCCCGTCTGTGCAGCTCTGTGCACTCTCCGCTCTACCCCGAGCCTTTCCCCGAGCCCGGGACCGGACCGGGATCCAGACCAGGATCCAGACCTGGACCAGGACCAGCGCGAGAAGGACCTCCAGGTGACCTCCTCTAACATCATCTACAGTAATCAAAGTGTATTTGACAGGTTTTCATATTTATCATAGTTTTGATTCAGCTGAGCATCAGTTTGAGAAGAAAAAGACACAAATCCTGGACGTTTCTGTGAGTTTTAAAGCAGAAGGTTAAGGTTAGGATCCCCGAGCCTGTCGTCCACACAGAACCTGCAGATGTTCCAGTGTGTCCAGTCTAACCTGTGACTTCTGCAGCGTCCGGAGGGGAGAGAGAGTGCGCGTGCGGGAATGTCAGGTGACCCTGTGTAACGCTGAATGTCGTCCCCAGTGCCGTACTTCCCTCCCTTCTCCTCGGAGCTTTACCCTCCGGCTCTGGACTACGACGACTCCAGGGGGCGCTACGACGACTCCAGGGGGCGCTACGACGACTCCAGGGGGCGCTACGACGACTCCAGGGGGCGCTACGACGACTCCAGGGGGCGCTACGACGACTCCGCTCCTGTGGGGGGCGGCAGAGGCTTCGACCCCGGGTACATCAGGCCTCCGTACGGGTGAGGAACACGGATTATGTGCTTTGAGTTTGTACTTTCAGTGTTTTCCTGCAGACCCGTGACACAAATGAATCCAGTTTTAATCCTGATCCAGGATCAGTGTTTGTTTGTGCTGCTTCCTGGTGACGCCCAGTGAAGCAGCTCCGCCTCTTTTCTATTTCTATTTCTGTTTATTTGATTTGATTTTTTAGCTCTTCTCTTTTATTTTCCGCCTCCTCTCCATGGGGCATTAGTTGATTTGTTTTTCAAAATAAAACCAAAAATAAAAAAATTAAGGAAAAAAAAACACTCTTTTCTTCATTATTTGTCTCCAAAACAGTCCCGGTTAACACCTGGTTTAGACCTGGTTTAGTCCTGGTTTAGTCCTGGTTCAGTCCTGGTTCAGTCTTGGTTCAGTCCTGGTTCAGTCCTGGTTCAGTCCTGGTTCAGTCCCGGTTAACACCTGGTTTAGACCTGGTTTAGACCTGGTCCAGTCCTGGTTCAGTCTTCGTTCAGTCCTGGTTTAGACCTGGTTTAGCCCTGGTTCAGTCCTGGTTTAGACCTGGTTCAGTCCTGGTTTAGACCTGGTTTAGCCCTGGTTCAGTCCTGGTTTAGACCTGGTTTAGCCCTGGTTTAGCCCTGGTGATCGGTTCGGCTCGACTCGTACGCACGAGTTTACTTCGGGAAACGGGAAACGGTCATTCTCCGATTTTTCAGTTTGGCTTTGGAGACACATAATGAAGAAAATATTTGCTTTTTCATTTTCTTATTCTTGACTTTATTTTGAAAAACAGATGAACGAATGTCACACTGATTTCCCAGTTTTCCCACTGGCTCCACATCCTGTTGTGTTCTGTGTTTAAATGTCCGGGTCCAAACATGACCCCTTTGTTCGTCTTGTAAATGAGAAGAAACAAATAAAGGGACAGATAAAGGGACAGATAAAGGAACAGATAAAGGGACAAATAAAGGGACAGATAAAGGGACAAATAAAGGGACAGATAAAGGGACAAATAAAGGGACAGATAAAGGGACAGATAAAGGGACAGATAAAGGCACAAATAAAGGGACAAATAAAGGGACAGATAAAGGGACAGATAAAGGGACAGATAAAGGGACAGATAAAGGGACAGATAAAGGCACAAATAAAGGGACAAATAAAGGGACAGATAAAGGGACAGATAAAGGGACAAATAAAGGGACAGATAAAGGGACAGATAAAGGGACAGATAAAGGCACAAATAAAGGGACAGATAAAGGGACAGATAAAGGGACAGATAAAGGCACAAATAAAGGGACAGATAAAGGGACAGATAAAGGGACAGATAAAGGGACAGATAAAGGGACAGATAAAGGGACAAATAAAGGGACAGATAAAGGGACAGATAAAGGGACAGATAAAGGGACAAATAAAGGGACAGATAAAGGGACAGATAAAGGGACAGATAAAGGGACAAATAAAGGGACAGATAAAGGGACAGATAAAGGGACAGATAAAGGGACAGATAAAGGGACAGATAGAGGGACAGATAAAGGGACAGATAAAGGGACAGATAAAGAGACAGATAAAGGGACAGATAAAGGGACAGATAAAGGGACAGATAAAGGGACAGATAAAGGGACAGATAAAGAGACAAATAAAGGGACAGATAAAGGGACAGATAAAGGGACAGATAAAGGGACAGATAAAGGGACAGATAAAGGAACAGATAAAGGAACAGATAAAGGGACAAATAAAGGGACAGATAAAGGGACAGATAAAGGGACAGATAAAGGGACAGATAAAGGGACAGATAAAGGGACAGATAAAGGGACAGATAAAGGGACAGATAAAGGGACAGATAAAGGGACAGATAAAGGGACAGATAAAGGAACAGATAAAGGGACAAATAAAGGGACAGATAAAGGGACAAATAAAGGGACAGATAAAGGGACAGATAAAGGGACAGATAAAGGGACAGATAAAGGGACAGATAAAGGGACAGATAAAGGGACAGATAAAGGGACAGATAAAGGGACAGATAAAGGAACAGATAAAGGGACAAATAAAGGGACAGATAAAGGGACAAATAAAGGGACAGATAAAGGGACAGATAAAGGGACAGATAAAGGGACAGATAAAGGGACAGATAAAGGGACAAATAAAGGGACAGATAAAGGAACAGATAAAGGAACAGATAAAGGAACAGATAAAGGGACAAATAAAGGGACAGATAAAGGGACAGATAAAGGGACAGATAAAGGGACAGATAAAGGGACAGATAAAGGGACAGATAAAGAGACAGATAAAGGGACAGATAAAGGGACAGATAAAGAGACAGATAAAGGGACAGATAAAGGCCTCCCTGTGTGACCTGCTTTTTGTCTCGTTCCAGGGGAGGATACTTCTCAGAGCCAGACTACGATCCCGATGCTCCCTACAGTCCGGACCAGCCCAGCTTTAGTCCGGACGGGTCCAGGTTCAGTCCTGATGGGTCCAGGTTCAGTCCTGACGGGTCCAGGTTCAGTCCGGATGGGTCCAGCTTTAGTCCAGATGGATCTAGATTTAGTCCTGATGGGTCCAGGTTCAGTCCGGACGGGTCCAGCTTTAGTCCAGATGGGTCCAGGTTTAGTCCAGATGGGTCCAGGTTCAGTCCGGACTCCAGACCCTTCCTGGTCCCTCCTGACCCCAGGTCTGAGGAGGCCTTCGAGGTCCAGACTCCGCCCGCTTCAGAACGGTTCTACCCCGAGACCGGAGACGAGGACTGGAGCCGATTCCCCCCGTTCACCAGACCCGGACCGAGGAGGGTCTACGACAGTCAGTACACCAGACCTGGTTTAGTCCTGGTTTAGTCCTGGTTCAGTCCTAGTTCAGTCCTGGTTTAGTCCTGGATTAGTCCTGGTTCAGTCCTGGTTCAGTCCTGGTGTAGTCCTGGTTCAGTCCTTGTTTAGTCCTGGTTTAGTCCTGGTGTAGTCCTGGTTCAGTCCTGGTTCAGTCCTGGTTTAGTCCTGGTGTAGTCCTGGTGTAGTCCTGGTTCAGTCCTGGTTCAGTCCTGGTTTAGTTCTGGTTTAGTCCTGTTTTAGTCCTGGTTCAGTCCTGGTTTAGTCCTGCTTTAGTCCTGGTTTAGTCCAGGTTTAGTCCTGGTCTAGTCCTGGTTCAGTCCTGGTTTAGTCCTGGTTTAGTCCTGTTTTAGTCCTGGTTTAGTCCTGTTTTAGTCCTGGTTTAGTCCTGTTTTAGTCCTGGTTTAGTCCTGTTTTAGTCCTGGTTTAGTCCTGGTCTAGTCCTGGTTCAGTCCTGGTTTAGTCCTTGTTTAGTCCTGGTCAGTGTTGGGGAAGTGACTTTAAAGGTGTTTGCTCATTGCTCGTTACTTCTTTAAAAAGGAATCCCTGACTTTACGTAGTTCCTCTGTGGAAAAAACTTTTCCTCGTTCCTTTGGTTCTTTTTGGTGCTAAACTCCGTCTGAGGTAAATACGGCACGAGGCCGAGAGGCGACAAGAACCGTGAGGGAAACTGTGAAAGAGCTTTGAAGAGAGAGTTCAAGAGGACCTGACACTTCAGAGGTAAATGGGTCAGTCTGTCCGGGGGTTCAGCTCGGTGGGTGAGGATGCCCTCGAAGGACCTCACCCCTTGAGGGACCTTTCCCCTCGAAGGGCCTCTCCTCTTGAAGGACCTCACCCCTTGAGGGACCTCTCCACTTGAGGGACCTCACCCCTCAAAGGACCTCTCCCCTCAAAGGACCTCTCCTCTCAAAGGACCTCTCCACTCGAAGGACCTCTCCCCTTGAGGGACCTCTCCCCTTGAGAGACCACTCCCCTTGAGAGACCACTCCTCTTGAGGGACCTCTCCTCTTGAAGGACCTCTCCTCTTGAAGGACCTCTCCCCTTGAGAGACCTCTCCCCTTGAGAGACCACTCCTCTTGAGGGACCTCTCCTCTTGAAGGACCTCTCCACTTGAGAGACCTCTCCCCTTGAGGGACCTCTCCTCTTGAAGGACCTCTCCACTTGAGAGACCTCTCCTCTTGAAAGACCTCTCCTCTTGAAGGACCTCTCCACTTGAAGGACCTCTCCTCTTGAGAGACCTCTCCTCTTGAAAGACCTCTCCTCTTGAAGGACCTCTCCCCTCGAAGGACCTCTCCTCTTGAAGGACCTCTCCTCTTGAAGGACCTCTCCTCCTGAAGGACCTCTCCTCCCAAAGGACCTCTCCTCTTAAAGGACCTCTCCTCTTGAAGGACCTCACCCCTTGAGGGACCTCTCCCCTCGAAGGACCTCTCCTCTTGAGGGACCTCTCCTCTTGAAGGACCTCTCCCCTCGAAGGACCTCTCCCCTCGAAGGACCTCTCCCCTCAAAGGACCTCTCCCCTCGAGGGACCTCTCCTCTCAAGGGACCTCTCCTCTCGTGGGACCTCTCCTCTTGAAGGACCTCTCCTCTCAAGGGACCTCTCCCCTCAAGGGACCTCTCCACTCAAAGGACCTCTCCCTTCAAAGGACCTCTCCTCTCGAGGGACCTCTCCTCTCGAGGGACCTCTTCCCGGTGTTGCTGCCCTGCACTGAACGCACTTCCTCTGAGGTGCTGAGATGGGCTCTGGGTCGGGGAAGGCTCGAGGTGAAGGTGGCAACGCTACGGCTGCTTTACGGCTCGTCCTGCCTGGGATCAGTGCCTCTGCGTCCTCTCGGGGTCGGGGCTCCCGGCGTGAGTGTCGACTGTGCCGGACTGACCTCAGAGCCGCCGCCAGGGCGGAGACCGGCTGCGTACACAGAAAAGTAACGGTGCACCGATTTCAAAAAGGAACTTCGTTTCATTACCAAATTTTCAGTAGCAACACATTACATTATTTTAACCTGAAAAAAGTAGTTACTTTACTGTAACCTTTTACGCTCAACACTGGTCCTGGTTCAGTCCTGTTATAGTCCTGGTCCAGTCCTGGTTCAGTCCTGGTTCAGTCCTGGTCCAGTCCTGGTCCAGTCCTGGTCCAGTCCTGGTCCAGTCCTGTTATAGTCCTGGTTCAGTCCTGTCATAGTCCTGGTTTAGTCCTGGTCCAGTCCTGTTATAGTCCTGGTTCAGTCCTGGTTCAGTCCTGGTCCAGTCCTGGTTCAGTCCTGGTTCTGGTCTGGTTCAGTCCTGGTTCTGGTCTGGTTCAGTTCTGGTTCAGTCTTGGTCCAGTCCTGGTTCAGTCCTGGTTCTGGTCTGGTTCAGTTCTGGTTCAGTCCTGGTCCAGTCCTGGTTCAGTCCTGGTTCTGGTCTGGTTCAGTCCTGGGTCTGGTCTGGTTCAGTCCTGGTTCTGGTCTGGTTCAGTCCTGGTCCAGTCCTGTTATAGTCCTGGTTCTGGTCTGGTTCAGGGTTCGAGGCGGTGGAGCAGGACTGTGGTGTTGCAGACGGGTGTGTAAACGGTCGCTGCATCCGCGTCGCCGAGGGTTACACCTGCGACTGTTACCATGGATACGAGCTGGACCTGACCTCCATGACCTGCACAGGTGAGACGGAAACACACGAGAGTTTTGCACAAATCGAGAAACAAATTTGTGCATAAAAGTGGAAAAACATGAGGGTTCTGGTTCACTTTTACTTTTATCCCACTGGTTCTGTTCTAGTTCGTCACAGTTTGCACAAGAAACACATTTTTCTGATACTTTAAATACGATTTCCACCAAATAAACAAACAAAAATCTCATATTTTTAATTGTCAGATAACAATTCCTGTGTACGTTTGAGGAGTTTATTTAGTGGTGGCTAAACCGCAAAGAAATCTTGGCTAAAATTTAACATATAAACACTTAAATCTACCAGAAAATGACTCAAAAGTAGTGAAATGATCTGTCCATGCAGCAAGATCGTTTTATTTGACAAGTAAACGGAATCTAGACGAGAATTCATCTAATTTAGAACTAATAAGTCGATAATAAACCTGAAAACAACATGAATAATCTGATATAAATATTAAAATCTGGAAAGTGAAATTTGAGACCTAAAAATGACCTGTGTGAAGTCGCCCCATCAAAGTCAACCTACAAAAACTATGATCCTAGTGAAGAGAAACGACCTGAGGCTCAATTCAATTCAATTTATTTTGTAGCCCCCAAAATCGCAACAACATTTGCCTCTAAGGGAGTTCCAAGATATGGATGAGTAAAACATACACACAGACATATCAAAACAGGAATAAACAACATTCATGTAAAGCAGCAAATGAAACATGGTCCAGTCATCCCCTGTCCTTAGACCCTCCTTCTCAGCAAGAAAAAACTCCAAAAAACCCAGGGTCCTGGGAAAAAGAAGAAACCTCGGGGAGAACTACAGTGAAGGAGGGATCCACTCCCATGGACGGACAGGCTATAGATGTCCAGGCCCGTGGGCCAGTTCAGTATGGCTACAGCTGCGGGTGCGGGTCAGCCACAGGAGCAGCTACAGGAGCAGATTCTGTGGTGACTCTGCGGTGACTCTGTGGTGACTCTGGTGGTGACTCTGTGGTGACTCTGTGGTGACTCTGCGGTGACTCTGTGGTGACTCTGGTGGTGACTCTGCGGTGACTCTGGTGGTGACTCTGTGGTGACTCTGTGGTGACTCTGTGGTGACTCTGGTGGTGACTCTGTGGCGACTCTGGTGGTGACTCTGTGGTGACTCTGTGGTGACTCCGGTGGTGACTCCGGTGGTGACTCTGTGGTGACTCCTGTGGTGACTCCGGTGGTGACTCTGTGGTGACTCTGTGGTGACTCCGGTGGTGACTCTGTGGTGACTCTGTGGTGACTCTGTGGTGACTCTGGTGGTGACTCTGTGGTGACTCTGGTGGTGACTCTGGTGGTGACTCTGGTGGTGACTCTGGTGGTGACTCTGGTGACTCTGGTGGTGACTCTGGTGGTGACTCTGTGGTGACTCCGGTGGTGACTCTGTGGTGACTCTGTGGTGACTCCGGTGGTGACTCTGTGGTGACTCTGTGGTGACTCCGGTGGTGACTCTGGTGGTGACTCTGTGGTGACTCTGTGGTGACTCTTTGGTGACTCCGGTGGTGACTCCGGTGGTGACTCTGTGGTGACTCTGGTGGTGACTCTGTGGTGACTGGTGGTGACTGTGGTGATTCTGTGGTGACTCCGGTGGTGACTCTGTGGTGACTCTGTGGTGACTCTGTGGTGACTCCGGTGGTGACTCCGGTGGTGACTCTGGTGGTGACTCTGTGGTGACTCTGTGGTGACTCCGGTGGTGACTCTGTGGTGACTCTGGTGGTGACTCTGTGGTGACTCTGGTGATTCTGTGGTGACTCCGGTGGTGACTCTGTGGTGACTCTGTGGTGACTCTGTGGTGACTCTGTGGTGACTCCGGTGGTGATTCTGTGGTGACTCCGGTGGTGACACTGTGGTGACTCCGGTGGTGACTCCGGTGGTGACTCTGTGGTGACTCTGGTGGTGACTCTGTGGTGACTCCGGTGGTGATTCTGTGGTGACTCCGGTGGTGACTCTGTGGTGACTCTGGTGGTGACTCTGTGGTGACTCTGTGGTGACTCCGGTGGTGATTCTGTGGTGACTCTGTGGTGGTGACTGTGGTGACTCTGTGGCGGTGACTCCGGTGGTGACTCTGTGGTGACTCTGGTGGTGACTCTGGTGGTGACTCTGGTGGTGACTCCGGTGGTGACTGTGGTGGTGACTCTGTGGTGACTCCGGTGGTGACTGTGGTGGTGACTCTGTGGTGACTCCGGTGGTGACACTGTGGTGACTCCGGTGGTGACTCCGGTGGTGACTGTGGTGGTGACTCTGTGGTGACTCCGGTGGTGACTCTGGTGGTGACTCTAGTGGTGACTCTGGTGGTGACTCTGGTGGTGACTCTGTGGTGACACTGTGGAGACTCTGGTGGTAACTCTGTGGTGACTCTGTGGTGACTCTGTGGTGACTCTGTGGTGATTCTGTTGTTGACTCTGTGGTGACTCCGGTGGTGACTCCGGTGGTGACTCTGTGGTGACTGCGGTGGTCACTCTGTGGTGACTCCGGTAGTGACTCCAGTGGTGACTCTGTGGTGACTCTGGTGGTGACTCTGGTGGTGACTCTGTGGTGACTCTGTGGTGGTGACTCTGTTGTGTCTCTGGTGGTGACTCTGTGGTGACTCCAGTGGTGACTCCGGTGGTGACACTGTGGTGACTCTGGTGGTGATTCTGTGGTGACTCTGTGGTGACTCCGGTGGTGAGTCCGGTGGTGACACTGTGGTGACTCCGGTGGTGACTCTGTGGTGACTCCGGTGGTGACTCTGTGGTGACTCCGGTGGTGACTCTGTGGTGACTCTGTGGTGACTCCGGTGGTGATTCTGTGGTGACTCTGGTGGTGACTCTGGCGGTGACTCTGTGGTGACTCTGTGGTGGTGACTCTGTGGTGACTCTGTGGCGGTGACTCCGGTGGTGACTCTGTGGTGACTCTGGTGGTGACTCTGGTGGTGACTCTGGTGGTGACTCTGTGGTGACTCTGTGGTGACTCCGGTGGTGACTCCGGTGGTGACACTGTGGTGACTCCGGTGGTGACTCCGGTGGTGACTGTGGTGGTGACTCTGTGGTGGTGACTCTGTGGTGACTCCGGTGGTGACTCTGTGGTGACTCTGGTGGTGACTCTGTGGTGACTCTGGTGGTGACTCTGTGGTGACTCTGTGGTGACTCTGGTGGTGACTCTGTGGTGACTCCGGTGGTGACTCGGTGGTGACTCGGTGGTGACTCTGTGGTGGTGACTCTGGTGGTGACTCTGTGATGGTGACTCCGGTGGTGACTCTGGTGGTGACTCTGTGATGGTGACTCTGTGGTGACTCTGGTGGTGACTCTGGTGGTGATTCTGTTGTTAACTCTGTGGTGACTCTGTGGTGACTCTGGTGGTGACTCCGGTGGTGACTCCGGTGGTGACTCGGTGGTGACTCTGTGGTGGTGACTCTGGTGGTGACTCTGTGATGGTGACTCTGTGGTGACTCCGGTGGTGACTCTGGTGGTGACTCTGTGATGGTGACTCTGTGGTGACTCTGTGGTGACTCCGGTGGTGACTCCGGTGGTGACTCCGGTGGTGACTACGGTGGTGACTCGGTGGTGACTCGGTGGTGACTCTGTGGTGACTCCGGTGGTGACTCTGGTGGTGACTCTGTGGTGACTCCGGTGGTGACTCTGTGGTGACTCCGGTGGTGACTCTGTGGTGACTCTGGTAGTGACTCTGTGGTGACTCTGGTGGTGACTCTGTGGTGACTCTGTGGTGACTCTGGTGGTGACTCTGTGGTGACTCTGTGGTGACTCTGTAGTGACTCTGTAGTGACTCTGGTGGTGACTCTGGTGGTGACTCTGTGATGGTGACTCTGTGGTGACTCCGGTGGTGACTCTGGTGGTGACTCTGTGATGGTGACTCTGTGGTGACTCTGGTGGTGACTCTGGTGGTGATTCTGTTGTTAACTCTGTGGTGACTCTGTGGTGACTCTGGTGGTGACTCCGGTGGTGACTCCGGTGGTGACTCGGTGGTGACTCTGTGGTGGTGACTCTGGTGGTGACTCTGTGATGGTGACTCTGTGGTGACTCCGGTGGTGACTCTGGTGGTGACTCTGTGATGGTGACTCTGTGGTGACTCTGTGGTGACTCCGGTGGTGACTCCGGTGGTGACTCCGGTGGTGACTCCGGTGGTGACTCGGTGGTGACTCGGTGGTGACTCTGGTGGTGACTCTGTGATGGTGACTCTGTGGTGACTCCGGTGGTGACTCTGTGGTGACTCTGTGGTGGTGACTGTGGTGACTCTGTGGCGGTGACTCCGGTGGTGACTCTGGCGGTGACTCCGGTGGTGACTCTGTGGTGGTGACTCTGGTGGTGACTCTGGTGGTGACTCTGTGGTGACTCTGTGGTGGTGACTCTGTGGCGGTGACTCCAGTGGTGACTCTATGGTGACTCTGTGGTGGTGACTCTGTGGTGACTCTGGCGGTGACTCTGTGGTGGTGACTCTGGTGGTGACTCTGTGGTGACTCTGGTGGTGACTCTGGTGGTGACTCTGTGGTGGTGACTCTGGTGGTGACTCTGGTGGTGACTCTGTGGCGGTGACTCCGGTGATGACTCTGTGGTGACTCTGTGGTGGTGACTCTGTGGTGACTCTGTGGCGGTGACTCCGGTGGTGACTCTGTGATGGTGACTCTGTGGTGACTCTGGTGGTGACTCTGGTGGTGATTCTGTTGTTAACTCTGTGGTGACTCTGTGGTGACTCTGGTGGTGACTCCGGTGGTGACTCCGGTGGTGACTCGGTGGTGACTCTGTGGTGGTGACTCTGGTGGTGACTCTGTGATGGTGACTCTGTGGTGACTCCGGTGGTGACTCTGGTGGTGACTCTGTGATGGTGACTCTGTGGTGACTCTGTGGTGACTCCGGTGGTGACTCCGGTGGTGACTCCGGTGGTGACTCCGGTGGTGACTCGGTGGTGACTCGGTGGTGACTCTGGTGGTGACTCTGTGATGGTGACTCTGTGGTGACTCCGGTGGTGACTCTGTGGTGACTCTGTGGTGGTGACTGTGGTGACTCTGTGGCGGTGACTCCGGTGGTGACTCTGGCGGTGACTCCGGTGGTGACTCTGTGGTGGTGACTCTGGTGGTGACTCTGGTGTGACTCTGTGGTGGTGACTCTGTGGCGGTGACTCCAGTGGTGACTCTATGGTGACTCTGTGGTGGTGACTCTGTGGTGACTCTGGCGGTGACTCTGTGGTGGTGACTCTGGTGGTGACTCTGTGGTGACTCTGGTGGTGACTCTGGTGGTGACTCTGTGGTGGTGACTCTGGTGGTGACTCTGGTGGTGACTCTGTGGCGGTGACTCCGGTGATGACTCTGTGGTGACTCTGTGGTGGTGACTCTGTGGTGACTCTGTGGCGGTGACTCCGGTGGTGACTCTGTGGTGGTGACTCTGGTGGTGACTCTGTGGTGACTCTGTGGTGACTCTGTGGTGGTGACTCTGGTGGTGACTCTGTGGTGGTGACTCTGGTGGTGACTCTGTGGTGACTCCGGTGGTGACTCCGGTGGTGACTCCGGTGGTGACTCTGGTGGTGACTCTGGTGGTGACTCTGGTGTGGTGACTCTGGTGTGGTGACTCCGGTGGTGACTCCGGTGGTGACTCTGGTGGTGACTCTGGTGGTGACTCTGGTGTGGTGACTCTGGTGTGGTGACTCTGGTGTGGTGACTCTGGTGGTGACTCTGTGGTGGTGACTCTGTGGTGACTCTGGCGGTGACTCTGGTGGTGACTCTGGTGGTGACTCTGGCGGTGACTCTGTGGTGACTCTGGTGGTGACTCTGGCGGTGACTCCGGTGGTGACTCTGTGGTGACTCTGTGGTGGTGACTCTGTGGCGGTGACTCCAGTGGTGACTCTATGGTGACTCTGTGGTGGTGACTCTGTGGTGACTCTGGCGGTGACTCTGTGGTGGTGACTCTGGTGGTGACTCTGTGGTGACTCTGGTGGTGACTCTGGTGGTGACTCTGTGGTGGTGACTCTGGTGGTGACTCTGGTGGTGACTCTGTGGCGGTGACTCCGGTGATGACTCTGTAGTGACTCTGTGGTGGTGACTCTGTGGTGACTCTGTGGCGGTGACTCCGGTGGTGACTCTGTGGTGGTGACTCTGGTGGTGACTCTGTGGTGGTGACTCTGTGGTGACTCTGTGGTGACTCTGTGGTGACTCTGTGGTGGTGACTCTGGTGGTGACTCTGTGGTGGTGACTCTGGTGGTGACTCTGTGGTGACTCCGGTGGTGACTCCGGTGGTGACTCCGGTGGTGACTCTGGTGGTGACTCTGGTGGTGACTCTGGTGTGGTGACTCCGGTGGTGACTCCGGTGGTGACTCCGGTGGTGACTCCGGTGGTGACTCTGGTGGTGACTCTGGTGTGGTGACTCTGGTGTGGTGACTCTGGTGTGGTGACTCTGGTGGTGACTCTGTGGTGGTGACTCTGTGGTGACTCTGGTGGTGACTCTGGTGGTGACTCTGGTGGTGACTCTGGCAGTGACTCTGTGGTGACTCTGGTGGTGACTCTGGTGGTGACTCTGGTGGTGACTCTGGTGGTGACTCTGGTGTGGTGACTCTGGTGTGGTGACTCTGGTGGTGACTCTGGTGTGGTGACTCTGGTGTGGTGACTCTGGTGGTGACTCTGGTGTGGTGACTCTGGTGGTGACTCTGTGGTGGTGACTCTGTGGTGACTCTGGTGTGGTGACTCTGGTGGTGACTCTGTAGTGACTCTGTGGTGACTCTGGTGTGGTGACTCTGGTGGTGACTCTGGTGTGGTGACTCTGGTGGTGACTCTGGTGTGGTGACTCTGGTGGTGACTCTGTGGTGGTGACTCTGTGGTGACTCTGGTGTGGTGACTCTGGTGTGGTGACTCTGGTGGTGACTCTGGTGTGGTGACTCTGGTGGTGACTCTGTGGTGGTGACTCTGGTGGTGACTCTGGTGTGGTGACTCTGGTGGTGACTCTGGTGGTGACTCTGGTGGTGACTCTGGTGGTGACTCTGGTGTGGTGACTCTGGTGGTGACTCTGGTGGTGACTCTGGTGTGGTGACTCTGGTGGTGACTCTGTAGTGACTCTGTGGTGACTCTGTGGTGACGGTTTGTTTTCTGTGGTTTCAGACGTAAACGAGTGTGAGGCTGGTGTGCGGCTGGAGTTTCCCTGCATAAACTCTCGCTGTGTGAACACAGACGGTTCATTCCGCTGCGTCTGTCGCCGCGGATACGTCCTGTCCAACCGCCCCAACTACTGCGTGTCCGCCTGAGCTACAGCGCCAACTACAGCCCTACAGCGCCAACTACAACCCTACAGCGCCAACTACAGCCCTACAGCGCCAACTACAGCGCCAACTACAGCCCTACAGCGCCAACTACAACCCTACAGCGCCAACTACAGCCCTACAGCACCAACTACAGCCCTACAGCGCCAACTACTGCCCTACAGCGCCAACTACAGCCCTACAGCGCCAACTACAACCCTACAGCGCCAACTACAGCCCTACAGCGCCAACTACAACCCTACAGCGCCAACTACAGCCCTACAGCGCCAACTACAACCCTACAGCGCCAACTACAGCCCTACAGCGCCCCCTACAGCGCCAACTACAGCCCTACAGCGCCAACTACAGCCCTACAGCGCCAACTACAGCCCTACAGCGCCAACTACAACCCTACAGCGCCAACTACAGCCCTACAGCGCCCCCTACAGCGCCAACTACAGCCCTACAGCGCCAACTACAACCCTACAGCGCCAACTACAGCCCTACAGCGCCAACTACAGCCCTACAGCGCCAACTACAACCCTACAGCGCCAACTACAGCCCTACAGCGCCCCCTACAGCGCCAACTACAGCCCTACAGCGCCAACTACAACCCTACAGCGCCAACTACAGCCCTACAGCGCCAACTACAACCCTACAGCGCCAACTACAACCCTACAGCGCCCCCTACAGCGCCAACTACAGCTCTACAGCGCCCCCTACAGCGCCAACTACAGCCCTACAGTGCCAACTACAACCCTACAGCGCCAACTACAGCCCTACAGCGCCAACTACAGCCCTACAGCGCCAACTACAACCCTACAGCGCCAACTACAGCCCTACAGCGCCAACTACAACCCTACAGCGCCAACTACAGCCCTACAGCGCCAACTACAGCCCTACAGCGCCAACTACAGCCCTACAGCGCCCCCTACAGGCCTACAGCGCCAACTACAGCCCTACAGCGCCCCCTACAGGCCTACAGCGCCAACTACAGCCCTACAGCGCCAACTACAACCCTACAGCGCCAACTACAGCCCTACAGCGCCAACTACAGCCCTACAGTGCCCCCTAGAGTCTAGACCACAGACTGTATAAAGAAGTGTTCTGAGCCAGTGTGACGCCCCCACAGCGTTCGACTCCAGTCAAATGAAGCTCATCGAAGCAGCGCTTACAGGAGCGACTCTGGAGCCGAGTTTCGTATGAGGAAAATCACTTTATTATTGGACAAAACCGTGAAATTCAGCAGCTGTGACAGTGAAGGGCGACAATAACCACGTTTACATGATGGTTTTAACTCCGAGTTAAATAGTACTGAATTAAAATATTTTGCTTCGATATAGAAATAATAATTCCAAATTGAGGTTTCCATGGAAACAGGTTAAATGGTCTTTATTTAATAGTTCTCAGCGTCTGTAGTGGGGAAGGTTCTGATTGGACAGTGACACAACCGTATTTCTGTTTTCGGGAAGAAAACCCACACTTCAGCTGCTCTTTTCTGTCATCTCGGTTTGTCGTTTCGCCGCCGACACAAACACGATCAGAACTTTTCCCGCAGTGGTTCTGATGATAATGAAGCAGCAGCTGGAGAATTCTGTCCTCACACTTTCCGTCTGTGAGCTGAGGAGGAGAAGGGAAGAGTGTGGGAGAAGGAGGAAGAAGACAAACTGAGTCTGAGGCTGCCACACCTCAGCCCACTCCCACATCCCGCTCACAAATCCACAGAGACGTGGAGGAAAGTCCCAAGAGACGACTGGAGGAGCCGGATCAGAAGGACGAGCCAACGAGCTCCAACCACCGGGATTATTTTGAAGAAGAAGAAACGTTTACATGATCCAGGAAGAAATTCATTCGGCTTTAAAATCAGAATAAACCCACTGACTTCAGTTACTTACAAAAATGTAATATTTTTAATTGTCGGATAATAATTAGGAGTTTTGGCCCAGAGTATTTACTGGTGGCTAAACTGCAAAAATAGCTTGGCAAAAATGTAAGATCTAAACACTTAAATCTACCAAAAGTAGTGAAATGATCTGTCCATGATTCCATCCATCATTTTATTTGACAAATTCTCTTCAAATAAATGAAATCTAGACGAGAATTAATCCAATTTAGAACAAATAAGTAGATAATAAATCTGAAAACAACATGAATAACCTGATATAAGTTTTAAAATCTTGCCTGGAAAGTGAAATTTGAGACAAAAATGTCCAAACTGGGGAGAAAAAGGTCAAATTTTCAGCAGAACCTTAATTGTAATGATGTTATTTTTGTGAAATGAGAGATGGACACATGGACATGAACACGGAGAAAAAACAGAAAAGCTCAAACAAAAGTGTCATCAGGCCGAGTCAGATCTGTGTCCCTGTAGCAGCTGCTCTTCAGGATCAAGTTTAATTCACAAGAATCATTTTCATTAGAATTAAGTGTTTACATGGACTTTTAAAAAAAGAATGAACTTTTATTCAGAATTAATGCTTCATGTAAACGTGGCAAATAAGTAAAATGAGTAAACTGGAGGGTCAGAAGGAGCCGGAAGCGTTTCCATGTGAACTTTCTATTGGGAACACAGCGGTTAGCACGTTAGCACGTTAGCACGTTAGCTATGTCCATTATATAAACTGGTTCAGCCCGAGACCTGAACTCATCGGCCGAAAATAAAACTGCAAATATCTGAAGAACCAGAATCGCACAAACAAAACTTTTTGCAGCACAAACGACAGTTTTTGTAGGTCTGAGTTTGACGAGGCGACTTCACGCGGGGTTTTGTACGGTGAATGTTAAAAGTCTGTATTCTTTGGGGGAAACGTAGACACAAACCACCAGGGGGAGCCCTTGAGACGTGGGGCACTTCACTCACGACAGCACGCCCCCTTCTGGTTTCAACGGGCGCTGCACCCGCCTTTCCTGACTGGACAATTCACAACCAAAACGAGTTTATTCAGGTGAAATGTTCCGCAGTACGGCTTTAAAACACCGCCAGAAACTAAGATGTGCCTTTAATGTTTTGTAAAAATGTAATTTGTGTATTTCTGAGCGTTTTTGTACCTGTTTAAATCGTTATTTTTAAATCTAATGTTGTTTTTTACTAATGACTGAAATGAAGGTTAATTCTGCACCGATGTACCATGCACTGTGGAGTTTATCACTGTCTGTTCCAATGAAATGTATTATATTTGCACAATTTTTATGTGAAAAAATAACGCCTGGTGTCGTTTTTTTATGATGGGAAATGTGATTTAAATTCCTACATGTTCGTACGGTAGAAAAACAACAGACACTTTACCCCAGTCGTTCCCTTTAACTTATAAAACAGCAGCAAAGTCCAGTGCTTCTCGTTCAAATCGGTTTATTTTCGGGTGCAAATACTGATAGAAAAGCGGCGGTAGAAACTTTTTTTTACAAACAAAATTCAGATAAATACAAAAAAATTATCAAAAACAGTCACATGATTTTAATTTAAACTTAAATCAGCAAATGTTTTACACAGAGCCCTCCCTGAAACAAAACTGAGCAAAGACCAGTTCTGAAGGCTGAAAAACTCTGATGGTCCTGGTTTAGTCCTGGTTTAGTTCTGGTTTAGTCCTGGTTCAGTTCTGGTTTATTTTCTTGTATTAGACCTGATTTAGTCCAGTTTTAGGCGAGTTTTAGTCCCGGTTTGGCCCCTGGTTTACTTCAGTCCAGGTTTAAGGGGCCCTAACCCGACTTAGGCGTCGATCTTTGGTCCTTAATTGAGCCCATTTGAGACCCGATGTGGACTCCGTTTGGTCCTGTTCTAAAAGTGATTTAGTCCTGGTTTAGACCTGGTTTAGTCCTGGTTTAGATCTGGTTTAGTCCTGGGTCATTCCTGGTTTAGTCCTGGTTTAGTCCTGGTTTAGTCCTGGTTTAGACCTGGTTTAGTCCTGGTTTAGATCTGGTTTAGTCCTGGGTCATTCCTGGTTTAGTCCTGGTTTAGTCCTGGTTTAGTCCTGGTTTAGTCCTGGTTCAGAAGCTGGTTTAGTCCTGGTTTAGTCCTGGTTTAGTCCTGGTTTAGTCCTGGTTTAGACCTGGTTAAGTCCTGGTTTAGTACTGGTTTAGACCTGGTTTAGTCCTGGTTTAGTCCTGGTTTAGACCTGGTTTAGTCCTGGTTTAGACCTGGTTTAGACCTGGTTTAGACCTGGTTTAGTCCTGGTTTAGTCCTGGTTTAGACCTGGTTTAGTCCTGGTTTAGTCCTGGTTTAGTCCTGGTTTAGACCTGGTTTAGTCCTGGTTTAGTCCTGGTTTAGACCTGGTTTAGACCTGGTTTAGACCTGGTTTAGTCCTGGTTCAGAAGCTGGTCTCGTTGAGTGGCGGCTTGGGGCTGGTGGGGGCGGGGTTTTCGGGGCTGTGTTGTGGCGATGCCGCGGCAACAGCAGGTGAAGGGGCGTGGCCTGTGGGGGAGGTGGGCGTGGCTCTCCGGTGTGGCGGTGATGTCATCGACGACGCCCCTGACGGCGTCGCCGGGGAGAGGCGGTTTCCAGGCGACGGCTGGGGGAAGGAAGTGGGTGGCGCCCTCAAACCGAACCTGGCCTCTGATTCGTTACAGAGAGCCAGGCTCCGCCTCCCTGACTCTGGCCCCGCCCCCTCCTTGGCGAGCTCCTGGCAGCGCTCCACGAACCTCAGCGGTCTGGGACTGGGACTGGGTCTGGGACTAGGTCTAGGACTCGGTCTGGGACTCGGTCTTGACTGAGGCACGGTGGGCGGGGCATGGCGAGGAAAAGAGCCAATCAGAGAGCAGGACGAGCCCGTCGCCCCACCCCCAGAGGACACGCCCCCTGTGGCCCCTCCCCCTCTGGACTGAGGTCGTTCAGGCCTGAGGTCACAGAACTGCGACTGGAGGCTGCAAAGAAGAAAAGAAAAACGTCTAATATTTATCCTGCGATACTTTGTACAGTTACTCCCAGTGGAGTTTTTCAAATCAGATTAATCACAGTTAATTATTCTTCAAAAAAAGACCAAAATATTTTGACAAAAATGCAGTTTCTTGCTGCTCGGTTTGTTGTTGGTGCAGTGTCGTCGTTTCTGCCGCTGAATCAAACCCGTGTTTTGCTTTAAGTTGGTGTTTTAAACTTGTGCTTCTGTGGAAACAGAGTTCATCACTGCCACATCTGCAAACTGCCTTAGTTTATCTAAAGTCCCGTGGGGCAGTTTTCTGCAGAGAAATTTGCCCTGAGCCCCAGTCACCGTCTCATCTGTCGTCTTCACATCCGTATGGACCTGATCACTGACCTAATAACCTGCGCCGCCTTCAGGACCATCCGCACTTTAACAGAGGAGCGTTCACAATAAACTGGGATTCATCTGAGGTTAAACACATTAGTGCGATAGTATTTTTGTTTGTGATTAATCACATGAGTTACAGCTGTAATTCCTACTTTACTCATCATCATGTTCTGTAGATCACAGCTTTAGTCGACTAAGAATCCACTGATTAATCGACTAAGGAACAGGTGAAGGACAGGTGAGGGCAGGTGAAGGACAGGTGAGGGCAGGTGAGGACAGGTGAGGGCAGGTGAGGACAGGTGAGGGCAGGTGCGTTGGTACCTGCAGGTGGAGGCTCGGGGGGTGCTGTCTGGAGTCCGGGTCAGGGCCAGGTCACACTGGTCCAGCAGCTCCAGCAGCTCCTCCTCTGTGGGACCTCCCAGAGCTGAGAGAGAACAGGGGTTAGACCGGGTTTAGACCGGGTTTAGTCCTGGTCCAGTCCTGGTCCAGTCCTGGTCCAGTCCTGCTCCAGTCCTGGTCCAGTCCTGGTCCTGGTCTTACCTCGGATGTCCACCTTCCCTGCGATGTCCATGGCCGTGGTCAGGTCCCACATCTGGATGCTCCCGTTGCTGTGGCCGGAGAACAGGTACCTCCTGGGCCTGGAGCCGATCCGACTGGAGCCTTCGCACTCGTGGACAGTGAAGCAGGTGATGGACGTGCCGTCCACGGAGCGCAGCTCACACACCCTGCAGAGACCGGGTTTAGACCGGGTTTAGACCGGGCCAGACCGGGTTTAGACCGGGTTTAGACCGGGTTTAGACCGGGTTTAGACCGAGCCAGACTGGGTTTAGACCAGGTTTAGACCGGGTTTAGACCAGGTTTAGACCGGGTTTAGACCAGGTTTAGACCGGGCCAGACTGGGTTTAGACCGGGTTTAGACCGGGCCAGACCGGGTTTAGACCGGGTTTAGACCGGGTTTAGACCGGGTTTAGACCGAGCCAGACTGGGTTTAGACCAGGTTTAGACCGGGTTTAGACCAGGTTTAGACCGGGTTTAGACCAGGTTTAGACCGGGCCAGACCGGGTTTAGACCGGGTTTAGACCGAGCCAGACTGGGTTTAGACCAGGTTTAGACCGGGTTTAGACCAGGTTTAGACCGGGCCAGACTGGGTTTAGACCGGGTTTAGACCGAGCCAGACTGGGTTTAGACCAGGTTTAGACCGGGTTTAGACCAGGTTTAGACCGGGTTTAGACCGGGTTTAGACCGGGCCAGACCGGGTTTAGACCGGGTTTAGACCGGGTTTAGACCGGGTTTAGACCGGGCCAGACCGGGTTTAGACCGGGCCAGACCGGGTTTAGACCGGGTTTAGACCGGGTTTAGACCGGGTTTAGACCGGGTTTAGACCAGGCCAGACCGGGTTTAGACCGGGTTTAGACCGGGTTTAGACCGGGTTTAGACCAGGTTTAGACCGGGCCAGACCGGGTTTAGACCGGGCCAGACCGGGTTTAGACCGGGTTTAGACCGGGTTTAGACCAGGTTTAGACCGGGCCAGACCGGGTTTAGACCGGGTTTATACCGGGTTTAGACCGGGTTTAGACCGGGTTTAGACCGGGCCAGACCGGGTTTAGACCGGGTTTAGACCGGGCCAGACTGGGTTTAGACCGGGTTTAGACCGGGTTTAGACCGGGTTTAGACCGGGCCAGACCGGGTTTAGACCGGGTTTAGACCAGGTTTAGACTGGGCCAGACCGGGTTTAGACCGGGTTTAGACCGGGTTTAGACCAGGTTTAAACCAGGTTTAGACCGGGTTTATACCGGGCCAGACCGGGTTTAGACCGGGTTTAGACCGGGTTTAGACCAGGTTTAGACCGGGTTTAGACCGGGTTTAGACCGGGTCAGACCGGGTTTAGACCGGGCCAGACCGGGTTTAGACCGGGTTTAGACCGGGCCAGACTGGGTTTAGACCGGGTTTAGACCGGGTTTAGACCGGGTTTAGACCGGGCCAGACCGGGTTTAGACCGGGTTTAGACCAGGTTTAGACTGGGCCAGACCGGGTTTAGACCGGGTTTAGACCGGGTTTAGACCAGGTTTAAACCAGGTTTAGACCGGGTTTATACCGGGCCAGACCGGGTTTAGACCGGGTTTAGACCGGGTTTAGACCAGGTTTAGACCAGGTTTAGACCGGGCCAGACCGGGTTTAGACCGGGTTTAGACCGGGTTTAGACCAGGTTTAGACCGGGTTTAGACCGGGTTTAGACCGGGTCAGACCGGGTTTAGACCGGGCCAGACCGGGTTTAGACCGGGTTTAGACCGGGCCAGACTGGGTTTAGACCGGGTTTAGACCGGGTTTAGACCGGGCCAGACCGGGTTTAGACCGGGTTTAGACCAGGTTTAGACTGGGCCAGACCGGGTTTAGACCGGGTTTAGACCGGGTTTAGACCAGGTTTAGACCAGGTTTAGACCGGGCCAGACCGGGTTTAGACCGGGTTTAGACCGGGTTTAGACCAGGTTTAGACCGGGTTTAGACCAGGTTTAGACCGGGCCAGACCAGGCCAGACTGGGTCAAGACCGGGTTTAGACTGGGTCAGACCGAGATAGACCGAGACAGACCGAGTTAGACCGAGTTAGACCGGGTTTAGACCGGGTTTAGACCGGGTTTAGACCGGGTTTGTTGGCCGACATAAATCCTGCTCCTGTTTGCTGCTGTTTGTTTCTCAGGAGGAGGTTTTCGGGTCTGTGGGAGGGTTTTTTCTCGTACTTTCAGACAGGGATCGTTTCAAAACAATCATTCAAATTTTAACTGACCAGACCCTCAGAACCCAGATCCAGACCTTCAGACCCCCAGATCCAGACCCCCAGACCCTCAGAACCCAGATCCAGACCTTCAGACCCCCAGATCCAGACCCCCAGACCCTCAGAACCCAGATCCAGACCTTCAGAGCCCCAGATCCAGACCCCCAGACCCTCAGAACCCAGATCCAGACCTTCAGAGCCCCAGATCCAGACCCCCAGACCCTCAGAACCCAGATCCAGACCTTCAGAGCCCCAGATCCAGACCCCCAGACCCTCAGAACCCAGATCTAGACCTTCAGACCCTCAGACACCTTCAGACCTTTAGACCCAGAGACATTCAGAACCCCAGTTCCAGATCCAGACATTCAGACCCTCAGCCCCCAGAAACCTAGACCTTCTCAGACCTTCTTAGACCTCAGACCTTCTTAGGCCTTCTCAGACCTTCTCGGACCTTCTCGGACCTTCTTAGGCCTTCTCGGACCTTCTCGGACCTTCTTAGACCTTCTCAGACCTTCTTAGACCTTCTCAGACCTTCTTAGACCTTCTTAGACCTTCTTAGACCTTCTCAGACCTTCTTAGACCTTCTCAGACCTTCTTAGACCTTCTCAGACCTTCTCAGACCTTCTTAGACCTCAGACCTTCTCAGACCTTCTTAGACCTTCTTAGACCTTCTCAGACCTTCTTAGACCTTCTTAGGCCTTCTTAGGCCTTCTCGGACCTTCTCGGACCTTCTCAGACCTTCTCAGACCTCCTCAGACTCACCTCTTCCCATTGGACGACAGACGGACGTAGAGTTTCTCTGTGTCTGGGACGACCCTCTGAATGAAAACCTGCTGATCATCCCGCTCCCCATACGGACCTGCGGAAAACAGACCCGGTTTAGACCCGGTTTAGACCCGGTTTAGACCCGGTTTAGACCCGGTTTAGACCTAGTTTAGACCCGGTTTAGACCCGGTTTAGACCCGGTTTAGACTTAGTTTAGACCTAGTTTAAACCTGGTTTAGACCTGGTTTAGACCTGGTTTAGACCTGGTTTAGACCCGGGTTAGACCCGGGTTAGACCCGGGTTAGACTTAGTTTAGACCTGGTTTAGAACTAGTTTAGATCTGGTTTAGACCTGATTTAGACCTGGTTTAGACCCGGTTTAGACCCGGTTTAGACCAAGTTTAGACCTTGTTTACACCTGGTTTAGACCTAGTTTAGACCTGGTTTAGACCTAGTTTAAACCCGGTTTAGACCCGGTTTAGACCCGGTTTAGACCCGGTTTAGACCCGGTTTAGACCCGGTTTAGACCCGGTTTAGATCTAGTTTAGACCTGCTTTAGACCTGGTTTAAACCTGGTTTAGACCTGGTTTAGACCCGGTTTAGACCCAGTTTAGACCTAGTTTAGACCTGGTTTAGACCCGGTTTAGACCTGGTTTAGACCTAGTTTAGACCTGGTTTAGACCCGGTTTAGACCCGGTTTAGACCCGGTTTAGACCTGGTTTAGACCTAGTTTAGACCCGGTTTAGACATGGTTTAGACCCAGTTTAGATCTAGTTTAGACCTAGTTTAGATCTAGTTTAGACCTGGTTTAGACCTAGTTTAGACCTGGTTTAGATCTGGTTTAGCTTGAAAATGATTTTGAGCTGTATCAGAACAAGTATAAGAGCACATAGACTAGTATACGCCCATGGACCTAGTTTAGATCTGGTTTAGACCCGGTTTAGACCCGGTTTAGACCCGGACCACTGGGGGATTACACAGATATAAGGACACATGGGAATAGAACATGGGAGGAGGAAGGAGAGTGTCTAGAGAAAGAGTGTCTGTTATTAAGGTTGTGGTATCAGACTCTGTGCAGGATTGATTCTTTAGTCTGAAAAGTCGTAGAGTTGGAGGTTAGAGGTTGGGAGTTGGAGGTTGGGAGTTGGAGGTTAGAGGTTGGGAGTTGGAGGTTAGAGGTTGGGAGTTAGAGGTTGGGAGTTGGAGGTTGGGAGTTAGAGGTTAGAGGTTGGGAGTTGGAGGTTAGAGGTTGGGAGTTGGAGGTTGGGAGTTGGAGGTTAGAGGTTGGGAGTTGGAGGTTGGGAGGTTAGAGGTTGGAGGTTAGAGGTTGGAGGTTGGGAGTTGGAGGTTAGAGGTTGGGAGTTGGAGGTTAGAGGTTGGGAGTTAGAGGTTGGGAGTTGGAGGTTGGGAGTTGGAGGTTGGGAGTTAGAGGTTAGAGGTTGGGAGGTTAGAGGTTGGGAGGTTAGAGGTTGGGAGGTTAGAGGTTGGGAGTTGGAGGTTGGGAGTTGGAGGTTGGGAGTTGGAGGTTGGGAGTTGGAGGTTGGGAGTTGGAGGTTGGAGTTGGAGGTTAGAGGTTGGGAGTTGGAGGTTAGAGGTTGGGAGTTGGAGGTTGGGAGTTGGAGGTTGGGAGTTGGAGGTTGGGAGTTGGAGGTTGGGAGTTGGAGGTTGGGAGTTGGAGGTTGGGAGTTGGAGGTTGGGAGTTGGAGGTTGGGAGTTGGAGGTTGGGAGTTGGAGGTTGGAGTTGGAGGTTAGAGGTTGGGAGTTGGAGGTTGGGAGTTGGAGGTTGGGAGTTGGAGGTTGGAGTTGGAGGTTAGAGGTTGGGAGTTGGAGGTTAGAGGTTGGGAGTTGGAGGTTGGGAGTTGGAGGTTGGAGTTGGAGGTTAGAGGTTGGGAGTTGGAGGTTGGGAGTTGGAGGTTGGGAGTTAGAGGTTAGAGGTTGGGAGGTTAGAGGTTGGGAGGTTAGAGGTTGGGAGGTTAGAGGTTGGGAGTTGGAGGTTGGGAGTTGGAGGTTGGGAGTTGGAGGTTGGGAGTTGGAGGTTGGGAGTTGGAGGTTGGGAGTTGGAGGTTAGAGGTTGGGAGTTGGAGGTTGGGAGTTGGAGGTTGGGAGTTGGAGGTTGGGAGTTGGAGGTTGGAGTTGGAGGTTAGAGGTTGGGAGTTGGAGGTTAGAGGTTGGGAGTTGGAGGTTGGGAGTTGGAGGTTGGAGTTGGAGGTTAGAGGTTGGGAGTTGGAGGTTGGGAGTTGGAGGTTGGGAGTTGGAGGTTGGGAGTTGGAGGTTGGGAGTTGGAGGTTGGGAGTTGGAGGTTGGGAGTTGGAGGTTAGAGGTTGGGAGGTTAGAGGTTGGGAGTTGGAGGTTGGGAGTTGGAGGTTGGGAGTTGGAGGTTGGGAGTTGGAGGTTGGGAGTTGGAGGTTGGGAGTTGGAGGTTGGGAGTTGGAGGTTAGAGGTTGGGAGGTTAGAGGTTGGGAGGTTAGAGGTTGGGAGTTGGAGGTTGGGAGTTGGAGGTTGGGAGTTGGAGGTTGGGAGTTGGAGGTTGGGAGTTGGAGGTTGGAGTTGGAGGTTGGGAGTTGGAGGTTGGGAGTTGGAGGTTGGGAGTTGGAGGTTGGGAGTTGGAGGTTGGGAGTTGGAGGTTGGAGTTGGAGGTTGGGAGTTGGAGGTTGGGAGTTGGAGGTTGGGAGTTGGAGGTTGGGAGTTGGAGGTTGGGAGTTGGAGGTTGGGAGTTGGAGGTTGGGAGTTGGAGGTTGGGAGTTGGAGGTTGGGTTGTTTGAGGTTGGGAGTTGGAGGTTGGAGTTGGAGGTTGGGAGTTGGAGGTTGGGAGTTGGAGGTTGGAGTTGGAGGTTGGGAGTTGGAGGTTGGGAGTTGGAGGTTGGAGTTGGAGGTTGGGAGTTGGAGGTTGGGAGTTGGAGGTTGGGAGTTGGAGGTTGGGAGTTGGAGGTTGGAGTTGGAGGTTGGGAGTTGGAGGTTGGGAGTTGGAGGTTGGAGTTGGAGGTTGGGAGTTGGAGGTTGGGAGTTGGAGTTGGAGCCTCGTGTCTTTACCGATGTCGGTCCCGGCGCTGCAGCCTGGACCTTCGCCTTCATCCAGACTCAGGATCTTGAAGGAGGTGAGAGGAGTGGACCCGGGCTGGGTGGAGATCATCCCCCTGAAGCGCGTCACCGTCCACGTGCGCACATGGTTATTATCTGCACACACTGACCACATGACCACACACACACACGCACACACACGCACACACACACACACACACACGCACGCACGCACGCACACACACACGCACGCACGCACGCACACAGACACACACACACACACACACGCACACACGCACACACACGCGCACACACACACACACACACACGCGCACACACACACACGCGCACACACACACACGCACACACACACACACACACGCACGCACGCACACACAGACACACACACACACACACACGCACGCACGCACACACGCACACACAGACACATACACACACACACACACGCACACACGCACGCACACACGCACACACGCACACACGCACGCACACACGCACACACGCACACACGCACACGGTTATAATCTGCACACACTCCCCACACACAAGTAGTAGTTGCTGCAGTATTTGTAGTGTTTGTAGTAGTAAAGTGTAAATTCTGAGCAACACTGTCGATCAAACCTGGTCTAGTCCCTGGTCTAGTCCCTGGTCTAGTCCCTGGTCTAGTCCCTGGTCCAGTCACTGGTCCAGTCCGTGTTCCAGTCCCGGTTTAGTCTCTGGTCTGGTCTCTGGTCCGGTCTCTGGTCTCCGGTCTCTGGTCTCCGGTCTCTGGTCTCCGGTCTCTGGTCTCCGGTCTGGTCTCCGGTCTCTGGTCTGGTCTCCGGTCTGTTCTCTGGTCTCTGGTCCGGTCTCTGGTCCGGTCTCTGGTCCGGTCTCTGGTCCGGTCTCTGGTCCGGTCTCTGGTCTGGTCTCCGGTCTGGTCTCCGGTCTGGTCTCCGGTCTATTCTCTGGTCTCTGGTCCAGTCCCAGTCCGGTACCTGATATGAGGTGCTTCTCCGACAGCATGATCTTGGTGACGGGGCTGCGGTGGACGCTGAAGGTCTGGAAGAGCTGAGGTCCCGAGCCCACGGTCTCCGGGTGCTGCACGATGACCCGGACCGTCCCGGAACTCGTCCCGTACGCGATCTCGATCCAGTTCCCACTGTCGCCTCCGAGACAAAACACAAAACACTCCAGAACGGGACCGAGGACCGGGATTCTGAGGAACGTCAGTCCTGGGTCAGTCCTGGGTCAGTCCTGGGTCAGTCCTGGGTCAGTCCTGGGTCAGTCCTGGGTTAGTCCGACTTTAGGTCCAGGGATGGTTCAAATCCCTCAAAAACCTCCTTTAGATGAACTGACTCAGTTTAAAGTGTTTAAATTGTGTTAATGTTGCTTTTATTTTGAGTTTTTGTTGAGTTTATGCCACGTGTGAAGTGACTTTGGTGTTAGAAAGACCTAGTTTAGACCTGGTTTAGACCTAGTTTAGACCTGGTTTAGACCTAGTTTAGACCTGGTTTAGACCCTAGTTTAGACCTGGTTTTCACCTGGTTTAGACCTGGTTTAGACCTGGTGACTAGACTGGGACTAAACCAGGACTAGATACATTAGAGCCGAGTGTGGAACAGTTTTCCTTAATTCTGCACTCGTTTTACAATTTTATTCTTACCAAACGCCACAAACCAGGAACGTCCCAGTGTTTTACTCTGAAAATCTGGTCACCCGAGGTTAGTTTGACTTCAGCCCTGATTCTGTGACTCAGACGTTCACAGGGACAGTCTGGAGCTCTAATAGTTTTCCCTCGGGTCTGTGGAGTGGGTCAGACTGTTTTTAGTGGCAGGACGACTGTGGCCATTGACCTGCACTAGCCCAGCACCAGCACCTCTGCAAATACAAGGACTGGAGGAAGAGTTCAACAAGTGTCTCCACACGTCTCCCACACTCTGGAAATGAGGAACTATGAACAAAACTCACAACTGTCCCTTTAATGACCTGACAGTAGTATTAGTCATAGTAGTAGTAGTAGTAGTAGTAGTAGTAGTAGTAGTATTTGCAGTACTTGTCTTTGGGGTGAGGTACACGCTCAGAGCAGTAATGGCGTCCTCTGTGGGGTCTCTGTAGAGCTCCGTCACCAGGAGGTCATTATCCTTCATCCTCAGAGGAAACTTCTGCACATCTGGAAAGAACACAGGCAGCTTCAGTCAGGCACAGGCAGCTTCAGTCAGGCAGAGGCAGCTTCAGTCAGACACAGGCAGCTTCAGTCAGGCACAGGCAGCTTCAGTCAGGCAGAGGCAGCTTCAGTCAGACACAGGCAGCTTCAGTCACGCACAGGCAGCTTCAGTCAGACACAGGCAGCTTCAGTCACGCACAGGCAGCTTCAGTCAGACACAGGCAGCTTCAGTCAGACACAGGCAGCTTCAGTCAGGCACAGGCAGCTTCAGTCAGGCACAGGCAGCTTCAGTCAGACACAGGCAGCTTCAGTCACACACAGGCAGCTTCAGTCACACACAGGCAGCTTCAGTCACACACAGGCAGCTTCAGTCAGACACAGGCAGCTTCAGTCAGACACAGGCAGCTTCAGTCAGGCACAGGCAGCTTCAGTCACACACAGGCAGCTTCAGTCAGACACAGGCAGCTTCAACCATGTCACAAGGAGTGTAAGTATATTTTTATTCTGTCTGTAGTATGTGTACTGGTGTGTAGTATGTGTACTGGTGCGTAGTATGTGTACTGGTGCGTAGTATGTGTACTGGTGCGTAGTATGTGTACTGGTGCGTAGTATGTGTACTGGTGCGTAGTATGTGTACTGGTGTGTAGTATGTGTACTGGTGTGTAGTATGTGTACTGATGCGTAGTATGTGTACTGATGCGTAGTATGTGTACTGGTGCGTAGTATGTGTACTGGTGCGTAGTATGTGTACTGGTGTGTAGTATGTGTACTGGTGCGTAGTATGTGTACTGGTGCGTAGTATGTGTACTGGTGCGTAGTATGTGTACTGGTGCGTAGTATGTGTACTGGTGCGTAGTATGTGTACTGGTGCGTAGTATGTGTACTGGTGCGTAGTATGTGTACTGGTGTGTAGTATGTGTACTGGTGCGTAGTATGTGTACTGGTGTGTAGTATGTGTACTGGTGTGTAGTATGTGTACTGGTGCGTAGTATGTGTACTGGTGCGTAGTATGTGTACTGGTGTGTAGTATGTGTACTGGTGCGTAGTATGTGTACTGGTGCGTAGTATGTGTACTGGTGTGTAGTATGTGTACTGGTGCGTAGTATGTGTACTGGTGTGTAGTATGTGTACTGGTGTGTAGTATGTGTACTGGTGCGTAGTATGTGTACTGGTGCGTAGTATGTGTACTGGTGTGTAGTATGTGTACTGGTGCGTAGTATGTGTACTGGTGCGTAGTATGTGTACTGGTGTGTAGTATGTGTACTGGTGCGTAGTATGTGTACTGGTGCGTAGTATGTGTACTGGTGTGTAGTATGTGTACTGGTGCGTAGTATGTGTACTGGTGCGTAGTATGTGTACTGGTGCGTAGTATGTGTACTGGTGTGTAGTATGTGTACTGGTGCGTAGTATGTGTACTGATGCGTAGTATGTGTACTGGTGCGTAGTATGTGTACTGGTGCGTAGTATGTGTACTGGTGCGTAGTATGTGTACTGGTGTGTAGTATGTGTACTGGTGTGTAGTATGTGTACTGGTGCGTAGTATGTGTACTGGTGCGTAGTATGTGTACTGGTGCGTAGTATGTGTACTGGTGCGTAGTATGTGTACTGGTGTGTAGTATGTGTACTGGTGCGTAGTATGTGTACTGGTGCGTAGTATGTGTACTGGTGCGTAGTATGTGTACTGGTGCGTAGTATGTGTACTGGTGTGTAGTATGTGTACTGGTGTGTAGTATGTGTACTGGTGTGTAGTATGTGTACTGGTGTGTAGTATGTGTACTGGTGTGTAGTATGTGTACTGGTGTGTAGTATGTGTACTGGTGTGTAGTATGTGTACTGGTGCGTAGTATGTGTACTGGTGTGTAGTATGTGTACTGGTGCGTAGTATGTGTACTGGTGTGTAGTATGTGTACTGGTGTGTAGTATGTGTATATGTTATGTTCTGTCGTACGCAGTATTATAAAGTCCATTCACACAGAAGTACTGTGTGACTCACCGATGTAGTAGATGGAGCCGTTGTTGCAGCCCAGGATGAGCAGGGAGCCGGCCGTGTCGTAGGAGCTGATAGGGACCACGTCCTGGTTCTGAGGGACAGAGGAGGGACAGGGGTCACACAGGGGTCACACGGGGGTCACACCTGATAAACAGTATCTCAATCTCAGAGGATTTATTTAGGCTGTTGCTATGGTGTTGCTATGGTACCTGCCTGTGCCGTTGCTATGGCATTGCTATGGTACGTCCCAGGGCTGTTGCTATGGTGTTGCTATGGTACCTGCCTGTGCCGTTGCTATGGTGTTCCTATGGTGTTTCTATGGTATCTGCCAGTGCCGTTGCTATGGTGTTGCTATGGTACCTGCCAGTGCCGTTGCTATGGTGTTGCTATGGCGTTGCTATGGTACCTCTCAGTGCTGTTGCTATGGTGTTGCTATGGTACCTCTCAGTGCTGTTGCTATGGTGTTGCTATGGTACCTGCCCGTGTTGCTATGGTGCTGCTGTGGCGCTGCTGTGGCGTTGCTATGGTGTTGCTATGGTATCTGCCCGTGCCGTTGCTATGGTGTTGCTATGGTACCTGCCCGTGTTGCTATGGTGCTGCTGTGGCGTTGCTATGGTGTTGCTATGGTATCTGCCCGTGCCGTTGCTAGGGTGTTGCTGTGGCGTTTCTATGGTACCTGCCAGTGCTTGGTGACGGCGTTCCACACTCCCACTTTCCCGGTGTGGCTGGTGGCGATCAGCTGATTCCCGATGAAGAACAGCGCCTCCACCGGAACATTCAGGCTGAACACTCCTGAAAAGACAATTATTCAGGATTAAAACAGATGCCCTCCCGTCCTCCCGTATCCCTGTGTCAGATGCCCTCCCGTATCCCTGTGTCAGATGCCCTCCCGTCCTCCCGTATCCCTGTGTCAGATGCCCTCCCGTATCCCTGTGTCAGATGCCCTCCCGTCCTCCCGTATCCCTGTGTCAGATGCCCTCCCGTCCTCCCGTATCCCTGTGTCAGATGCCCTCCCGTCCTCCCGTATCCCTGTGTCAGATGCCCTCCCGTCCTCCCGTATCCCTGTGTCAGATGCCCTCCCGTATCCCTGTGTCAGATGCCCTCCCGTCCTCCCGTATCCCTGTGTCAGATGCCCTCCCGTCCTCCTATTCATGGGTTTCAGCTTCAGCTTATTCAAAAGACATTATTTTGTTTTAAATGAACGTAATTTTTCATCTCTCTGAATCTTTAATCTGCAGATGTTGTAATGTGTCAGATGCCCTCCCCTTGTGCTTTGTTGGAGAAGGGACTTTTTTGGGAGAATTCTAAAAACCCCGGGGAATGAGCCCGTGAAGTTTCTGACCGATCTCGTTCCCGTTTCCGTCGGGGCAGATGGACCACAGGATGATCTCCGTGACCGAGGCGACCGCCACCATTTTGTCGTGTTCGCCCAGAGCTCCGCCCATCACTTTGGCGTTCAGGGCCACGCGGTCGATCAGCCAATCCAAACGCGGCGACGTGAACACCGTCTGCCAGCCCGTCGACTCCTTCACCCTGGAGGAAACCGACAGACGCACTTTCACAATAAAAGGGCAGAAAAGCTGAATCCTTTCACAGTAAAAAGGGACAGAAAAACTAAGCCTTTTCATAATAAAAGGGACAGAAACACTCTTTTAGTCTATATATTACACAAATGATCCAAACAATTCTAGTGAAGGTGTGTGGAGTTTAAAAACAGCAGAGCACTTCCTGTATCACCACACGATAACATCACAAGGTGGAACAGAGTGTTTTGAGTTTGCACAGATTGAAAAATATAATTACTGTATTTTTCGGACTATAAGTGGTTTTTTTCATGGTTTGGGTGTTTCCTGTGACTTATCCTCAGGTGCGACTTATATATGAAATATTTCAGTTCATCTAAACGTAAATGTAACATGGGCGAGGTCCAAACCCGAGGCACCGACTGAATATATTAAAGTCCTTTATGCATCGAAGGAGCCGACGCGTTTCCACAGCGAGATATAATTTCACATGTTGGTGATTTCCACACTGAGCCACAGGGGGCGCTCTAGGCTTGTACCAGCATCTGCTCCGCCTCAGGCTCCTCCTCCTGCTCCACTGTCACTTCTGTCTCCACCTGCAGCACCTCACTCCTGTTTTCTTACTTAAATCCACATGGAGACTTTTTTAGTCCAGTGAATCTGGTCCTTTAGTCGACAGAAGCTTCTGTTTTTTCACTGTCTGCAAATGAGCCACGAGGCTTTGAGTTTAGTTTGTGTCAAACTTAAACCAATGAGCACAAACACATTATTACTTACGGTAAATACTGAGCGAGAACCGGAAACGTGTGAAGAGCGGAGGAAGAGAGGAACAATCGAGCAGCAGAAAGAAAGTTTGGAGTGAGAGAAACTTGTGTTTGATGGAGAAAAGTGGAGGAAACTCAAACTGAAGTGAAGAAAACAAAAGCTCATCGCGGCTAAAAGCTGAATTTATCTGGAGCTGGTGGAGTTACTCAGAAGTGACACGAGGATGAAGAATTCAGTGGATTCAGTGATTTGGAGCGAGATGCAGAGTTCAGTAAACTTATTCTGTTCTGTTGTTTCTGCTCTAGTTTTGTGAAGAACTGTTCATATGTGACGTGAACAAACCCGACACATGTTCAGCCTGTTCTTCTGCTCTGCTGGTGTTTCTATAACTCACCTTTAAGAGGAAATGTCTGCTCTTGGTCTGATTTTATAAAATAAATTTCCCCAAAAAAGTGTGACTTATATATGTTTTTTCTTCTTCATTCCGCATTTTTTGGTTGTTGCGACTTATACTCCGGAGCGACTTATAGCCCGAAAAATACGGCAAATGTATTTTATTGTATTATTGTGTTCATTTCACCTGTAGCAGACGACGAACTGCGCGTAGGCCACGGCGATCCAGTTGTGATGTCCACAGATGATGCGCACGAGGCCGGGGTCATGTGACTGCGAGGGGGCGGGGCGCTCCTCCGGCCCCCGCGGACTCAGGATCCCAGAATGCCCCAGGTTCGGGGGCATGGTGTTACTGCGGCGCACCGCCCTCTCCACCGGGGGCGCTCTGCTCGACACGAACTGAGACCCGGCGACGCTGTGGCGATTGCGGCGCTTCAGGGGGTAAACTGCAAAACACGCGGAGCCCTCGGGTTTAATCCTTGTTTAGTCCTGATCTAGTCCTGATCTAGTCCTGGTTTAGTCCTGGTTCAGTCCTGGTTCAGTCCTGGTTCAGTCCTGGTTTAATCCTGGTTTAGTCCTGGTCTAGTCCTGGTCTGGTCCTGGTTCAGTCCTGGTTCAGTCCTGGCTTAATCCTGGTCTGGTCCTGGTTCAGTCCTGGTTCAGTCCTGGCTTAATCCTGGTCTGGTCCTGGTTTAGTCCTGGTTTAGTCCTGGTTTAGTCCTGGTTTAGTCCTGGTTTAGTCCTGGTTCAGTCCTGGTTCAGTCCTGGTTTAGTCCTGGTTTAGTCCTGGTTCAGTCCTGGTTCAGTCCTGGTTTAGTCCTGGTTTAGTCCTGGTTTAGTCCTGGTTTAGTCCTGGTTTAGTCCTGGTCTTCTCTGTGGAGCCGTTCTTCAGCCCCAAAGACGAGAGAGCTTAAACCAGAAGATTCATGTGACCAGTTTATGGAGCTGATGCCCTCCCCGTGTGTCAGATGCCCTCCCCGTGCGTCAGATGCCCTCCCCGTTAGTCCAGATGCCCTCCCCGTGCGTCAGATGCCCTCCCCGTGTGTCAGATGCCCTCCCCGTGCGTCAGATGCCCTCCCCGTGCGTCAGATGCCCTCCCCGTGCGTCAGATGCCCTCCCCCTGCGTCAGATGCCCTCCCCCTGCGTCAGGTGCCCTCCCCCTG
This sequence comes from Odontamblyopus lacepedii, assembly GCA_034769755.1. NCBI lineage: Eukaryota > Metazoa > Chordata > Actinopteri > Gobiiformes > Gobiidae > Odontamblyopus > Odontamblyopus lacepedii. The sequence continues at coordinate 3,033,232 of CM068357.1, forward strand.
CGTCAGGTGCCCTCCCCGTGCGTCAGGTGCCCTCCCCCCGCGTCAGGTGCCCTCCCCGTGCGTCAGATGCCCTCCCCGTGCGTCAGGTGCACTCCCCGTGCGTCAGGTGCCCTCCCCCTGCGTCAGGTGCCCTCCCCGTGCATCAGGTGCCCTCCTTGTGCGTCAGGTGCCCTCCCCGTGCGTCAGATGCCCTCCCCGTGCGTCAGATGCCCTCCCCGTGCGTCAGATGCCCTCCCCGTGTGTCAGATGCCCTCCCTGGTTTGAACGTGCAGGGGAACTGGGTCTCGGCCTCGTGTAGTTGCGGTGTGTTACCAGGAGGGGGCAGGTATCCATTGAACAGCACGTTTCCACAGGACGACCGGTCCAGTTCGTCACATAACTGCAGCTTTCGCACTGGAAGAGAAAAGAGACGGAACATTACGGTTCGAAACATCGCAGACTTTAATCATGATAAAAAGTTTGTTTTGGGTGTAAAGATATGAAACTATAACACAAACATGCTGAAACAGTCATTTTAGATGCATAAAAGCCACAGTATGTAACCTTTTAACCTAAAAAAGTCAAGTGACAGTGCGTTGCCGTGGGGTAATAGTGCGTTGCAGTGCATTGCCGTGCGTTGCCGTGGGTTACAGTGCATTGCCGTGGGGTAATAGTGCGTTGCCGTGGGGTAATAGTGCGTTGCCGTGGGGTAATAGTGCGTTGCCGTGGGTTACAGTGCGTTGCCGTGGGTTACAGTGCGTTGCCGTGGGTTACAGTGCGTTGCCGGGGGTTACAGTGCGTTGCCGGGGGTTACAGTGCGTTGCCGTGGGTTACAGTGCGTTGCCGTGGGTTACAGTGCGTTGCCGTGGGTTACAGTGCGTTGCCGTGGGTTACAGTGCGTTGCTGGGGGTTACAGTGCGTTGCCGTGGGTTACAGTGCGTTGCCGTGGGTTACCGAGTGGCGTGATCCCGTAGAACTCGGCCTCGTGCAGCAGCAGCTGGACGTGGATGGAGCGCGGGTGCAGCTCTTTGGAGCGAAGGAAGTTCAGGATCGGAGCGAAGAGCGACGGGTCCCGGTCGATGAAGATCTGAGACACACGACGTGTTCATTAAACCCGGGTTTGAGACAATACCGATATCTGACCTGCTCCTGTGGTCGATACCGATATTTAGCTTTTTAAATCCAGAGTAAAGCCCTCAAATGTTTGTGAAAGTAGGAATCATAAATTAACTTTTCACTAAATAAAAATGTATTTACCTGGGATATAAGATAATCAGCTGCATCATTGTGTAATCATAAAGCTGCATTTTAATGTCTTATTTCTATATTTCCTCCTCCAGCTCAAAAAGAAATAAAATCTAAAGTAATGACACAGACTGGAAATATAATATACGTTGGTACATTGGTCACTTTTTACACTGATATTGATACTTGGGCCTATCTGTCGACTGAGAACTGAGAATGGCATTTTTCCTCCCCAAAAAACGCAGTTAACTTATTACAAAATGGGTCCAATTGTGTTCTGTTGTTTATCCTTCAAATCACTGCTGAACTTCAAACATTATGAGACGTCCTAGAGCTACATCAGACTGAAAACCAATATCATAAGATCGGGACCCAATGCAGTAAATTTTCCTGAATCTAAAATCGATTATGCAATCAGATACTCACGGCTCCAGTCTCGTCCTTCAGAGTGGAGATCCGACCGCTCAACAAACTGCACAGAAAAAGGACCAACGTTTAAATATGACACGACACAAAACTTTATTCATATCACAGAAGAACACAGACCTGGAGAAGAAGGAGTCCGGGACCCACGTGAGCGTCTGCCGGGACGTACTGAACCTGAAATCACACGCACCCCACACACGTTACACCCTTACGTCACAGATAATACTCCCTACAACTGTACTTATGTCACAGATAATACTCCCTACAACTGCACTTATGTCACAGATAATACTCCCTACAACTGTACTTATGTCACAGATAATACTCCCTACAACTGTACTTATGTCACAGATAATACTCCCTACAACTGTACTTATGTCACAGATAATACTCCCTACAACTGTACTCATGTCACAGATAATACTCCCTACAACTGTACTTATGTCACAGATAATACTCCCTACAACTGCACTTATGTCACAGATAATACTCCCTACAACTGTACTTATGTCACAGATAATACTCCCTACAACTGTACTTATGTCACAGATAATACTCCCTACAACTGTACTTATGTCACAGATAATACTCCCTACAACTGTACTTATGTCACAGATAATACTCCCTACAACTGTACTTATGTCACAGATAATACTCCCTACAACTGCACTTATGTCACAGATAATACTCCCTACAACTGTACTTATGTCACAGATAATACTCCCTACAACTGTACTTATGTCACAGATAATACTCCCTACAACTGCCCTTATGTCACAGATAATACTCCCTACAACTGTACTTATGTCACAGATAATACTCCCTACCACTGTACTTATGTCACAGATAATACTCCCTACAACTGCCCTCATGTCACAGATAATACTCCCTACAACTGTATTTATGTCACAGATAATACTCCCTACAACTGCCCTCATGTCACAGATAATCCTCCCTACAACTGTACTTATGTCACAGATAATACTCCCTACAACTGTACTTATGTCACAGATAATACTCCCTACAACTGTACTTATGTCACAGATAATACTCCCTACAACTGTCCTTATGTCACAGATAATACTCCCTACAACTGTCCTTATGTCACAGATAATACTCCCTACAACTGTACTTATGTCACAGATAATACTCCCTACAACTGTACTTATGTCACAGATAATACTCCCTACAACTGTACTTATGTCACAGATAATACTCCCTACAACTGTACTTATGTCACAGATAATACTCCCTACAACTGTACTTATGTCACAGATAATACTCCCTACAACTGTTCTTATGTCACAGATAATACTCCCTACAACTGTACTTATGTCACAGATAATACTCCCTACAACTGTACTTATGTCACAGATAATACTCCCTACAACTGTCCTTATGTCACAGATAATACTCCCTACAACTGTACTTATGTCACAGATAATACTCCCTACAACTGCACTTATGTCAAAGATAATACTCCCTACAACTGTACTTATGTCACAGATAATACTCCCTACAACTGTACTTATGTCACAGATAATACTCCCTACAACTGTACTTATGTCACAGATAATACTCTCTACAACTGTACTTATGTCACAGATAATACTCCCTACAACTGCACTTATGTCACAGATAATACTCCCTACAACTGCACTTATGTCACAGATAATACTCCCTACAACTGTACTTATGTCACAGATAATACTTCCTACCACTGTACTTATGTCACAGATAATACTCCCTACAACTGCCCTCATGTCACAGATAATATTCCCTACCACTGTACTTATGTCACAGATAATACTCCCTACAACTGCACTTATGTCACAGATAATACTCCCTACAACTGCACTTATGTCACAGATAATACTCCCTACAACTGTACTTATGTCACAGATAATACTCCCTACAACTGTACTTATGTCACAGATAATACTCCCTACAACTGTCCTTATGTCACAGATAATACTCCCTACAACTATACTGCCATACTGTGAGAAATTTCTGACAAAGCAATAACATCTCCATGGAGAAAAGCATTTGACGGATCCTCCACCAGAAAAGTTACACAGTGCAGCTTTAAGGCTAAAATATGAACAGATCTAAATGCAAATCTCCCTGTGACTGATATTTCATTCTTATTATACAGATTTGTTGTTTTATTGCGAGTTTAAAATCCGCTTTTGTCCGGGACAGAGCGTTTCCGGTGGCTAGCTGGAGTTAGCCTGTTAGCTCGGCCCTGGTCTGGAGCCTCTCCGGCCCGGGGCCCCTCACCTCTTCCCGCCCACGTTCAGATGGATGATGTCCCCGCTCCTCCCGGGGCTCGCCATCCTGCCCGCGGTGCGTCCTGCCGCGCTTTGGCTCTTTTCTCGGGTTTTTACTCCATGTTTGCGGGATTTTGGAGCGGGCTGTTGTTGTTGTTGTTGGAGCAGTGACTTCCGGCTTCCGGCTCCCGCGGGTGTGCGGGAGACAAAACCCGGACTGGAGTAAAGCGAAGCGAAGACGCGGAGACACGGAGTCCCGGAGCCGGAGTGTATCTGGAGCGTTTGAAGGAGCTCTAAAGGGCTCTTATTTCCTTAAAGGTGTAAAAGTCCCACATGACACTAAACTGACTCTTGTGAGCTTTATCCAGGGGGACCAGGTTTTTACAAACACTGAGACACCCCTGATCTGACCGGGAATAATAGAAATGTGAAACAAGTGCGTATTTAAGACAACATGTTCTGCATTCAGGACGTATGACTAATCAGAACTAAAGTTCTGACCAGAACTAAACCAGGACTAAACCAGGACTAAACCAGGACTAAACCAGGACTAAACCAGGACTAAACCAGGACTAAAACCAGAACTAAAACAGGACTAAAACTAGGAGTAAAACAGGACTAAAACCAGACTAAACCAGGACTAAACCAGGATTAAACCAGGACTAAAACAGGACTGAACCAGGACAAAACCAGGACTGAACCAGGACTTAACTAGAACTAAACCAGGACTGAACTAGGACTAAACCAGGACTAAACCAGGACTGAACTAGGACTAAACCGCACTAAACCAGGACTAAACCAGGACTGAACTAGGACTAAACCGCACTAAACCAGGACTAAACCAGGACTGAACTAGAAATAAACCAGGACTGAACTAGGACTAAACCAGGACTAAACCAGGACTAAACCAGGACTGAACCAGAACTAAACCAGGACTAAACCATGTCTAAACCATGACTAAACCAGGATTAAACCAGGACTGAAACAGGACTAAACCAGGACTGAACCAGGACTAAACAGGACTGAACCAGAACTAAACCAGGACTGAACCAGGACTGAACTAGAACTAAACCAGGACTGAACTAGGACTAAACCAGGACTAAACCAGGACTAAACAGGACTGAACCAGAACTAAACCAGGACTAAACCATGACTAAACCAGGACTAAACCAGGACTGAACCAGGACTAAACCAGGACTGAACCAGGACTGAACTAGAACTAAACCAGGACTGAACTAGGACTAAACCAGGACTAAACCAGGACTGAACCAGGACTTAACTAGAACTAAACCAGGACTGAACTAGAACTAAACCAGGACTGAACTAGGACTAAACCAGGACTAAACCAGAACTAAACCAGGACTGAACCAGGACTAAACCAGGACTGAACCAGGACAAAACCAGGACTGAACCAGGACTTAACTAGAACTAAACCTGGACTGAACTAGGACTAAACCAGGACTGAACTAGGACTAAACCAGGACTAAACCAGGACTAAACAGGACTGAACCAGAACTAAACCAGGACTAAACCATGACTAAACCAGGACTAAACCAGGACTGAACCAGGACTAAACCAGGACTGAACCAGGACTGAACTAGAACTAAACCAGGACTGAACTAGAACTAAACCAGGACTGAACTAGGACTAAACCAGGACTAAACCAGAACTAAACCAGGACTGAACCAGGACTAAACCAGGACTGAACCAGGACAAAACCAGGACTGAACCAGGACTGAACTAGAACTAAACCAGGACTGAACTAGGACTAAACCAGGACTAAACCAGGACTGAACTAGGACTAAACCAGGACTAAACCAGGACTGAACCAGGACTGAACCAGGACTAAACCAGGACTAAACCAGGACTGAACCAGGACTGAACCAGGACTAAACCAGGACTGAACCAGGACTGAACCAGGACTAAACCAGGACTGAACCAGGACTGAACTAGAACTAAACCAGGACTGAACTAGGACTAAACCAGGACTGAACCAGAACTAAACCAGGACTGAACCAGGACTAAACCAGGACTGAACCAGGACTAAACCAGGACTGAACCAGGACTGAACTAGAACTAAACCAGGACTGAACTAGGACTAAACCAGGACTAAACCAGGACTGAACCAGGACTAAACCAGGACTAAACCAGGACTAAACCAGGACTGAACCAGGACTAAACCAGGACTAAACCAGGACTGAAACAGGACTGAGCCAGGACTAAATCAGGACTGAAACAGGACTGAACTGTCCCACCTGCCTGGATGGAGCCTCACCTGTCTGGATGGAGCCTCACCTGTCTGGATGGAGCCTCACCTGCCTGGATGGAGCCTCACCTGTCTGGATGGAGCCTCACCTGTCTGGATGGAGCCTCACCTGCCTGGATGGAGCCTCACCTGCCTGGGTGGAGTCTCACCTGTCTGGATGGAGCCTCACCTGTCTGGATGGAGCCTCACCTGCCTGGGTGGAGCCTCACCTGTCTGGATGGAGCCTCACCTGTCTGGATGGAGCCTCACCTGTCTGGATGGAGCCTCACCTGTCTGGATGGAGCCTCACCTGCCTGGATGGAGCCTCACCTGTCTGGATGGAGCCCCACCTGTCTGGATGGAGCCCCACCTGCCTGGGTGGAGCCTCACCTGTCTGGATGGAGCCTCACCTGTCTGGATGGAGCCTCACCTTCCTGGATGGAGCCTCACCTGTCTGGATGGAGCCTCACCTGCCTGGATGGAGCCTCACCTGTCTGGATGGAGCCTCACCTGTCTGGATGGAGCCCCACCTGTCTGGGTGGAGCCCCACCTGCCTGGGTGGAGCCTCACCTGTCTGGGTGGAGCCCCACCTGTCTGGATGGAGCCTCACCTGTCTGGATGGAGCCCCACCTGTCTGGGTGGAGCCCCACCTGCCTGGGTGGAGCCTCACCTGTCTGGGTGGAGCCTCACCTGCCTGGATGGAGCCTCACCTGTCTGGATGGAGCCTCACCTGCCTGGGTGGAGCCTCACCTGTCTGGATGGAGCCCCACCTGTCTGGATGGAGCCTCACCTGCCTGGATGGAGCCTCACCTGTCTGGATGGAGCCTCACCTGCCTGGATGGAGCCTCACCTGCCTGGATGGAGCCTCACCTGCCTGGATGGAGCCTCACCTGTCTGGATGGAGCCTCACCTGTCTGGATGGAGCCTCACCTGTCTGGATGGAGCCCCACCTGTCTGGGTGGAGCCCCACCTGCCTGGGTGGAGCCTCACCTGTCTGGGTGGAGCCTCACCTGCCTGGATGGAGCCTCACCTGTCTGGATGGAGCCTCACCTGTCTGGATGGAGCCTCACCTGTCTGGATGGAGCCTCACCTGCCTGGATGGAGCCTCACCTGTCTGGATGGAGCCCCACCTGTCTGGGTGGAGCCCCACCTGCCTGGGTGGAGCCTCACCTGTCTGGGTGGAGCCTCACCTGTCTGGATGGAGCCTCACCTGTCTGGATGGAGCCCCACCTGTCTGGATGGAGCCTCACCTGTCTGGATGGAGCCTCACCTGCCTGGATGGAGCCTCACCTGCCTGGATGGAGCCTCACCTGTCTGGATGGAGCCTCACCTGTCTGGATGGAGTCTCACCTGCCTGGATGGAGCCCCACCTGCCTGGATGGAGCCTCACCTGTCTGGATGGAGCCTCACCTGCCTGGGTGGAGCCTCACCTGCCTGGATGGAGCTCCACCTGCCTGGATGAAGCCCTCAACCCAAATAAGCCGGTGTCCAGTCCCCCACACGTCTGCCTGTCTGTCTGAACCCTGCTCTCTATAAAGTGACTGGTTCCTCAGAGCCTCAGGTCTGAAGGTGCCGCATGGCCACAGCTGTTGGCAACAGTGTCTGGAGAGAATTTTCCCACAATGCACCTGCCGGTGGGTTTTTGCTCTGGCACCAGGATCGTGTGTTTATGGAGAGACTGAGGATGGGACAGTGTGTTTGCTGATGTCTGTGTTAGATGATGTTTCCATGTTTTTCACTGTGAAGAACATTGGGGAAACTCTTGTTGTGATTCTGGGCTATAGACATAAAATTGAATTGAACTGAACTGAATTGAAATACATTTGACCAATAAACCTCATTTACGGCGGAGGTTTGAGTGATTTCGATTCTCCTGGAAGACGACTGATAAACGTCTGAATCACTGGGAGTGAAGAGCAACGCCCAAACTTCTGCTTTCCAACGTGTGACGAAAACTGAGGACATCACATCACTGACATTTACAGTCCTGGGTCAGTCCTGGGTCAGTCCTGGGTCAGTCCTGGGTCAGTCTTGGTTTAGTCCTGGTTTAGTCTTGGTTTAGTCCTAGTTTAGTCTTGGTTTAGTCTTGGTTTAGTCCTAGTTTAGTCCTGGTTTAGTCCTGGGTTAGTCCTGGTTTAGTCCTGGGTTAGTCTTGGTTTAGTCCTGGTTTAGTTCTGGTTTAGTCTTGGTTTAGTCCTAGTTTAGTCTTGGTTTAGTCTTGGTTTAGTCCTAGTTTAGTCCTGGTTTAGTCCTGGCTTAGTCCTGGTTTAGTCCTGGTTATGGCCCTCACAGCCCTGTTCCTGGTCCTGGTCTGGTCCATCTGCAGTTTGGGTAAGTCAATTTTGTGTTTGTGTGTGTAAATGTGGAGTAACTAGGACTAAACCGGGACTAAAGCAGGACTAAAGCAGGACTAAACCATGACTAGAGCAGGACTGAACCAGGACTGAACCAGGACTGAACCAGGACTAAAGCAGGACTAAAGCAGGACTAAACCATGACTAGAGCAGGACTGAACCAGGACTGAACCAGGACTGAACCAGGACTAAAGCAGGACTAAAGCAGGACTAAACCATGACTAGAGCAGGACTGAACCAGGACTGAACCAGGACTAAACCGGGACTAAAGCAGGACTAAAGCAGGACTAAACCATGACTAGAGCAGGACTGAACCAGGACTGAACCAGGACTGAACCAGGACTAAAGCAGGACTAAAGCAGGACTAAACCATGACTAGAGCAGGACTGAACCAGGACTGAACCGGGACTAAAGCAGGACTAAAGCAGGACTAAAGCAGGACTAAAGCAGGACTAAAGCAGGACTAAAGCAGGACTAAAGCAGGACTAAAGCAGGTCTAAAGCAGGACTAAAGCAGGACTAAAGTAGGACTAAAGTAGGACTAAAGCAGGACTAAAGCAGGACTAAAGCAGGACTAAAGCAGGACTAAAGTAGGACTAAAGCAGGACTGAACCAGGACTGAACCAGGACTAAAGCAGGACTAAAGCAGGACTAAAGCAGGACTAAAGCAGGACTAAAGCAGGACTAAAGCAGGTCTAAAGCAGGACTAAAGCAGGACTAAAGTAGGACTAAAGTAGGACTAAAGCAGGACTAAAGCAGGTCTAAAGCAGGACTAAAGCAGGACTAAAGTAGGACTAAAGCAGGACTAAAGCAGGACTAAAGCAGGACTAAAGCAGGACTAAAGCAGGACTAAAGTGTGGTCAAACCCTGGGCGCTGACACAGACCAGGCTGAAGGAGCTGAAGTTTATTGTTTCGCTGAAGAGTCCCCGGAACCTCTGAACCAAACCGTCCTGAGACCTTTCCCTCCTCTCCCCTCCTCTCCTCTCCTCTCCCCTCCCCTCCTCTCCTCTCCTCTCCTCTCCTCTCTCCTCTCCTCCTCTCCCCTCCTCTCCTCTCTCCTCCTCTCCCCTCCTCTCCCCTCCTCTCTCCTCTCCTCCTCTCCCCTCCTCTCCTCTCCTCTCTCCTCTCTCCTCTCCTCTCTCCTCTCTCCTCTCTCCTCTCCTCTCTCCTCTCCTCCTCTCCTCCTCCCCTCCTCTCCTCTCCTCTCTCCTCCCCTCCTCTCCCCTCCTCTCCTCTCTCCTCCTCTCCTCTTTCCCAGGAGGGTCTCAGGACGGTTCGTTTAAAAGTCCACGGTGTGGCTCACCTGATCTGCACAGTGTGAACACAAAGAGCTCTGGGTTCTCTTCTTTTTCAGTGTACTGTGACCTCCTTGGCCGTAGATCTGCCACGTGACTGTAAACAGGGCCGTGGTCGTGATCGTGGCGATGCTGACGCAAATATAAATACAAAAAATAAAGTCCTGGAAGAGGTGCGGACAGAAAAGGGACCGGGGCCCATCAAAGCTCAAGTGGAGCAGAAAGAACCCGGTCCTCTTTGGGTTAAACTCACAATGTGAACATAGAACCAACACTTTTTGGTCGACTTACAAACGACTGAGTTTGGTTCACTTAAAGGGGACGATCTGTGAAAATGAAATACATCTGATTCAGGTGTTTTTGAACTCGTCCACAGCCTGATCACACGACCCACAGGAGCTTCTGTTTCCCTCACACTGATGACATCAACCTGTGCGTCACCCAACAGTCGCCATTTTGTCTCAAGCTCGGGGTCATGTGCAAAGAGCTGGACAAGCCCCGCCCCCTCTGTCTGTGACCGCAGACTGAGTTGTGGCCGAGTGAGGTTCTGCAGCCCAGGAAAAATTCCCCCGTAAAAGCACAGAGCATTTTTTGAGAAATCAAACGTCCACAGCGTTCAGACAGGTCGGATTTAGTAGGATTCTTCTGTATATTCATATTTACAATATGAATGAAAAAACATGTTTAAATCGTCAAAGAGCCTAAGCGGCACAGTGGCTGAGTGGCAACACTCAGGCCTCACAGCAAGAAGGTTGCGGGTTCGATCCCCGGGTCGCCGGGGCATTTCTGTGTGGAGTTTGCATGTTCTTCCCGTGTCTGAATGAGTTTCCTCCGGGCTCCGGTTTCCCCCATCAACCTAAAACCTGCAGCACCTGAACTGACATCAAGGACCAGGACGTCCTCCACTCACAGAGGGGCTCAGGGGGTCAGGGGGTCAGGTGCTATGATTAACTGATAATTAATAATTAATTGGTCAGAACTGTGTTTCTGACGTCACGTTGGCCTGCCAAGAAGGAAGTAGAAAACTTTTTTGGGCTCATGCGACAATGAGCACAGACACTGAAAACAATACGGCGCCATCTTGGATTCATCTTCTAGATTTTATTATTGTTCTATGGTCATGTGACCAACAGCCGCCATTTTGTGACATGCTTCTTCTGTGTGCAGGGGTCCCGGCAGAAGGCCACAGCTCAGGTAAAGACACACCAGGCTAACCACTCTGCCGCAGCCACACAGGGAAAGGGGCGGGGCTTCACTGCTCAGGTAAAAGGGGTGGGGCTTCAGGGCTCAGGTAAAAGGGGCGGGGCTTCAGGGCTGAGGTAAAAGGGGCGGGGCTTCAGGGCTCAGGTAAAAGGGGCGGGGCTTCAAGGCTCAGGTAAAAGGGGCGGGGCTTCAGGGCTCAGATAAAAGGGGCGGGGCTTCACTCTGTCTCTTGCCTGTGCAGAGCTCAGGCTGGTGGGAGGGGCCAGTCGCTGTGCCGGGACTGTGGAGATAAGACACGGTGGAGAGTGGAGGCGGATGAGGCCTTTTGGACCCTGGGACCTGGAGGACACAGCTGCTGTGTGCAGAGACCTGAGCTGTGGCTCTGCTGTAACTCAAGAATACAGATATGATTTTCCACTGAGTCTTGTGTTGTGGATCAGACCGGGCTGTGTGAAGACGTCTTCAGTGAGAGGATGTGTGGACGGTTCACCCTCCACCTCTCCCTCGGGTCTGAACGTGAAGTGTTTAGGTAAAACTCTTTTTGTGTCTCTCAGAAGTTTTTTTTCTAGTTGCTCCAGAGTGTAACACACACAGATTGAACTGTCCAATTCTGTCTCTCCACAGACTTCCTTCTGAAACGTCCCATCATCTCCATGTCTATGTCTTTCGGGACCTCTGAGGTCCGGCCTCTGGGGATGTGGGTGGAGCTGGGCTCAAATTTCAGGGTCCAGTGCTCCGTGGAGCCACAGTATCCGGGCGGCTGCTTCCAGCTCCTTTCTCCCATCGCTCCCCATCCCCACACCCTGCCCGCTGTCCATCACTCCGCCCACTTCCTGTTCTCTAACACTGGCTACGGCCACGAAGGAAACTACGCCTGTGTTTACCTGGTGGAGGTGTCCAACCACAGCCTCTCCTCTCAGAGCTCCAACCTGCAGCTCTCTGTGGGACGTAAAACCAGCGTGGGAGGCACGTCCAGCTACAGGCTCAGCGGGGGGAGCCCGGTCCTGGTCTTAGTCCTGGTCATGGCCATGGCCCTGGTCTAGATCCTGGTCTTGAGGCACTTTCACACCACTAACTGGATCATTTGTTCCAAGCAATAAAACAGTTCTTCTGCATCAGAGACTCCAGTGTGTTCCTTTCACAAACAGTGTGTTTCCCTTTGCAAACCAACCAAAACTGGTCCCATTAATGTTTCACTGATCTTTATCTTCTGGTAGAAATAAGCACCGGTTTTGCGTCACTCTGGAGCGACACGTTGGCGTGTTGGTGCTCTGATCTTCGTATATTACATTCTCTGTGTGTCTCTGGCTGTGGGGAAAATAGGAGGTACTGGAAGAGTTTCTATACTTAAAGAATGGGCTAATTGAATTTATTGATTAGAATTAGATTATTCTGAGCTACGCAGCACCATGTGGCCTTTGTGTTTCTGTCTTTACTAGAATTAAGAGTTTTGGGGAACCAATCAACTAATGTTGACAAATATTACCATGTTTCATTACCATAATTAATAATTAACTGAAGATTTGACCTGAAGGTTTGTTCATTCTTGACATGACAGTGATATCTGAATAACACATCACATTGATTAAGTAAAACTGTGGTTTATGAATATTTATTGACTTTATTATGAAGTTAAACAGCATTTAAATATGAAATTATGCAAATGAGTGCAGGTTATCCTAGACTGGTATCTAAGATCTGTACAACTGAAGAGTTCTAAAGTCCTGTGTTGAGTTAAATCGCTCTGCAAGACTTTCTGGGACAATTAGTGCACAATACGACCAGACAGAAGAGCGTGGAGTCGATGTCCGGCGCCGACCTCCTTCGTGTGGTCTCCTCAGGGTTGGTCTGACGTCACTTCTGAAGAATCAGGCGGCTGGGACAGATGAAAACCATTTGATACGATAACTGCGACTGGCGTCTCTGTTTAAAAGAGCGACAGGGACCTTTCTAGAGTCCAGGAGGTCTATTACCGCTGGTCCAGATTCAGGCCAAAAATCGATCAAAGATGTGGGTATTTAAATTTGGAAAATCGTTTTTGGAGAGCGAGGACTTCGAGTGTTGTCCCTTGTGGAATGTCTTTGTTAAAAACCTGTTCCTCTGTCTCTTACTCATGATGTGTCGTAACATTATTTAAACTTGAATACAGGATGCACTTTGTCTGATGTGTTCGCTCACTGGGTCCTGTTCAGTGTTGTGTGTCAACTGTGTTTATCTTTTCAGAAATGCTGAAAAACATCATTAAATATATAAAAAAAAAAAAGAAAAACATTTTGCTAACTTATAATGTTCCGGCCCTGGAGATAATGTACCAAATCTGAGGCCCTCGGAGGAGTATGTAAAAGCTTCACAAACTTTAATCCAACACTGCTGCCCCCTGGTGGAGCGGATGGTGTTGGCGTGAGAATAATTTTTACTTGTCATGATCTACTTCTGTGTCAAATTTCATGATTCTACGTGCAAAGTCTTTTTGGTGCCACTCCTATTCTCTAATGCAGGGGATATTTCCAGTGCAGAGGAACCCGGGAAATACAGTTTTCCCACGATTCGATATCTTGATACAGGGGTCACGATATCGATTCGATTTAGATTTGTTTTAAGACGTACACTACCGTTCAAAAGTTTGGGGTCACTTAAAAATGTCCTTATTTTTGAAAGAAAAGCACTGTTTTTTTCAATGAAGAGACTTTATACTAATCAGAAACACTCTGTACGTCTCTAATGTGGTAAATGACGATTCGAGCTGCACATGTCTGGTTTTTGGTGCAGTATCTGCAGAGGTGAACAGAGGCCCATTTCACTCCAGTGTCTAAAGGTACAGTGTGTTTGCTCGTTGTGTCAGAGGCTAAAGGATGATCAGAAAACCCTTGTGCAGTCATGTTAGTGTAACCAGGGTGGAAATCTGCTACTAAACATATTAAAATATACATTTCGGCATTTCTCTTTACGTGAGCGTCACCTGGGTTACGTAATGCTGCGCCCTCACGCACGTACATGCGTGACCGCGTTGAACCAATCGTAACGCTCGTAGCGCGTCTTACAAGCTGTTTGTGCGGCTCCTAATCAGAAGCGTGGGGAAGGAGCACGGGACAGCTGCTACAGGTCGGTCCTCGCAAATAAATGTCAGTTCATTTGTATTATAATGTTTTATCGCAGTCTAAAGACGTCGCTACATTATCTGCCTGTAGAGACCAACCAGCGCAGGGGCTGAACGCGTTTGATCACGCGGTGCATCAGAAACTAACGGGAATTGGTGAGTCTGATTGTCTGTGTTGTTAGCATTAGCCACATTAGCCACTATCAATGCTTTTATTATGGACTGGCTATGTCACAACTAGCTTCCCTATGCTGCTATTTTGGATTTAAATGTTAATGTGCTTTAAAGGTGCAATATCTGCAGTTTGCACTTTATTTTTATGCACCATGAAATTATTATGTAATGAAACTATGATATTTATTCTATTTAATGTGTGTAGACCAATGCACTTTATTAATGAATGTTGAAATGAAAATGTATTCTGTCATTGTAAATAGAATACTATGTACGTGTACACTGGATGTTTACTAAAACATGGTCCTGTTTATACTGTACAGGCCAGGTTCTCCGTTTGTGGAGATTTGATCTGATGGCGAGCTAAGAGTTTTGGCTGGGAGCCGGACATCTCCAGAGCGCCCCCTGCTGGTCTGGTAGGAGGCTCTGGCAGCCTTGTTCCCCCTCACTTTCTTGTTCAACCACATAAACACATTCACGAAGGCTTAAGCCTAAGGACATTACTGACAAAAGGACATTTAAAACCTTATGGACATTGGGACATTGTTTCATTTTGTCCAGTCATCTCACTACACAGTGAAGTGTGAAGTATGTGAATGGTTGCCCCCCTTGGATGAACATTGGATTTTGTAATGTTTTGGGATGAATACTGTCAATGATTGATCAAAACCATTGTACCATTGTAACGACGTCAAAACTTTTTGGTTTTCATTCTGCAGATTGTAAATATCAAGGGTTCTCATGGGTGTTTGGTAATAATTTTCTTTTCTCACTATTAACATATGGTACCAACCGCACCTTAATTCCCCTGTGTCTGTGATTATTTACTGTCCATTTCCTCCTAGAGTCGGACCAGTCTTCTGAATAGCCTGAATTACAAAAGTTACGCTAACAGCCTATTAATTATCTAATTAGCCTGCGTACCTGTTACATAAAGTGGCGAGCTAGCCAGGAGGATTTGGTACAGTAATTAACACACTTTTTGTTTCAAATAACAGTCAGACTCACCAATATTTACCCTTAAGGTTGAAAATGGAGGTTTTTGAGGCGCTTACTATTAAAATTCCAAACGCAGTAATAGTAGATGGTGTTAGTAAAGATGACGTGGGAGAAGTGGGTCAGTTTCTAGAATGTTTTGGGCCAGTTAACAGAGCAGTTTTCGTTGATTTTCCAGAATCAGAATTTCATGGAATGTGGGTGGTTGAGTATGTGTCTGGGTCTGCTATACCTTTATTAGATCCGCTGCTACCGTATGCTTTTACGATGGGTGCAGGAAATCAATGTAGTATTAAAAACTTATCAAGAATTTACTCTACTAAAATAGAAAGCTCAAAGACTAAGGCATACTTAGCTGACCTTAAACAAGTGGCTAAATTATCCGGAAAGGATTATGCTGAGGTACTGCAAGAAATGATGGGCCAGATCAGCGAGTCCATTGCCGAGCTTCGTCTTACTGATCCTGCTAAAATGGAGGCTGCAACTGAAGAGCCAGTAACAACGGATCTACCTAAAATGGCCGCCACCTCATCTCCTCTATTCAATGCAGTTCCCACACCCATTGCGAACCCAAAACGGTGCACTTCATCTGCTAACCTGTCTGCTGATGACCTGAATCCACCTGGGATTCAGAAATACGTTGTAGAGCACATTGTTAAGAATGAAGATGCTGCTATGCATGCGCGTTCAACTCACAGACTCCGTGTTTTCTCAGGAAGAGTGCCACGTCCACAACATGAAGTCGACTATGACACTTGGCGTTCCGGTGCTGATTTAATTATGAAAGATCCAGCCATCTCAGAAATTCACCGTTCACGTCTCATCCTGGACAGTCTACTCCCTCCTGCGGCTGACATTGTGAAACATCTGTGCCCTGATCTGTCAGCTGACGTCTACATCAAGCAGTTGGATTCGGCCTATGGTACGGTGCAAGACGGGGAGGAGTTGTACGCAAAATTTATGGACACTCTTCAAGATGCAGGAGAGAAGCCATCTATCTACCTGCAGCGACTACAGGTGGCACTTAACCTTGCAGTCAGAAGAGGAGGAGTCCCGGAAGGGGATGTGAATAAACACCTGCTGAATCAGTTTTGTAGAGGCTGCTGGGATAATACCCTCATTTCAGAACTTCAGCTTAAACAAAAGAAGTCCAAGCCACCGTCATTTCCTGAACTCCTGTGGCTGCTTAGGACTGAAGAAGATAGAGAGGCTGCAAAGATTCAACGAATGAAGCAGCACCTTGGAACTACAAAGCAAAAAGTTATTTCACAAGCTCAATTTGCATATGAGGAGAAGGAGGAAGAGAAGGGAATGTGTGCAGCATTGACTACGTTCACGAAGCAGCTCACTCAACAAATGGCTGCCATTCAGCAACAGTTATCTGCCCTGACCGCAATCCAGTCACAAGGCCAACAGCCCTGTGTTCCTAGATCCAGCCAAGCCACACTAAAGATAAAACAAAAGACTTCAACCACTGCTGCTGCAAATCCAAAGCCCGGTTTCTGTTTCCGTTGTGGTGAAGATGGACACATAAAGCCTCAGTGTAACAACCCACCAAACTCCACTCTAGTCATCACAAAGAAAAAGCAATTTAATGACAAGAAACGAAGATGGCAGAAACAAGCTTCAAATTCTGAACAGTCAAACTAGATTCAGTTCCTGTTGGGGGACAAACAGGAGCTGCGTTGGACCCATCCTGTCCCGCAAAGAAGACTGTTCAGTGTGCAGAACTACAGCACCCCAGACCCAAGGCAATAGCCAAACTGCCTCGTGGGCTGGTGGGATCTCGCTGTACAGCGGAAGTGAAAATTGTAGGCCTCAACTGTCATTGCCTGTTAGACACAGGGTCACAAGTGACCACTGTACCCGCATCATTTTTTAACCGCCATCTTCACGACCAACCAGTTAATTCGCTACATGACTTGTTGCAAATTGAGGGAGCAGCAGGCCAATCTGTCCCCTATCTAGGATACATCGATCTCACCGTGACATTTCCTAAAGATTTTCTGGGCAGAGACATCGAAGTTTCCACTCTGGCACTTGTAGTTCCTGATTCAAGGCTGGATACTCCATCTACTGTGCTGATTGGTATGAATACACTGGAGCCCCTGTACGAACAATATTTGAGCAGTGAAATTCCAGCATTCCAGCCCAGCACTCATGGTTACCGAGCCGTGTTAAAGACGCTGCAGCTGACACATCAACGGAGAGATTCCGGCAACGTGGGAGTAGTGCGACTCCTGAGCAAAGTCCCCGTGCGAGTTCCGGCCGGCCGCACTTTAGTCATCGAGGGATCCACCAGAACCACCTCTCCTGCGTTAAGCCAGTCCGTCCTGCTTCACCATCCTGCATCAGCCCTACCTGGGGGGTTGTGCGTCAGCAGCTGCTTGATCTCACTGCCGGCTCATGCACCATACAAGGTTCCGGTGATCATAACAAATGAGTCAGAACAAGATGTCTATATTCCACCGTTAAGTGTGATTGCAGAGCTCGAAACTTACCATTGCATCCTATCTGAGCATCATGTGACCAACTTTCCAGTTAAACCAACACAGTCCAATCTGGATTTTGGCGATTCACCAGTAACAGCAGAATGGAAGGCGAGAATCACCAACAAACTAAGTGCAATATCAGAAGTCTTTTCACACCATGACCTCGATTTCGGTTGTACCAGCCAAGTCAAGCATCACATCACTCTTCATGATGAGACCCCATTCAAACAGCGGGCACGGCCCATTCATCCGCACGACATTGCAGCTGTACGCAGACATCTTCGCGAGCTTCTGGAGGCTGGTGTGATCAGGGAGTCAACATCTCCATTCTCATCGCCTATTGTGGTCGTCAAGAAGAAAAATGGTGATGTAAGGCTATGTATTGATTATCGTAAACTCAACCTACAGACTATAAAAGATGCCTATGCTCTACCAAACCTGGAAGAATCCTTCGCCGCTCTCACTGGTTCCAAATGGTTTTCTGTACTTGATTTGAAGTCAGGATATTATCAGATTGAAATGAACGAGGCCGACAAGCCCAAGACCGCTTTCGTTACTCCTCTAGGCTTCTGGGAGTTTAACAGGATGCCTCAGGGAGTCACCAATGCACCCAGCACGTTCCAGAGGTTGATGGAGAGATGTATGGGCGACCTCCATCTTAAGGAGGTGTTAGTGTTCCTGGACGATCTCATTATATTCTCCGATACTCTGGAGGAACATGAAAGACGACTTCTCCATGTACTGAACCGGCTGAAGGAGTATGGGTTGAAGCTTTCTCCAGAAAAATGTAAATTCTTCCAGACTTCAGTTCACTACCTGGGTCATATCGTGTCAGAGAGAGGAGTCGAAACAGACCCTGAAAAGATTGCTGCTATCAAATCCTGGTCAATTCCCACTAATCTTAAACGATTGCGATCTTTTCTTGGATTTGCGGGGTACTACCGCCGGTTTATTAAAGACTATGCTGTCATCGCAAAACCTCTCAATGATCTTACCCATGGACACACGCCAGCTCGGAAGTCCCAGAGTTCCATCAAGTCACACTGCAGTCCAACTAAACCTTTCGGTGAACGATGGAGTCAGAGTTGTCAGCAAGCTTTTGATACACTCATCGAAAAGCTGTCAACTGCACCAGTTCTCGGGTTTGCTGATCCTGCTCTTCCCTACATTCTACACACCGACGCAAGCACAACTGGATTGGGTGCTGCATTATATCAAGAACAGGAAGGGAAGCTTCGAGCAATCGCATTTGCCAGCCGTGGTCTTTCTCAAAGCGAGAGCAGATATCCAGCCCACAAACTGGAATTTCTAGCGCTTAAATGGAGTGTCACTGAGAAGTTTCAGGACTATATATGGAGCTGATTTCACTGTGGTGACCGATAGTAACCCGCTGACCTATGTCCTGACTACTGCCAAGCTGGATGCCACTGGTCACCGTTGGTTAGCTGCCCTCTCCACCTATTCCTTTAAGCTGCTGTACAGGGCTGGAAAGCACAATCGTGATGCTGATGCGCTCTCTCGTCAACCTCACACCATGTCTGAAGATTTGCCTAAAGATAAAGAACTGATAGAGCAATTTATGTCTCACCGTCTTGCTGACGCCGATGTCCTTGCCCCTGACATTGTTGAAGCAATTTGTCAGAGTCAGCTGGTCAAAGCCTCTCAGCCAGTTGATTCTGAACAGCATTGCAGGACCCTGATTGAATCTCTCTCCAACAATGCTGATGCTGTTCCTGAAAGTTATATTGTTGAAAATCACTTACCTGTTGTTCCGGCTCTGTCTCACTCCAGTTTGCAAGAAAAACAGAGAGAAGATCCAAGCATCAGAGAGCTGATTCATCAGTTTGAGACCGGAGAAAAGGTTCCGCCAACTTCAAAAGCAGAGCTGCCCGAGCTCCCTCTGCTATTGAGAGAATGGCCAAAGTTGGAGCTGATAGATGGTATTCTATACCGCAAGCGTCAAGACAATGACATCTTGTCCTACCAGCTTGTCCTTCCTGGGAAACTCCGGCCTTTTGCTCTCAAGTGTCTCCATGACGATATGGGCCACCTTGGAATCGATCGCACCCTTGACCTTGTCCGTGCCCGGTTCTACTGGCCCAGAATGGCGTTTGATGTGGAGCAAAAGATTAAGACGTGTGGCCGCTGCGTCCGGAGGAAATCTCTGCCAGAAAAGAGTGCGCCGCTTGTCAATATCACCACTTCACGTCCACTCGAGTTACTTTGTATGGATTTTCTGTGCCTTGAGCCGGACTCAAGTAACACCAGAGACATTCTTGTTCTAACTGACCACTTTACCAAATTTGCCGTGGCCATCCCAACGTCAAATCAAAAGGCAAGAACAGTGGCCAAGTGTTTGTGGGACAATTTCATTGTTTACTATGGACTTCCTGAACGTATCCACACTGATCAGGGACGAGATTTTGAGTCAAAGTTGATTAAAGAGTTGTGTGAAGTCGCCGGAATTCAGAAGAGTCGGACAACACCATATCATCCCAGAGGCAATCCAGTGGAGCGATTTAATCGGACACTGTTAAGTATGCTTGGAACACTGGATGAGAAACAAAAATCTAAATGGAAAGATTACGTGAAACCATTAGTTCATGCATATAACTGTACTAAAAATGATGTTACTGGTTATCCACCGTATGAATTAATGTTCGGACGAACTCCACGTCTTCCTGTCGACATGGCTTTCGGTTTGCCACTGCAGGGATCAAAGCACAAGAATCATTCACAGTATGTGCAACATTTGAAATCACGCCTGGAAGAGAGCTTTAAAATTGCTTCAGAAAATGCTCTAAAAGCAGCGGAACGAAACAAAACACGCTTCGACCAGCGCATAATACCAGCAGCATTGGAAGCAGGAGACAGAGTCCTTGTGAGAAATGTACGACTAAGAGGAAAACACAAACTTTCTGACAAGTGGGAACGTGACATCTTTGTGGTGGTTAGCAGGGCTGGTGAACTCCCAGTATACAAAGTGAAACCAGAGAACAGAGATGGACCTCTGCGTACACTCCATAGAGATCTCCTCCTCCCATGTGGGTTTCTTCCAGCCAGTGAAGACATTGAAACACCTTGTGAACGAACTTCTGCTGCTAGGCCCTGTACACGGCATTCCAATCCTGATCTCAATGATTCCACAGACCGTTACGCTCTTGATGAGGAGTTTGAAACTGTCATCCCACTCCATGTTAACTCACCTGCAGTTCAGTTCACAGTGGAGAAAGAATATCCAGTCCCTGTCACCTCATTTTGTGAAGAGAGCAGTCCTCCAACTCAGTCTTCTGTGAGTCCTGTTATTTCAGAAGTGGTATCTGAAGTTGAATCCAGTGTGGAAGAGAATATATCTGTGGAGACGAGCAATGAAAACTTACCTGAAAACCTACCTGCCGACTCACCAGTACACTTACCTGAAGCTGAAGATGCACCTACCGTGATTCCAGTGGATGAAGATCTACCTGATGAACTAATCCATCCAGTTGATGTTGAGCCATTTAATGCCACTGACATAGCTGACAATGACCCTACTCCTAGGCGTTCAACTCGTCAAAGGTTACCTCCTGATCAACTGCAATATACCGCTCTAGGTAAACCTCTCGTTTCCGTAGTGCAAACGTTACTACACAGTTTATCTGACGTTCTAGGTGTCTCAGTCTCCTCCGATCCTAGTCTACCGTCTGTTCAAGTTATTTAGTTTGTGCATGCAACGGGACGTGCATGGTCTAAGGCGGGGAGGGTGTAACCAGGGTGGAAATCTGCTACTAAACATATTAAAATATACATTTCGGCATTTCTCTTTACGTGAGCGTCACCTGGGTTACGTAACGCTGCGCCCTCACGCACGTACATGCGTGACCGCGTTGAACCAATCGTAACGCTCGTAGCGCGTCTTACAAGCTGTTTGTGCGGCTCCTAATCAGAAGCGTGGGGAAGGAGCACGGGACAGCTGCTACAGGTCGGTCCTCGCAAATAAATGTCAGTTCATTTGTATTATAATGTTTTATCGCAGTCTAAAGCCGTCGCTACATTATCTGCCTATAGAGACCAACCAGCGCAGGGGCTGAACGCGTTGATCGTGCGGTGTGTCAGAAACTAACGGGAATTGGTGAGTCTGATTGTCTGTGTTGTTAGCATTAGCCACATTAGTGTGATATCCTTGTGGTTGAAGGAATTCGCGGACACAGGGTTGTAGCTTTTGTTCTTTTTACTGAACACACCGCAGCTTATTACACTGTTCTACTGCATGGCACTTCAAACAAAAAACTATATTGCCACCTTGTGGACATTTGTCATACACTACATTCCTCCCCCCTTAAGCTTTTAATTCCCCCTTCAACACCAAAAGTCAGAAATTAACTAAATTACTCTGTAGCCTCACAAAATTAGCCACCTTCACGTTTAACAGTGTCACCCCCCCTAGTATAATAATAACACAAAATTCCAATCAATGCATTTTTTTTTTTTCTTTCCAAAAACCTTTCACTCAACACTCATAGTCCTTCAGGTAAGTAGGTTTAAACACAGTCCGTTGGGACCGTCGAGCCGGTGCGGCTGTTTGTTGGGAAAGCGTCTCGTTCACTGCATCTGGGGACGGAATGCACGACACAGGTGGGTTTGCAGTGTCCTGCAGCTTTCCCTCTGGAACACAGTTATTTTCTCCTACTGCAGGATTCTTGAACACCTCAGTTGGATCAGCTGATGACATAAGCACAATGGGTGGTTCAGGGATTTTAGGTCCCATTAAGTCCTTGTCTTCAGGCCTTGCCAGGATCTGGTCCACATGTCTCCGCACTACAGTTCCATCTCCTAACATGACCTTGTAAGACACTGGTCCTGTGATTTTGGTAATAAAAGCTGGAATCCATTTTGGTCCATGACTGAAGTTACGTGTGATCACTGCATCTCCCACTTGAAAACTTCTCTCTGGTCTGTGCCTGTCATGATGTTTCTTTTGACTGCACTGTTTCTGTTCCACTTTGGCTCTGAGATCCGGATGTCCTAGGTCCAATGTTGATCTTAATCTCCTTCCTTGCAACATTTCAGCAGGTGACAGCCCCGTGGTGGACTGAGGGGTGATGCGGTAACTGAACAGCACTCTTGACACTTTTGTTTGGATGCTGCCTTCACCTGCCTTTTTCATCATGGACTTGAATGTCTGGACTGCCCGTTCGGCACAGCCATTTGAAGAAGGATGGTAAGGGGCTGAGGTGATGTGTTCGATACCGTTCTTACTCATGAAGTCTTTAAATTCAGCACTGACAAAACAGGAACCGTTATCTGACACAATCATCTCAGGCAATCCTTGATTGCTGAAACTCTTCCTGAGACATTCAATCGTGCTTGCTGAAGTTGCTGAGGTTACGGGTAAGCCTCCATCCATTTGGAATAGGCATCCATCAGGATCAGGAACATATGACCCATAAAGGTCCTGCATAATCTATGTGTAGCCTCTGCCACGGTTTACTGGGCCACTCCCAAGGGTGAAGTGGTGCGGAAGCTGGTAACTTGCGATGTTCTTGGCAGGTGCTACACCTTTTTACTACCGATTCAATGTCAGCATCTAACTTTGGCCACCAGAAATAGCTTCGGGCTAATGCTTTCATTCTGGTGATGCCTGGGTGACCATGATGTAGTTGGCCTAGCAATGCTTCACGCCCTGGTGGAGGTACCACCACACGTGACCCCCACAACACACACCCGTCTTGTACACTTAACTCTGTTTTTCTCACCGCATAAGGCTGGAAAACTGGATCTGAGTGTTGTGACGGCCAGCCCTGTTGGACGAATTGCCTGACTCGGGACAGCACAGGGTCTTTGCGTGTCCACTGGCTCACTTCCTGCGCCACCACGAGTGTCACCTCCTCCATCATCAGCACACGGTCCTCGTGCTCTCTCTTAGTGGGTGGTTGAGGTAGCGGAAGTCGGCTTAAGGCATCTGCATTGCTGTGTTGTTTACCGGGCTTATAGAGGATCTCGTACTCATATGCTCTCAAGGTCACCGCCCACCGTTGAATGCGAGGGGATGCCATTTGAGGCACTGCTTTCATCTCACTAAAGAGTGACAGCAAGGGCTTGTGATCTGTGCATATGACAAACTTCCTCCCGTATAAGTACTTGTGAAAGCGCTGGATGCCAAACATCACTGCCAGCCCTTCTTTGTCTACTTGAGAGTAGTTTGCTTCCGCCCGGCGTGAGTGTTCGTGACATGAAGCCAATTGGTCTCTCTTGCCCATCTGGCATGCGATGTGACAATACCGCCCCACTCCGTAGGCGACGCATCACATGACAGTATCAAGTCTTTATGGCTGTCATAATGCACTAACACCTCTGACGACTGCATGAGCCTTTTTGACTCCTCAAATGCTCTCTCCTGCTCCTCTTGCCACTGCCACTGTGTTTCTTTACGTAACAGTTGGTATAGGGGAGCTAACAATGTGGACAGATTTGGCAAGAATCTGTTGTAATAGTTGAGTAGGCCTAGGTATGCACGTAGTTCTGTGACATTAGTTGGTGCGGGTGCTTGTTGTATGGCCTTTACCTTGTTTGGCAGAGGGTGGAGCCCCTCGGCGTCCACTGTGTGTCCGAGGAACTCAGCTTCATGCTCCATGAAGGCACACTTATTGCGCTTGAGTCGAAGACCTGCCTCTCGTAGCCGTCGTAAGACCTCATTCAAGGTCTCCAGGTGCTCGAGATCACTTCTCCCTGTCAACAGGATGTCATCCAAGTATACAGCCACGTTCGGGACGCCTGCCACCAGACCCTCCATCATCCGTTGAAAGATGGCTGGACTAGAGGACACCCCGAATGGTAGGCGATTGACTTGAAACAGACCTTTGTGCGTGTTAATTGTGACATATGGCTTTGAGGCCTCATCGAGCGTGACTTGTTGATATGCGTGACTGAGGTCCAACTTTGTGAACTTCTCACCCCCAGTCAACTTCTCAAATAAGTCCTCCAATCGTGGTATTGGATACTGCTCTAACTTGGAGACTAAGTTTACTGTGAGCTTGTAGTCCCCACAAACGCGCACCGAATCGTCAGGCTTTAACACTGGCACTATTGGTGCAGCCCACTCTGAAAACTTTACTGGCTCAATAATGCCCTGCTTTGTGAGCCTCTCCAGCTCCGTTTCGACTTTCTTTCTCATGGCATAGGGCACTGGCCTGGGCTTGTAGAACTTTGGCGCCACCTCCTCTTTGATGTATATTTTTGCTGGTGGCCCTCTCCAGGTCCCCAGTTCCTCCTTGAATACCTCTTCGTTCTGCTTTAGCACCTGATGCAAAGTGGGATGAGGTTGCTCCAGCTTATTGACATATACACAGTTCATGTTTAACTCCCTCAGCCATGCGCGGCCTAGCAGATTTGGTCCACTGCCTTCTACCACTACTACTGGTAAGTGAGTGACTTTGTCTTTGTACGTTACCGTGACGTTGGCTGTCCCAAGAGTGGCGACTGGTTCACCTGTGTACGTTTTCAGCGTCAATGAGCAGTTTTGCAGTTCCTGTGCATTTCCCGCAGTCCACAACTTGCCATATTCAGTTTTTGTCAAGATGGTAACACTACAGCCTGTATCCACTTCGAACTCAACACAATGTCCATTTATGTCTAGCTGGGTGGTAATGGGGTCAGCTTTTGTCGTTTTTGAATCTTTTAAGTTGTGCATTGTAAACACTTCTTCCTCACTCGATTGTGGATCAGAGGACTCCACCACGTGATGTGTGTACTGTCTTTTTTCTTTCTTGCTCATGGCCTTTTCTTTCTTCCCTCCCACCTTAACCTGCTGCTGCTGGTCACTAGGAGGTGCAGACCTGCACATCTTCTTCACGTGTCCCTTTTTTCCACACCCATGGCACTTTTCATTAAGAAAACGACAATCCCGTGCCAAGTGTTCACCCCCACACCTATAACATGCTACTGGACCGCCCCTGTTTTGCCCTTTAGGTCTCACATGCACTTTATGCACTGTCTGTGGTGTTGCATTTTTGCTTATTGTACTGTCCATCATTTTTGGTTGCAAGTCGCGTACGTCTCTGTTCGCTGTCTCGATGGCTTGTGTGATTTCCAAGGCCTTGTCGAATGTTAGCGCCGTCTCTGCCAACAATCTCCTTTGCATGCGATCATCTGCAATACCACACACCAGCCTATCTCGTAGCATCTCTTTCAGCTTATCTCCATAGTTGCAATGTTGTGCCAGTTCTCTTAACACAGCCACATACTCTAACACAGTCTCATTTGCCCCTCTTATCCTTGAATTAAACTTGAATCTCTGGACAATTTCACTGGGCTTTGGGTTGTAATGTGACTGGAGCAATGTAGTCAATTGCGTGAATGACTTGTCGCCTGGCTTCTCTGGGCTTAGCAAGTTTCTCATTAAACTGTACGTTTTGCTACCCACTGAGCTCAACAGTATTGCCCGTTTTCTTCCTGCGTCAGCAATACTATTTGCTTCAAAGAAGTGCTCCAAAACTTCACAATACTCCTCCCAATTCTGCGTTTGACTGTCGAAAGCAGTTATTGTTCCCACCATGGATGTAGCCATTTCACCGTTGTTAGCACCGCTCCGGTTAGCACGGCTCTGATTAGCACTAGCCTCCCCGTCGTCAGACATCAGCCGAAAATCTGAGTTGTAGAACTCTCGAGTTGTTTTCTTCTCTAACAACTCCCTCCGAGCTCACCAGTTTCCTCGTCGCCAAATGTGATATCCTTGTGGTTGAAGGAATTCGCGGACACAGGGTTGTAGCTTTTGTTCTTTTTACTGAACACACCGCAGCTTATTACATACACTGTTCTACTGCATGGCACTTCAAACAAAAAACTATATTGCCACCTTGTGGACATTTGTCATACACTACAATTAGCCACTATCAATGCTTTTATTATGGACTGGCTATGTCACAACTAGCTTCCCTATGCTGCTATTTTGGATTTAAATGTTAATGTGCTTTAAAGGTGCAATATCTGCAGTTTGCACTTTATTTTTATGCACCATGAAATTATTATGTAATGAAACTATGATATTTATTCTATTTAATGTGTGTAGACCAATGCACTTTATTAATGAATGTTGAAATGAAAATGTATTCTGTCATTGTAAATAGAATACTATGTACGTGTACACTGGATGTTTACTGAAACATGGTCCTGTTTATACTGTACAGGCCAGGTTCTCCGTTTGTGGAGATTTAACCTGATGGCGAGCTAAGAGTTTTGGCTGGGAGCCGGACATCTCCAGAGCGCCCCCTGCTGGTCTGGTAGGAGGCTCTGGCAGCCTTGTTCCCCCTCACTTTCTTGTTCAACCACATAAACACATTCACGAAGGCTTAAGCCTAAGGACATTACTGACAAAAGGACATTTAAAACCTTATGGACATTGGGACATTGTTTCATTTTGTCCAGTCATCTCACTACACAGTGAAGTGTGAAGTATGTGAATGGTTGCCCCCCTTGGATGAACATTGGATTTTGTAATGTTTTGGGATGAATACTGTCAATGATTGATCAAAACCATTGTACCATTGTAACGACGTCAAAACTTTTTGTTTTCATTCTGCAGATTGTAAATATCAAGGGTTCTCATGGGTGTTTGGTAATAATTTTCTTTTCTCACTATTAATATATGGCACCAACCGCACCTTAATTCCCCTGTGTCTGTGATTATTTACTGTCCATTTCCTCCCAGAGTCGGACCAGTCTTCTGAATAGCCTGAATTACAAAAGTTACGCTAACAGCCTATTAATTATCTAATTAGCCTGCGTACCTGTTACATTAGCACAGAGGAAAACAGTTCAGCTGGTTCGAGAAGCTATAAAATTGACTTTCTTTGAGCAGGTTGAGTATCTGATACATAGATAGACTTTATTCATCCCCATGAGGAGAAATTCAAGTTGTCCATTAGCATAAACATTAAATGAGACACACAAATCAAAGAACCCGATTTTAAAAACCTACATAAATAAATACATTTGCAATAAAATAAATAAGTTACTAGTTAAAAGCTGCTAACGATAGTAATAAGGTGCCCATTAGCCAGAGCTATTAAACAGTCTTATAGCAGCAGGAATAAAGGATTTCCTGAACCTCTCAGTCCTACACCACAGGGAGAGGAGCCGTCACTGCTTCTCTGCTTTAACTTCATAATAAAGTCAATAAATATTCATAAACCACAGTTTTACTTAATCAATGTGATGTGTTATTCAGATATCACTGTCATGTCAAGAATGAACAAACCTTCAGGTCAAATCTTCAGTTAATTATTAATTATGGTAATGAAACATGGTAATATTTGTCAACATTAGTTGATTCTTTCCCCAAAACTCTTAATTCTAGTAAAGACAGAAACACAAAGGCCACATGGTGCTGCTTAGCTCAGAATAATCTAATTCTAATCAATAAATTCAATTAGCCCATTCTTTAAGTATAGAAACTCTTCCAGTACCTCCTATTTTCCCCACAGCCAGAGACACACAGAGAATGTAATATACGAAGATCAGAGCACCAACACGCCAACGTGTCGCTCCAGAGTGACGCAAAATCGGTGCTTATTTCTACCAGAAGATAAAGATCAATGAAACATTAATGGGACCAGTTTTGTTGGTTTGCAAAAGGAAACACACTGTTTGTGAAAGGAACACACTGGAGTCTCTGATGCAGAAGAACTGTTTTATTGCTTGGAACAAATGATCCAGTTAGTGGTGTGAAAGTGCCTCAAGACCAGGATCTAGACCAGGGCCATGGCCATGACCAGGACTAAGACCAGGAGTCTGGAGAAATGTTTTGCATTTTCCCCCTTCTCTTCACTATTTACACTGCTGACTTTACTTATTACACTGCAAATTGTCACTTACAAAAATTCTCAGATGACTCAGCTGTGGTCGGTCTCATTAATAACGGAGACGAGAGGGAGTATAGGGAACTAAATCAGAACTTTGTGGCATGGTGCCAACAGAACCAGCTCCAGATTAACGCCGGAAAAACAAAAGAACTAGTGGTGGACTTTCGCAGGCGCAAAGATCACCCCCTGGTACCGGTGAACATCCAGGGTATAGACATTGGGATCGTGGACACCTACAAATACCTGGGTGTTCACCTTAACAAGAAGCTTGACTGGACCACTAACACAGAAGCACTTTACAAGAGGGGGCAGAGCAGACTCCACCTGCTACGGAGGCTGAGGTCCTTTGGGGTACAGGACTGCCTTCTGAGGACCTTTTATGACTCTGTGGTTGCCTCTGTTGTTATGTATGGTGTGGTGTGTTGGTGCAGCAGCATCACGGCAGCAGAGGCCAAGAAATTAAATAAACTGGTTAGGAGAGCTGGCTCTGTCTTGGGCTGTAACCTGGATTCTGTGGAAGTGGTGGGGGACAGGAGGGTGATGACAAAACTGTCATCAATCTTGGGTAATGTCCACCACCCCTTGCATGGAACATTGGCAGCCCTGGAGAGCTCACTGAGCAGCAGTAGGCTTATCCACCCCCTTTGTAAGACTGAGAGGTACCGCAGGTCTTTTCTTCCCCACGCAGTAAGACTGTATAACAACTCTCTACGGTAGCCATGGTGGTGATGGCGGTGGTGATGATGATGGGTGGGTGTTGGGGAGCGGTGGAATGTGGAATGTGGGGGGGGGGGTATTTTTAACTTTTTTAACTTTTAAAACTTTTATATTTATTGATTTATTTTTTTACTTATTTATTGGAACAGGTCACCCTTTTGGAATGTTTTCTTTTGCATTTTTATAGATATATATATCCCCTTCCTTTAACTCTGGTCTTGTATGTCTGTATGTCTTGTATGTATGTCAATTGCTCATGTTGTTTGTGGAGTGTATGTTGCTGTTGCTGCTGCGACACATGAATTTCCCCATTGTGGGATAATAAAGGGCATACTTACTTACTTACTTACTTACTTACTTACTTACCTGTCACCGTTGTCATGTAAACAGCCCCTAAATGTGGCAAATCCGGCTGGTATTAGTCAGTCATATTATCAGGCAGTCGGTATGAAGAGTCGCTGGGATATTAAAAAATATTAAACAGCCTGAGAAACTCGGTTCTTATTTTCACTGAAATCAAATTCTGTGAATCATTGAACCAAATGAACTGAAACACTTCACATCTGTGCAGTAGATGTAGTGTGTAATGTTTCATTAAAGAATGGGCTAATTGAATTTATTGATTAGAATTAGATTATTCTGAGCTAAGCAGCACCATGTGGCCTTTGTGTTTCTGTCTTTACTAGAATTAAGAGTTTTGGGGAAAGAATCAACTAATGTTGACAAATATTACCATGTTTCAGTGCGGATGGTCCTGAAGGCGGCGCAGGTTATTAGGTCAGTGATCAGGTCCATACGGATGTGAAGACGACAGATGAGACGGTGACTGGGGCTCAGGGCAAATTTCTCTGCAAAAAACTGCCCCACGGGACTTTAGATAAACTAAGGCAGTTTGCAGATGTCGCAGTGATGAACTCTGTTTCCACAGAAGCACAAGTTTAAAACACCAACTTAAAGCAAAACACGGGTTTGATTCAGCGGCCGAAACGACGACACTGCACCAACAACAAACTGAGCAGCAAGAAACTGCATTTTTGTCAAAATATTTTGGTCTTTTTTTAAAGAATAATTAACTACGATTAATTGTGATTAATCAAAATTCTGAAGTGTGATTAATCTGATTAAAAATGTGTCATTTGACAGCACTAATTTTTAGCAAAAACAATATCCTTTAACATGGGAACAGCAAATTATACATGTTTTGAAAGCTCTCGGGATTCCACACGTCACCGTGGGGTCACTGGTGAATGACGAGCGATTACGGCTTCACCCATTGACTCAGTGTTGACCACAAACAAGCGTCGCCCATGTACTTTGCTTATTGGTCCATCAGGGTTCACAAAACCCTTGGGAATTACCCGTTACTCATGCAAATCTTAACTGCAAACGATGTGGTTCCATCTCTGTCATCAGGATGACTTAAGGTTATGCAACAGAAGGACTGAAATGCTGCAAAACCCCCAAATATATCAGATTCTTGTTTTAAAAACATACAGGCCAGAAGATTTAAATAGGCCTGTTGTGAACGGGTCAGGCTTTGTTGAACAGATCGATACAGACAAACTTACTGCTCAGTCTATAATTTATTGAAATTTAAAGTTAAACTCAGGCACATCTGAAGCTAAAGTCGTTTCTAGAGGAGGTGAATTCTGTCAGGAGCCAAAAAACGGCACAGATCAGTGTTTCCTCGGTGGAGATCTCACTGTGTGTGAGTCTGTCAAGGCAACAAACTAGTGTAGTGATGGGGGCAAGTTCTGAACTTCCACGTAAAACTCCAATTTGCTTCAGACTGAAGAAGCTTAACTCCACTTTAACCCATCTGACAACAGCCACGAGTCTAACAAACCAAACGCTCTGCCTGGTTCACTCATTAGTGTCTGGAAACATTAGAAAACAACTTTATAAACACCTCACACTTCCCTCTGCTGATTTCCCACTGCACCAAAGCCCAAAAGACTCGATCGTCGACTCCAGAAGCAACAAGTGAAGATCGACGACTGACGATGAAGAAGAGAAACTGAAAGTTGTTGAAAGAAAATGGTTCAGGAATGTATTTTTTTAGCAAAAAATATAATTCACTGGTAAATAAACGGGATTAGAA
>CM068357.1:3069663-3104663 GCA_034769755.1 Odontamblyopus lacepedii
AAACAAATGCGCCAAAGCTGCATTAAACACATTATTACTGAATGTCTGTTTGAGTCCTGCTTGTAGGAAATAAAAATCCCAGATTAAATTATCCACCTGCAGCGAATCAACCTGTGTCCTCATCATTTTATCTCCTGTTCTGGAACATGAATGAATCTGCCCACGGAGCAGAAACCTTCTGTTCTTCAGAAACTTTTTATTTTGTAGCACCCACCTCCTTAGACCTGGTTTAGTCCTGGTTTAGTCCTGGTTTAGTCCTGGTTTAGACCTGGTTTAGACCTGGTTTAGTTCTGGTTTAGTCCTGGTTTAGACCTGGTTTAGACCTGGTTTAGACCTGGTTTAGTTCTGGTTTAGTCCTGGTTTAGACCTGGTTTAGACCTGGTTTAGACCTGGTTTAGTCCTGGTTTAGACCTGGTTTAGACCTGGTTTAGTTCTGGTTTAGTCCTGGTTTAGACCTGGTTTAGTCCTGGTTTAGACCTGGTTTAGTCCTGGTTTAGACCTGGTTTAGACCTGGTTTAGTCCTGGTTTAGACCTGGTTTAGACCTGGTTTAGACCTGGTTTAGTTCTGGTTTAGTCCTGGTTTAGACCTGGTTTAGTCCTGGTTTAGTCCTGGTTTAGACCTGGTTTAGACTTGGTTTAGACCTGGTTTAGACCTGGTTTAGACCTGGTTTAGACCTGGTTTAGTTCTGGTTTAGTCCTGGTTTAGACCTGGTTTAGTCCTGGTTTAGACCTGGTTTAGACCTGGTTTAGACCTGGTTTAGACCTGGTTTAGTTCTGGTTTAGTCCTGGTTTAGACCTGGTTTAGTCCTGGTTTAGACCTGGTTTAGACCTGGTTTAGTTCTGGTTTAGTCCTGGTTTAGACCTGGTTTAGTCCTGGTTTAGTCCTGGTTTAGACCTGGTTTAGACCTGGTTTAGTCCTGGTTTAGACCTGGTTTAGTCCTGGTTTAGTCCTGGTTTAGACCTGGTTTAGACCTGGTTTAGTCCTGGTTTAGTCCTGGTTTAGACCTGGTTTAGACTTGGTTTAGTCCTGGTTTAGTCCTGGTTTAGACCTGGTTTAGACCTGGTTTAGTCCTGGTTTAGACCTGGTTTAGTCCTGGTTTAGTCCTGGTTTAGACCTGGTTTAGACCTGGTTTAGTCCTGGTTTAGTCCTGGTTTAGACCTGGTTTAGTCCTGGTTTAGACCTGGTTTAGACCTGGTTTAGACCTGGTTTAGACCTGGTTTAGACCTGGTTTAGTCCTGGTTTAGACCTGGTTTAGTCCTGGTTTAGTCCTGGTTTAGACCTGGTTTAGACCTGGTTTAGTCCTGGTTTAGTCCTGGTTTAGACCTGGTTTAGACTTGGTTTAGTTCTGGTTTAGACCTGGTTTAGACCTGGTTTGAGGACAAAAAACTGTCAAAATTGTTCTTTTTGGGTCGAAGGGCCGCAGACGGTGTGTGAGACGACCCCCAAACTCTGAATTGAAGCCACAGCCCACAGTGAAGACAGTTACGCATGGAGGTGAAGCATCATGATATGGGCATGTTTCTCCTACTATGGTGTTGGGCCTATTTATCACATAACCAGGGATCATGGATCAGCTTGAATATGTCAAAATACTTGAAGAGGTCATGTTGCCTTATGCTGAAGAGGACATGCCCTGAAATGGGTGTTTCAACAAGACAATGACCCCAAACACACCAGTAAACGAGCAAAGTCTTGGTTCCAAACGAACAAAAGTAATGTTATGGAGTGGCCAGCCCAATCACCGGATCTTAATCCAATCGAGAACTTGTGGGGTGATGTAAAAAATGCTGTTTATGAAGCAAAACCAAGAAATGTAAATGAATTGTGGAATGTTGTTAGAGAATCATGGAGTAGAATAACACCTGAAGTGCCACAAGTTGGTTGACTCCATGTCACACAGGTGTGAAGCAATTATTAAAAACTGTGGTCATACAACTAAATATTAGTTTAGTGATTCAAAGGATTGGTAAATCCTACAAACAAAGGGGTTTCTACAAAATATCTTTGAGTTTGTACAGTCAACGGCAGACACTGCTATTTTTTTGAACATAACTGTACATTTAAAAACAAACAAACTAAAGTAAAAATACAGTGTAATTAAATCCTCATTTATTAAGTCACAGGAGCCACAACAGAAGGAGGAAAGAGCTGCATGCAGGTTACATGATAATATTAAAGACTGTAGAACTTTGAGCCGTTTCTAAAGTTTGTACAAAAAGAAAATCATAAACATATATGTTGAATGCTGAATGATGCTTTCTTGTTTCTTTTTTTTTAAATATTGTACACACAGTGAATGTAGCAGCTCTTTATGTTTAGGATAAAAGGGGTAGGTGTAAAAGGTTCTGTGGAATACGAGCATCAGGGCCAAAGGTAAAGAGGGTTTTTACTGTTTTTCACCACTGCTTTAGTTCACAGAATCCTGCTTGTGCCGCGTGTGATGAGGCTGTGTTCTCTTCCGCTGTTTTAATTAAGAGGTTATATGGTTTGTCCACACCTGTGTCCTGTCTGAGCCTCGGCTGCAGCGGCGCTGGAGGCTCGACTAGAGAATTTAAACTAATATACTGGGAAAACACTTCTTTCACGGCTTCTGTCGTCATATCTGAGAATGACGTTATGGGAACTGTAAGAACTACCGTATAAAATATATAAATACTATGACTACTACAGTTCAGCTACACTCCCTTTGCTGCGTGCGCTTCAGGAATATTAACTTGCACCATCCAAACCAAAACATGTAGAATAAAATAAAAGATGAACTTGCCTTTTCCTTGAGAGCAATGCTCTTGTAGACGTTCTTAACATCTTTTTCAGTCTCATCACATAGTTGATCAATGTGTGTGACGATCATCAGCTGAGGAATCCCTGAGGAAGAACAAAGAACATGGTCACGGTGTGTGTGGTTATAACTGATTGGTTTAATTCAGATCTTGGGTTACGTTGAGGTTAGTGTTTAGGTTACAGTGTGTTTGAAAAGTTTTCATGTTTTTCTGGACTTGGTTTGGAGAGATCGTACCTGTGGTAAATATTAAACTTTTAGCAGACACAGATTGGCCCTTTGAGGGAAGGATCAGTCTCAGTGTTTTTGTTCATCTCCATCAGCAGAGTCGCATCAACACTGACTTACCTCCCGACAGCGTCTGAGCCGAGTTCTTCTGGTTTTGGTGCTGATGAAAATGTCCTGGAGGCTGGAGTCATGAAAATAAAGAGTTTTTCTTCTCAAAACAAAATGTGTTCAAAAGAGCGACACATTTGCGTCACAAAACGTGACGATGACATGTGTGACGACGACACCGACGATGAAGACGTGGCCTTTAGCACAGAGCCAAGGGCAGATCTTTATGAACCCGAATATCCTGGTGCCCAAATTCAGCAGATGGAGCCAGAACAGCAGAGACAGAGGAGGGACAGAGGGACGAGAACCTGAAGAACCTGGAGTTTTGTTGTTCCAGGAGAATCACAAGCTCCATTTTAATATATATTCTTCTAGAGCTTCTACAGGCTCATGTCCTTCTGGCTGTAGCTTCACGTTCGCTCTGTGGCGTCATCGCTCTGAGCGTAAACACTGAACTACTGAACAAAGTGTTGGATTCGACCGGAGAGAAAAAAGTATCGAGCGTTAATGAGCTCTGACTTTTTCCCCGTTTACGTTTTGTGACGCAAATGTGTCGCTCTTTTGAACACATTTTGTTTTGAGAAGAAAAACTCTTTATTTTCATGACTCCAGCCTCCAGGAAACTTTCATCAGCCCACCTAAGTGAGCTAAGCTAACCCGTTAGCCGCTAACCCGTTAGCCGCTAACCCGTTAGCCGCTAACCCGTTAGCCGCTAACCCGTTAGCCGCCGCGTGCCAAACAGGAAGTGCTCCAGGAGGCTCTTGGGGCTCCTTCACATTAGGATCTTCTCGTCCCTCTGTCTGTACCTGCTGCTCTGAGCCTCGTCATTCTGGACTTAAACTGTTCGTCTGAAGCCGCCACACAGGATCCTGAACTTTTCATTTCTGTTTTGTTCCTAAATCAAGATCTGAACATAAATAACGGACCAATCAGATGCCTTCGTTCCCCGAGGCCCCTCCCCCTAGCGTTAGCAACAGGTTTGATTGACAGCTTGTTTCGTTGCTAAGTAAGTTCCCTTCCCGCTTTCCCCCGAGTGACGATTTCTGAAATAAAATGACAAAATATCTCAAACAGTCACAATATCTAATGTGACTAGAATCTGAACGAGCAGAATTTAACGAGCAGAAAGTAAAGAGAATTTGGTTAAATTGTGACTCTGTTGTTGTTCGTACGGAACAGAACAAACAACATAAATCAGTGACTTTAAAGCTCAAAGTTTCTTCTTCTTGTGCAGAATCAGGTAAATCCAGTGTCCTGCAGGTGCAGAGTATCACATCCATAGTCCGTATATATGATGCATCAGCTCTGCCAGGAGGAGGCGCCACATTTAACCTCCTCACTCATGATTGGCTCTTGTGTTGCTATGATACTCGCGAGAGGATTTCCAAATATGGAGCTTGTAACCGTGGCAACAGGAGCCTCATTGGAGCGACGCTGTGGAGACGTCACTCACTTAGACTCAGAGATACAGACTGTGGCTCAGACGCTGTCGGGAGGTAAGTCAGTGTTGATGGGGACGTACAGATTCATGTCACAAAACACAAACTGTCCCGTTCATGTAAAAACCCAGTGTGTGTGTAGATCTTACCCAGATCTCTGGCCGCTTCTTTGATTTCCCTCATCTTCTCCAGGACAGAGGAACTGATGTCGACCACGTTTGCATTCAGCAGACACACCAGAACGTGCACTTTGTCATCAACAGTGGGACTTTTATTGTATTTCTTATGTCCGGGCGACATTGTCGTCTTTGGGTCAAACTGAAACACGGAGAGTTTATTTTATGATCTTCATTTGTGAAATGAAATGTGTTAGTTCCATGTCTAACAGCTCCCTTTTCCTCACTTTACTCTTGTTATTGTCTTGTTATTGTGTAGAATATCGTAATATCGTGAGCTTTCCCATAATATCACAATAAATATGATGTCATGACACTTGGGTATCGTTACAGTCCTGGCAGAGTCCATTCATGATGGACAAAATTCGAGTGTCCAGACGTCCCTGTGTCCCCTGTCCCAGCAGATTTATCCAAAACCACTGATTTGTCCCAGTTTTATACAAGAAATGTCCGAGGTTTCCCTATTTTTGACCAATCTGATCCTGCCGACAGTAAAGAGAGGCTGAAACGGACATTAGTTTTGCTAAAATACAGAAAAGCTGCTTAAAAACGACCAAAACACAAAGAAAATGAGACTGTACTGTTCATCATGAATGGACTCTGCCAGGGCTGTAACGATACCCAAGTGTCATGATACGATATTTCTTGTGATATCGATATTACGATATTCTACATAATAACAAGACAATAACAAGAGTAAGTTTTTTTCACTCCACCCTAGTGCGGACGTCTCACCTCATATCCGTCCTTTACGTGTCCCTCCATGGCCAGTTTGATGTCCTCTGGCCGAACCCCAACACTTTCTCCAGCCTCCAGCCCCATTATGTCATTGAACACAATTGGGATTTGTTTGCCTCCAGCAGTTCTTAATTTGTAAGTTTGGTACTAGGAGGAAGGAAGAGAATGAGAATATTTGAGTTATAAAGTAAAACTGTCCCACTGTCATGACAAATAAACAGCAAATTAAAAACTAATAAGTTACTGTTGTGGTGAAGCTTTTAGCAGTTGTGTTGGCACCTTCAACGCCAGCGTAAGCAACGGTGGTGCCTTTAATAACACTGGCCACGGTGTTGATGAAGGACGACTTTCCCACTCCCACGGGTCCATAGAGCAGGACGCGCAGATGAGACGCTTCTGTCGGTTTGTTCTTTTTCACAAACCTAAGAAGATCGTCCCTTTGCCTGGTGAAGAGTTACACTCAATTTGATGTTATGCAAAACACACACGACTGACACAGAGTTACAGAACCTGTGTGAAGTCGCCCATCAAACTCAAACCGACAAAAACTGTGTCTGTTGTTTGTGTTGCAAAAAGTTTCATTTGTGCTTCTTTAGTTTTGGAGAAATTAACGATTCTTTTACAGGTCAAACTGGGGTCAGACCCACAGGAAGAAGAAAAATGCTCGAAAACGCCCAAAATGGAGTCAGTCGTTTGTGCTGCAGAAAGTTTTGTTTGTGTGATTCTGGTTCTTCAGATATTCACAGTTTTATTTTGGTCGATGACGTCGTCCAGAACCTCAGAATGTGAAACAGCCTCAAAACAGGAAGAAAATGATAGAAATCGTTTGTATTTGGTTTGTGCTGTTTTGTGCTGTGACAGTTTCATTTGTGTGAGTTTATTTCTAAAATTCTTCATTATTATTTCTGTGGTAATTATAGGACGTCATTTCTGCTCAGCTGACGGAGACA
The DNA here is from genome assembly GCA_034769755.1 of Odontamblyopus lacepedii. Lineage (NCBI taxonomy): Eukaryota > Metazoa > Chordata > Actinopteri > Gobiiformes > Gobiidae > Odontamblyopus > Odontamblyopus lacepedii. The sequence continues at coordinate 3,076,083 of CM068357.1, forward strand.
AACTCCACAAAACTAGTGAAGAGAAACGACCTGAGGCTGAGGAAAAGTCTGTTTCAGTCTTTAGTCATTTGCTTTTGGTTCAGATTTTATAATAACACAGACTTTTCCTCAGCCTCAGGTCGTTTCTCTTCTCTAGTTTTGTGGAGTTTGTCTCCGTCAGATGAGCAGAAATGACGTCCTATAATTACCACAGAAATAATAATGAAGAATTTTAGAAATAAACTCACACAAATGAAACTGTCACAGCACAAAACAGCACAAACCAAATACAAACGTTTGACATCATTTTCTTCCTGTTTTGAGGCTGTTTCACATTCTGAGGTTCTGGACGACATCATCGACCAAAATAAAACTGCAAATATCTGAAGAACCAGAATCACACAAACAAAACTTTCTGCAGCACAAACGACTGACTCCATTTTGGGCGTTTTCGAGCATTTTTCTTCTTCCTGTGGGTCTGACCCCAGTTTGACCTGTAAAAGAATTGTTAATTTCTCCAAAACTAAAGAAGCACAAATGAAACTTTTTGCAGCACAAACGATTCCCATAGTTTTTGTGCAGGTTTAGTTTGATGGGCGACTTCACGCAGGTCGTTACAGACGCAGTGCAAATGCCAACACGTTAAAGTCTGATATCACCATCTCACCCCCAGTCAACCTCCCTCCAGGGCTGGTCCAAAACTGCAAAGAAAACAGACGTGCACACAGCTCGTACATGTTAGTGGCCTCACACACCTCTGATGTTGCCTCTTTTTTACTGAACAATGGGCTGTTATTTACTCGCTCTGGCCTGGTGTGAGATTTGCACAGTAATAGTTCTTCAGTGTTTAATCTAATCCTTAAATATTGGTGCTTTTCAGATTCTAGAAGATGTTGATGTCAAACTCTGTCAAAGACGGAGGCAGTTTGACCATGAAATATCCAAAATTTAAATTCACAAATGTTGAACCTGAACATTTCTATCAGTGTCTAAACACAAGAACTCACTGAAACAAAAATCTGCATTTTAACAATCTTCATTTTGCCTCCATCTGTATTAAATAACATTGGCCTATAGCAGGTGTCACTAACTGACTTCCTCCCTCCGCTCTCTCTCCTCTTCAGACGTGGTTCCGCTCGGAGATTTCCATCCACACGCAGCAGGAAGAAGAAAAAAACCTGACTGACGCTTCGTGTGTGACGTTGAGCCCAAAAGTTTGTGATGGAGACGTTTTACTGAAGCCGAGAGTCGAGAGGGGACGAGGCTGAAGAGGAGAAAGTTCCCGAGGGCCAAGTCAGACTTTCACGGAGGAGACAGTTAAACCCAATTTAAATGCTAAATATTAATAAATTCCACAAACTAAATAGATGGCTGTACGATCTCAGTTATCCTGTTCGCCCTTGCCATGAATATGTTGGTTAAGGCAGCTGAGACCGAGTGCAGAGGCCCCTTGTCCAAGTCTGGAGTTCGGCAACCCCCTATCCGCGCTTTTATGGACGACTTGACGGTTACCACCACATCAGTGCCAGGGTGTAGGTGGATCCTACAGGGCCTAGAGAAGCTAATCCGCTGGGCAAGGATGAGCTTTAAACCAACAAAATCCAGGTCCATGGTTCTGAAGCGCGGGAAAGTGGTAGACAAGTTTCGCTTCCTTATTGATGGAACGGCAATACCATCGATCACTGAGAAACCAGTCACAAGCTTGGGGAAGACGTTTGACTGTAGCCTCAGAGACACAGCGTCCATCCAAGCAACCATCACGAAGCTAGAAGCTTGGTTGTCGGCAGTAGACAAGTCTGGCCTACCCGGCAAGTTTAAAGCATGGCTGTACCAGCATGGCTTCTCCCTCGTATCCTTTGGCCTCTGTTGGTGTACGAGGTGACCATGTCCATGGTAGAGACCCTGGAGAGAAAGATCAGTTCCTACCTCAGAAGATGGCTGGGTCTGCCACGCAGTCTCACGAGTGCAGCACTGTATGGCAGAAGTAACAAACTCCAGCTTCCCTTCAGTAGCCTGGAGGAGGAGTTCAGGGTCTCTCGTACAAGAGAGGCACTGGTCTATCGTGACTCCAGTGACACCAGAGTGGCAGCAGCAGGCATTGTGGTTCGGACAGGCAGGAAGTTCAAAGCTCAAGAGGGGCTGGAGCTGGCGGAGTCTCGTCTGAGACACAAGGCCTTAGTGGGCACAGTGGCGATCGGGCGGGCAGGGCTGGGCGCCATCCCACAACCCCGGCACGACAGGGCGCAGGGCAAGGAAAGGCGGGACCTTGTCCTGGAAGAGGTGCGGGCAGGTGTCGAGGATGTGAGGACCAGCAAGATGGTGAGCATGCGGCAGCAGGGGGCATCAACGAGATGGGAAGGAGCACTGGAGAGGAAGCTGACCTGGAATGACATCTGGAAGGCAGAACCCCGGCATATCAAGTTCATGGTCCAAGCTGTCTACGATGTTCTACCAAGCCCAGCCAACCTGCACGTTTGGGGAAAGAGCGATCTTCCAACTTGCTCTCTCTGTCCAGGAAGAGGCACCCTGGAGCACATCATGAGCAGTTGCCCCGAAGCTCTTGGGGGGGGCGTTATCGCTGGAGACATGATCAGGTGCTGAAGGCAGTGGCTGAGACTATATCCAGTGCAGTGGCAAACAACAAACATGCCAGCAGCCAGAAGTCAATTCCCTTCATGAAGGCTGGAGAGAAGCCTCGTTCAAAGCCAACACCATCGGCCAGCCTCCTATCATCGGCAACAGACTGGGAACTGCGAGTCGACTTGGGCAGGCAGCTCAAGTTCCCAGAATATGTCACATCAACTTCTTTGAGACCTGACCTGGTACTGATATCTGCCTCTTCGAAGCAAGTCCTCTTATTGGAACTGACAGTCCCTTGGGAGGACCGCATGGAAGAGGCCAATGAGCGCAAGCGACTCAAATACCAGGAGCTCATCGAAGAATGCCGGAGGAGAGGCTGGAAAGCCCGTTGCGAACCTGTAGAGGTGGGATGTCGGAGCTTTGCTGCACGCTCCCTGTGCAAGGCATACAGCCTTCTTGGAATATCAGGTGCTGCGAAGAGGAGAGCCATCAAGTCCGCCACAGAGGCTGCAGAGAGAGCCTCCAGGTGGATTTGGACCAAAAGGTCTGAAAAGTGGGCTTAAGCTGCTGGGACACAAGCCGGGGATTGATCACCCCGGCTGGGTCGCCTGGGGGAGGGTGTCTGATGTTGAAAGACCCGAAACACCCTGTGAACCCAGGAAACAACATCACTGATGATGTGTCCCAGCGCATCCGTAGATGTATTTATACACTGATGCTAAATACAATCAATCAATTAAATACTGTCCCACTTTAACTGTGGCTTAAACTGTATGTTTTAAATTGCTTGTTTATTTGTTGTAAGGTGAAATGGGCGTGCAGAAAGGGGCATAAAATGTATTATTATTATTATTATTATTATTATTATTATTATTATTATTATTATTATTATTATTATTATTATTATTATTATTTGTGTGGACGTGCGGCTCCTACGCACAGCGTCCGACCTGCACCTCCCGAACTTTCTAACGACGCCTCAAAACGCCGCAGACATAAGGGCTGTGATTGGTCCTCTGCACCGCTCTACATTTCCTCCTCATTCTAGACTCTGAGGAATAATGTGTTTAATGCAGCTTTAAACATTTGTTTATGTTTTACACAAACCAAACTTCAAACCTCATGTCTCATTTGCATACAGCACATTTGCATACAGCTCATTTGCATACAGTATAAGCACTGATAAAAACAGCTCGTGCTCTGATGCTGATGCTGCAAAGTTTGGTTTGATCAGAACTTGTGCCTCATCTTCAAATTTAAAGCTGCAACTCTGTTTCTGAAGGTTTAGGAGCAGATACAGAATAATTCTGAATGAGTCACAGTAAAACCGTAAAACCCGGGAAAATGTGAGACGGTTTAACGGGATCAAAATGTGGATATTTCCCGACCCTAACAGGCATCAGAGTTAAAGATTGTTGGTGTGAAATGGGCCATAAAGTTATTAACCAGTTTCTGTTTGTCTCTGTGCAATAATCAGGCCGTATATTTTAAAGATAAGAATGAATTTCAAAGAGAAATACATGTTCTGTCGGGTTAGGCTCAGCAGTCTTGCAAACAAATATTGTTTCGTTACAATTGAAAACTGGAAAAATATCAGATAACTCCCAGAACTTACGTTTGCTATCAGAGGATCCCATAATCTGCAATTTGATGTGACAAAATCTGAAATGACATTTGTGTTAAAATGGGTTGATGACAAAAGACACATATTAAAAAAAAAACTTGATAAAAAAAACATGGCTGTTAAAGTGGAATGAAAGTGAAAAAGGAAAGCTACACCGCAAAAAAGGCCTATCAAAAAATAAGAAAAAAATACTAATTTTGAGGTAAAAATGTTCTATTTTAAGTGAAATTTTCTGCCAGTGCAGTAAGAAATTTTCACTTCCCAAGTTTTCTTAAAACAAGACGAAATATGAATCTTGTTCTAAGCAGAAAACACGAGTTTCAAGTGTTTATGGCAAGATTTTTCCCCTTATTGGTTTGAGAAGGAAGTTAAAGAGGCTTAACCTGGACTGAGTTAATATAAAAAGTGCTCAGAATAAGTTGTAATATTTAGATAAGATAAATCAGGATGAAATATCTTGAAACAAGTAAAAAAATCTCATCTTATTAAGTAAAAAAATCTTAAAATTGGTCTTTTAAGATGAATCTGCTTAATTCAAGTCAGTTTAACGATGCTAGAAAATCCTTTTTGCAGTGTATAAAGTCACCCTGACTTAAATACCCCCACCCTTCACAAACAGACAGACGTACCAGCAGAAGTTCATCCACAGAATGAACAGAGGCGTCTGAGCGGCTGAGGACAGTGGATCCTTTCCCTGGATCTGAAGAAACACCCACACAAATAATGTTTTTGTTGATCACTGTGTAACTAAATGTGCGGTGACGGCCGTGTCCTGGGAGGCTCTGATACAGGGGCCGGAGAGACGGGTTTCATATGAAATCATCTGCAGATTTAGATCAACCCTTTACTTAGGGTGTGGCCGGTTATTTGTGTTGGTGTCACTTCAGGACTCCACTCTCCTCAGGCTGCAGGCACAGAGAGACACAGCAGCAGGTACGTCTGTTTTTCACTTCCTCTAACACACGAACACAGAAACTGCAGGTTTAATTTGATCATTTAAGCTGAGTGGACATTAAAAACACTGGATCAGCCCCACCACGTCCTTTTGAAACGCCGTCATTTACAGAATTTACAGCTCTCTAAACTGTTTATTAAAGATTACAGCATTTCATTGTTTCTCGTTTGCTTCTAAAAGGATCCCACAGGTGCAGAGGGCTGCGCTCAGCTTTAGGTCAGTGAGTTACGATTGTTATTCAAGTTTTTTCTCACCACATTTTTCCCGCAGTGTGACATAAGACTGAATAACATTTCTCCAATTTATTGAGGTCTTTTCACAGAATACAGCATATTCTGTGGAAAGAATATGAACACAGCATTTCTTATTTGTGATAAGAATTGTAGTATTTTGTGTAAATTTGTCACACTTTAAACTCCTGCACAAACATGTTTCCCTCAGAGATCAGGATGGACGTTGGGACAGCTCCCCCTGGTGACATGAAGCCCAATAACTCTGAAGAAGACGAGGTGAGTCTAAACAACTTCACCTTGAACATGGCTTGGATTTTATATAATGTTTAAAATAAAAGAATCTTACATGAACTAGGAATCTCCAAATGACCATCAATAATTCTAACAGCTTTGGGGACATTTCAGGACTGTTAAAGGGCCCTGAGCCACATGAAGCAGCTCTGGAGCACAGGTGTCAAACCTCCGGCCCTCCAGACCTTTAATCCTCCGGCCCTCCAGACCTTTAATCCTCCGGCCCTCCAGACCTTTAATCCGGCCCTCGTCTGATTTTCTATTCAAATATTTACATTGTTCAGATTTTTCTGGTAGTTTTCTGCGTCTCTGAGCTCAGCAGCGTCTCCAGAGCTTCTGTGTGCGGCGCCTCCACCAGAGCAGCACAAATAAATGTGTTATTTCTATGAGCCCCTGTTTACCTGCGTGAAGTCGCCCATCAAAGTCAAACCTGCACAAAAACTATGACAATCTTTTGTGTTTCGTTTGTGCTGCAGAAAGTTTCATTTGTGTGATTCTGGTTCTTCAGATATTTGCAGTTTTATTTTCGGTCGATGACGTCGTCCAGAACCTCAGAATGTGAAACAGCCTCAAAACAGGAAGAAAATGACAGAAAACGTTTGTATTTGGTTTGTGCTTGTAGTATATTGATAATATAACTACTAAAGTTAGACCCCAGTATAATATTTTATAATTAAACACTGCCATCTAGTGGTGTTTGAGTTATGCCGTATTGCCCGGATGTTGTGCCTGTGTGTGTGTTCTGAGAGTTGAATAAAGGAACGGAAGCAGGCGTGTGGTGTTTGGTCTCCGTCCTCCATTTACTGTTATGGATATATTAGCAGTAGATCACCCCAAAAATATTACAGTGGCGACGAGGATGGGATTCCTTTTTATGCGAGAAGGAATTCCAGTTCAGAACGAGTGATTCAGAGTGTTTAAGTCGACGGTAACGTTACTGCGTGATAGCTAGCTGCTAGCAAGACAAGCTAAGCACGGCAACTGTGGAGCGCGCAGTTAACGGTGCAACATGGCATTTTTTATCGGAAATCTTGGAGAGTACAAGGAAGGACAGGAGGACTTCGAGTCATATCTAGAAAGATTTGAGCAATGGATGATCGTAAATGAAGTGGAGGAAGATAAACAGGCAAACGTTTTCCTGTCTGTAGTGGGCGCAGAAGCCTATGGATTGTTAAAAAACCTCTGTATACCAGATAAGCCAAGTAGCCTCTCGTATGAAGTACTGAGCGGAAAACTGACGTCTCATTACAAGCCCAAGCCACTAGTTATCGCCGAAAGGTTTAAATTCCAAAAAAGGAACCAACAAGAAAATGAATCAGTGTTGGATTATGTGGTGGCATTAAAGCATTTGGCCACACACTGTGAATTTGGTCCGCATTTAGACGAAGCTCTGAGGGACAGATTCGTTAGTGGTTTGAGAGTGGAGTTTATTCAGAGGAAGCTCCTTACGGAACAGAACCTGACATTTGCAAAAGCGTGTGAACTGTCGTTATCGATGGAAATGGCGTCCAAGAACACGTTGGAGTTTGCCAACAAAATGAAAGGACCTGCTACGGTGAATAAGATAGACAAGAAAAGAGTAAGCAAAGGGGCGTGGAAAAGCAAATCAGCCAACAGCGAGTGGAAAGGTAAAGCCACAAGTGACGTTTCCAGACCACCACAGAGAACAGACACGAAACAGCCCTGCTACCGATGTGGCGGTACCAATCATGCAGCGCAAGCATGCAGGTACAAGACTGAGACATGCCACAAGTGTTCAAAGGTAGGACACATTGCAAAGATGTGTAGAACTAAAATGAGACATGGGCATACACAGTATGTAGCGGAGCGCAACAGTCAAGATGTCATAGCAGAGAATGACAATGAGGATGACCTGTTTGGCCCATATTTCATGAATACAGTGTACACTGCCAACACCATTGGAAATGGAAAAAAGGATATAAAGGTAAATGTCAAGTTAGAAGGAACACTAGTAGCCATGCAGCTGGACACAGGAGCTGCTGTAACACTGGTTTCGGAGACGGTGTATAAGAAACATCTCTCTCATCTGCCACTGAGGAAAAGTAAAGTTCGACTGTCAACCTTTTCCGGGAGGACATTCCTTGATGGGACAAGTGACTGTCAAGGCAAATATGGAAATCAGAGTGAAATTTACCCCTTGTGATTGTGAAGGGTGACAGACCAGCCCTCCTGGGCCGTAGAACTGGCTCACGAATTTCAAGCTAGACTGGGCAAACATATTTTCAGTTAGGCCAGCAGGGGGCGGTAACAATGCAGATGTGGAGACAGTGTTACAGAGACACAAAGCAGTGTTTTCTGAGGAGATGGGCACTATTCGGGAGTTCAAGGCCAGCATCACAGTAAAGCCACATACCAAACCAGTTTTCAGGAAGGCAAGACCAGTGCCGTATGCGCTAAAGGACGCAGTTGAGAAAGAGTTAGACAGGTTGGAAAAAGCTGGCATTATCTCAAAGATAGAGCATAGTCAGTGGGCTGCCCCGATAGTAGTTGTACCCAAATCTGACGAGTCGATTCGTATTTGTGGAGACTACAAAGTCACTGTAAATCAGAGTGTGGAGGAGGAAAACTATCCACTACCGAACGCCGAAGATCTCTTTGCTACACTGGCTGGGGGCACTCTTTTTAGCAAATTAGATCTGTCACATGCCTACCAACACCTTGAGTTAGAGAAGGACTCCAAGAAGTATTTGACAATAAATACGCACAAAGGATTGTATGTCTATCATAGACTCTCCTATGGGGTGCCTAGTGCGCCTTCTCTGTTCCAGAATGTGATGGACCAGATCCTACAGGGCTTGGAGCATGTGACCTGTTTCCTAGATGACATACTGGTCACAGGCAGAACGAGAGAGCAGCACCTGAGGAACCTAGAGGAGGTACTTAGTCGGCTGGAGAGCTATGGAATAAGAGTGAAAAGGGCAAAATGTTCGTTCATGCAGGAGAAAGTGGAATACTTGGGGCATCTGATAGATAGAGAGGGACTTCACCCCACTGAGTCAAAGTGGCCGCTTATCAGAAATGCATAACCAACAAACGTCACAGAGCTACGGTCATTTCTAGGACTGTTAAACTATTATGGCCGTTTCATGAAAGACTTGTCCACTGTACTGCAGCCGTTACACCAACTTCTAAAGAAAGAAGTGGACTGGAAATGGACGCCAGAGTGCGCAGCAGCATTAAAAAATGCAACAGAACAGTTAGTCAAGAGCTCAGTTGTAGTTCACTATGACACCAAGAAACCCCTGAGATTAGCTTGTGATGCATCCCCTTATGGAATAGGTGCGGTCATGTCACACATAATGGAAAATGGGGATGAGAAACCAGTCGCTTTCGCATCACGCACTTTGACAGACGCAGAAAGTAAATACAGTCAGATTGAGAAGGAGGCTTTGGCCATAATCTTTGGCGTGACCAAATTTCATAAGTATCTCTATGGCCGCAAGTTCAGTTTGATAACTGACCACAAGCCCCTCCTGGCCATATTAGGGCCCAAGTCTGAAATCCCTACACTGGCTGCATTGCGCATGCAGAGATGGGCGCTGAGACTGATGGCGCATGACTACATAATAGAGTACAGAACGTCAGCGGAAAATGCAAACGCAGATGCGTTATCAAGGCTGCCAGGGAAAGGAAAGGATAATACAGCAGAAGAGAACAGCATCTTTTATTTCTCATTAGTAGATGAGCTTCCCGTGCAGGCCACAGAGATTGCACAGAGCACTCTAAAGGACCCAGTCCTATGCAAGGTACTGGAGCTGACTCGTTCCGGATGGCCGAGTTATATCAAAGATGATACGCTGAAACCATACTTCATCCGAAGGAATGAACTGTCTGTGGAACAAGGATGTATTCTATGGGGAATTTGAGTTATCATTCCACCAGCACACCGAGATAGGTTACTGCACGATCTACACCAAGGGCACCCTGGTGGGTGCAAGATGAAGAACTTGGCTAGGAGTTACTTGTGGTGGCCCCAGTTAGACAGTGATATAGAACGTGCAGTACAGCAATGTGATGCCTGTCAGAGTGTGAGGAAACTACCAACCGTAGCACCTCTACACTGCTGGCAGTGGCCTGGAAGAGTATGGCAGAGAATACACATTGACTTTGCAGAGAAAGATCAACACCACTTCCTGGTGTTAGTGGACAGTCATTCTAAATGGCTTGAGGTAATTCCCATGGCAACCACCACAGCCGCCAAAACGATTGAGGTGTTGCGGAACATCTTCTCTTCCTACGGTCTCCCAGAGGAGATTGTTTCCGACAACGGTCCACAATTTACCTCTCAGGAGTACAAGACATTCTTGCAAAGCAATGGCATAAAACAGATCTTGGTACCAGCCTACCATCCCGCTTCTAATGGAGCAGAGCGAGCAGTTCAGACAGTGAAAGCCTCACTGCTGAAACAAGTGCTCGATGAGAAGAAACAAAATGTCACTACAACACTGCAGCACAGGCTAGCAAACTTTCTTATGGCTTACAGGATTACACCACACAGCGTCACAGGTTGTGCGCCAGCTGAACTGTTCCTAAAACGTCAGATCAGGACCAGGTTCAGCCTGCTGAAACCAGATCTTGCTCGTGTGGTGGAAGCAAAACAACAGAAACAGAAAGTCTACCATGATAAAACCACCTCCAAGCTGAGACATCTGTCGGAGGGGACTCCAGTTCTGATCCGAAATTTCCGCCCAGAGGAAAGGAGAGGTGGACCGAAGGAACAATTGGAAAAAGACTCGGACCAGTCACCTACCTGGTGTGGAACGGAGTTAACCATCGCTCAGTCCACATTGATCATCTGCTGCACAACCGATCGTCCTATCCAGAGACGTTCGGGGTCCAGGATGAGCAAATGGACGTCACCAACACTTACCCTGCAGTGGGTCATGCGGACTTGGGGGGGAAAGGCACACCTGGAGCAGTAGGTGGTAGCCCGTACTCACCTGAAGCGACACCGTTGGCACATAGGGAAGCTAGGGGGACGCTCGCAACACCCTTACCAAGCCCAGTGAGCTGTGACAAGGCAGTGACACCTGCAACCCGCACAGCCGTTTCCCCTGAGTGGTCAGGGCGCAGGTACCCTCAGAGAGAGAGGGCGCCTCCAAACCGACTGACTTTTTGATCAGTCAGTTCCAAAAGAGTTCGTGTTCACAATAGAATGTAAAAGGAAAAAAAAAAGAGTTCCTGAGATTGAAATGTAAGGGAAATGGGTTGAATAGTTTTTGTCGGCCGAAATAAGGTAGTTAAACGTTTTTGCCGGAGCAACTGTTTTTGGGTTTTAACTATGAGTTATTATTAGTGGGAACATCTTAGTTTAAGGGGGAGGAGTGTAGTATATTGATAATATAACTACTAAAGTTAGACCCCGGTATAATATTTTATAATTAAACACTGCCATCTAGTGGTGTTTGAGTTATGCCGTATTGCCCGGATGTTGTGCCTGTGTGTGTGTTCTGAGAGTTGAATAAAGGAACGGAAGCAGGCGTGTGGTGTTTGGTCTCCGTCCTCCATTTACTGTTATGGATATATTAGCAGTAGATCACCCCAAAAATATTACAGTGCTGTTTTGTGCTGTGACAGTTTCATTTGTGTGAGTTTATTTCTAAAATTCTTCATTATTATTTCTGTGGTAATTAAAGGACCTCATTTCTGCTCAGCTGACGGAGACAAACTCCACAAAACTAGAGAAGAGAAACGACCTGAGGCTGAGGAAAAGTCTGTCTCAGTCTTTAGTCATTTGCTTTTGATTCATATTTTATAATAACACAGACTTTTCCACAGCCTCAGTTCGGCCTGGGCGATATGGACCAAAAAATATGTCCCGATATATTTTGCTATATCTCGATATCTTTACAGGAAAAATACAGCCCCCTCCAAAATACTGCAAAAACAAAAAAACAAATTTGATCTGATTAATATTAATTTAGTAGAGCAGTTAAACACTCTGTGGCCCTTTTTGGACCCTCACCCACAGTTTAAGAACCTCTTCTTTAAGAGAACTTCCAGTGGTACAGAAAACTGTTTCAAAGTGAATAAAGTGCAGGATTTTAAACCTGTATTTTCAAATTCCAAACTGGAGTTACATTCTCTTGTTTTAAAATGGTATTTAGTCTCTGCACATTTACCAAATCAAACGCACATTGTGACAAACGGATTTATTTGGCATTTGGCAAAGGCTGCAGAGAGAAGCCGCACGCTCCCACACACCGGGATGAGCTTATTGGCGTTAATGAAAAATGACCGCACTCAGTATCCAGACCTTGAGTCCAAATGCGCTCGAGTCCGAGACAAGACCAAGACTGAGCTCTCGCTTTGGTGGAGAAGGAAGTCCAGCAGTGTGGGGGTGTCTAATGAGAGGAGGGACAGGTGTGGGTCCTGCTGTGGTGGGACAGGTGTGGGTCCTGCTGTGGTGGGGCAGGTGTGGGTCCTGCTGTGGTGGGGCAGGTGTGGGTCCTGCTGCAGGGCGCTCCTCGTTTAAGGGGGTGCAGGGTTTTGAAGCGGAGTTTGTTCGTATGAGTGATATCGGCCACACGTGGAGCTCGTATTATAGCGATATATCGATATGTCAGAATTCATATCAAGTTTCAAAAATATCTCGATATATTTTAAATATCGAGATATCGCCCACCCCGAGCCTCAGATCATTTCTCTTCACTAGTTTTGTGGAGTTTGTCTCCGTCAGCTGAGCGGAAATGCCATCCATCCATCCATCTTCTCCCACTTACTCCAGCTGGGTCACGGGGGCAGTTTGCTGCCCAACCCTCACATCACCTGACCCCCTATGAACCCCTCTGCAGGTGGAGCCCACAGGAGGGTGGACGTCATGGTCCTTGATGTTAGTTCAGGTGCTGCATGTTTTGGGCTGATGGGGGAAACCGGAGCACCCGGAGGAAACCCATCCAGACACGGGGAGAACATGCAAACTCCACACAGAAAGGCCCGGGCGACCCGGGGATCGAACCCGTAACCTTCTTGCTGTGAGGCCTGAGTGTTGCCACTCAAATGACTCAAATGACGTCCTATAATTACCACAGACATAATAATGAATAATTTGAGAAATAAACTCACACAAATGAAACTGTCACAGCACAAAACAGCACAAACCAAATACAAACGTTTGACATCATTTTCTTCCTGTTTTGAGGCTGTTTCACATTCTGAGGTTCTGGACGACGTCATCGACCAAAATAAAACTACAAATATCTGAAGAACCAGAATCACACAAACAAAACTTTCTGCAGCACAAACAACTGACTCCATTTTGGGCATTTTTCTTCTTCCTGTGGGACTGACCCCAATTTGAACTGTAAAAGAATCGTTAATTTCTCCAAAACTAAAAAAAGTACAAACGAAACTTTTTGCAGCACAAACCACTGACACAGTTTTTGTCGGTTTGCGTTTGATGGGGCGACTTCACACAGGTGTGGAAGGGGCTGTGGGCTGCAGACTGACACACACCAGGGCTGTGAGTAACATAGATGGACACTTGTGGTTAATCGTGTGGGATTTATAAAAAGCTGCTCTAGTTACATAATCTGCAGATGTGACGTCACTTACCTCTGTAGAAACACTTAGTTCTGACATGTTTCTCCTCTTTTACCACAGGCCCAGAGCCTCCTGAAGAAGCTTGATGATCTTCAGTGCTCTCCTGAACTTTCTGAAAGTACGTTCATTTCTTCACTTTGTGCATTTCTCACAGATATTCCACAGGAACAGAAAAGCTGCTGGCTCGATCCTGCCATTGTCCCGCTGGCTTAGATACTGCATCCCCTTTGCTCACTCCACTAACAATAATGTTGATGGTGTAAAACTCGGTAAAATGCTTAGTTTGCCTGAAAAAAGGAGAGCAGCCCAATCGAAAAAGACATTAACATTAACACTGGACTCATCATGAAATCCATATTTGTGTTGTCTGGAATTAAAGACCCTGGACCAGATTCTTCCATGTGTTTGAGCAAAATGTGTCTTTCCTCCGTACAGTATCTCGTCATCCTAATCGTCGCTAACTTTACCGTGAGTGTAAACACAGACCACAAAACTCACTCCGGTGTTAGTTTTTGTTGTTTTTGTACATCTTTCTCGTCTGTTTATGCACCGTCTGTGCTACAAACACCCACTACACTCGCCACGAACTCACGGACATCTCAGATCAGCTCCAGATATTTGTTTCGAGCGACTTTCATCGTGCACACAACATCCCAGACGACGTATCGACACCAGCGGTGTCTCTGTGGAGTGAAGCGAGTGTGATGCTGAGGCAAAGGAAATAACCTCATAGGCCTCCTCTGCCGAGCCTGTATCTCGCCAACGCCACATCCCTGGTGCACAAGACGGGGTGTTTGGATTTACTACTCGCTGAGAACCGCTATGTTTGTGACTGCTGCGTTATAATAATTGATTCATTTGTATTTATTTATTTAGTACAAGGACAGTGCATATTGACCAACAGGACGACTGTATAATACGCCAGAGCTGCCAAGAGCCTGTTTTCATCTGTCGTCCTTTGCCAGATGTACAAAAGGCCCGAGGGAAAGTCATCATTAAAAATCAGTACAAAATGTTTCCATAATTAGAATCGTATGTTAATTTTCCACAAATAGTCCAGACGACAGCACAAATATTAAAACTGAGTAACAAAGATTAGAAGGAGAACATAATAGTGATAAACAACAGCAGGAACAGTCAGAGCTTAAAAGGCGGCGTTAGGAAAGAAACCAGAAGAAGCTAAAACAGGCAGATTATTAAAAACATTAGCAGCATAAAACTAAAACATTCAATAACACAATATCACTGGAATAAAAGAAGACAAAGAAGCACATGCAGGGGAAGCACAAGAGGCAGCAGCAGGATTCAGTGCTCACAGGTTTGGTCACTTAAAATCCAATTTTTTAGATGGTGCGAAATAAACTATATGACTGTATTTCCTTAATGACTGTGGGGATGGTTTTCCACTCCTTGGAGGCTTGGATGGAAAATGCTGATTGGCTAAAGGCAGTTTTCTGAAAGGAATGATGCCGTCTCCCCTGGATGATGCTCCGGTAACAAGTTTACCCAGAGTCACTGAGAAGAGGAGGAGCCAGGCTGTGTATGAATTTGTACATCAGGCAAACATTTTAGAATTTTATTAAACTGTCTCAACTGAGTAGGTTGTATTTTGACAGAATGCTACATAATAATAACCAAAACAGGGCTTCACCTGGAGATACCCGATGTTAGCATGCAGCTAACAGTCCGCTCTCTGCTCCGCTGGGACAGGACTAAAGATTCCAGTAAGAGTAGAGGAGGCGGGCTTTGTATTTACGTGCATGAAAACTGGTGCAAAAATGGAACAATCACAGAAAACACAGCTCCCCGGACGTTGAGCACATGTCTGTAAGATGCCGGCATTTTTCTTCCAACAGAGCTAACAGTAGTGCTCATCACGGCTGATTATATTCCCCCAGACGCCAGTGTCAACACGATGCTGTCTCTCCTGCTGAACACCAACGAACAGCAGGAGAAACACCCCTGACCTCTGACCCCTGACCCTGACCCCTGACCCCTGACCCCTGACCCTGACCCCTGACCCTGACCCTGTTCACACAACTGCAGGAAACTTCAGCAAGGCCAATTTAAAGACTGTATGACCAAAATTGTACCAACCTGTCAAGTGTCCTACCAGAGGACAGAACACTTTGGATCAGGTGTACTCAAACATTAGGCACACAGAGCCATGCCCCTTCCCCTCGGACAGTCGGACCCTCTGTCCCTCCCGCTCCCCCCAGCTTACCCCCCTCAGACGCAGTGCCAGGCCCATCACAAAGACTATTAAAACCTGGCCGGATGATGCAGTCTCCAAACTGCTGGACGGCTTTGAGGGGACAGACTGGGACATATTTGAACACCAGGAGCTGGAAACTTTCACGGGGTCGGTACTGAACTATATCAAGTTCTGCATTAATAATGTGACACAGGAAAAGAACATTCAGGTTTTCCCAAATGAGAAACCATGGATGACCTGCCAGGTCCACTCACTCCTCAGAACCCTCAGATCAGGTGACCGAGCCTTGTACAGGGCTCACCTGAAAAGGGGAATTAAAAAAGCCAAGATGGAGAGAAGGACTCACCCCCGTCCAACCACAGCACACGACGGGTGTGGCAGGGCAGACAAGAAATCACAAATCACAGAGGCTATGAAGCAACAACAGAGTGTGCAGCTGCCAGAGGAACGAAACTGCTTCTTTACTCGCTTTGAGCAGCACAACAGCAGCACTCAGTGGCTCCAGCCCTGAAGAAGGCTGCTGGACCCGGCAGAAAGCTCAGAGTGTCCCCAAGAGCCTGACCTCATCTTCACAGGACTTTCAACCCATCCTTAGCCCAGGCAGTCGTCCCTTCCTGCCTAAAATCAGCCACCATCATACCAGTGCCTAAAAAGTCTCCTGTCACCAGCCTCAGTGCCCACCGTCCTGTGAGACTGGACTACCTCCCACCAGACTTCGACCCAGAGCAGTTCAGTGAACAGATCCACATGGCCACAGTTCTCCACTCTGTGTTGGTCCTGCTGATGGGTTGAGGATCTTCTACGGCCCTGTGCAGCTCTCCTAGAGGAACTGCTGGTCTCCTGAAATCTCCTCCATGGAGATTGTACTGGAGACACATTAATACTCCTGCAAAGGCAGAACTTCTGTGCAGCTTCTGTAGGGTTAAGGAATGGCCTCATACTCAAAAGTACCAAAAATCATTCCATTTGCATCTAAAATGAAAAAGTTATGCAAGAAACAAAAGTTACAAAGCACAAAAATGTGTGTTTGAGGGTTAAAAGTCATCTGCAGAACCTTAACATCACACTCGCTCTCCCTTCATCGGTGTGACATCCTTTTAGAGTTTGATTATTCAACAGAACATTAGTAGTAGGAGCCTTTATTTGTCAATTCCTTCACATGTACAAGACATAGAAAGCAATCGAAATTGGACCCGTCACATACAAAGAGAACAATATTACATGGGGAAGACAACACGGACCGGACAGGAAGGCAGGTAGCAGATAGAAATAAACGAAAAAATAAAATAAACCTCCGAGCATCAGCAACATAGTCAAACCACAGTACAGACATTCCACAGGACCAGCAGCAGTGTGAGGGAGGGTGTGGAGGAGGCCCAACGTAGGCAGCAGCATCCGGATCCTGCAGCCATGAGCGGCGCTGGATGGAACAGACCCGCCCACCCGGTCGGGGGTACGAAGCTGCGAGGGGGTTGGGGAGGGACCAGACTTCCTCCGCTGTATTCTCAGGGTGATTTGACCCCAGCCCGGCCTTGGTCGTGACCAGTGCTGAGGCCAAAAGATAATATTGGGTTGTTTTGGTTTTAGAGCGAGCAGCTGCATCCAATTTCCACAACACTGCTCTGTTTGTTCATTGGTCTCAAGGTCATTTCTATGCAGAGCTCCAAGTTTCCTCCCGATTTTATCCAAAAATTGCGATTTAGAGCCACCATGTCCAAGCATGTCCATCAGGGGTCAGTGACCACGACCTCTGCCCATAGTCACAAAGTTCGAGTGTTTGAAGCTCTGCTCCTCACTCCAATTTCCGGGCAGCCAAGTGGGGCTTTGAAAACCTGCCTCAGTATTTGAATTTTCAGAAAAATTAGGTCCAAGTGTAAATTCCAATGTGCAAAGTCCCGTAATCCTGGTTCCGAATAGTTCGATCCTCTGTACGCAGGTTCCCCGACCCTGCTTGTCTTGTTAATGGCGTCAATAGCGTTCAGAGACCAATTTATCAAATCCATAATTAATTTGGTTTTGGAGATCAGAGCGGAGAGAGTCACTTAAGGAAAAAAAAGACGAGACACTAGACCAGACGAGACAAAGAGCAAAGCAGGGAAAGATAAGGGTCGGGAGAGGAGAGAAAATGCGTCCGCCCTCACCAAGAGCCAAACGAGAACCTGGTGTCTGACAGTGTGACAGCTCTGGCCTGAGAGAAGAGCACAGAGTCTGAACAAAGACCACGTGAGGATAGAGGAAACAGAAAATCTACTGGTGAAATGAACTTACACTGTAACTTTATTTTGTCATGTCTGAGTTAGGAAATGAAAAAACACTCATTTACAAGCTCCTGTGCCTCTTCTCTGTAGCCATCAGCTGTTTAATAACAGACTACAAGAAACACCCTGAAGACTGGCCACATCTGATTCAACATCTGAAAGCGCTGGAGAAGGAGCTTACACCAAAGTCTGGAAAAGGTATAAACATTTCAAACTCCATTTATTGATGCTAAAAGATTTTACTGACTAAACCTTGTACCTTGTTTGAGGAAGTGAAGGAAGAGAAAAACACTGGACTGGAGAGTGAAGCACAGAGTCAAGATACATCTGGACGTGGATGGAAGGATGGTGAGAGATTCTATTTCTTTTGTTCATCTTAAAGTTGAACTTGGGCACGTTTGAAGTTAAAGTCGTTTCTAGAGGTGGTGAATTCTGTCAGAAGCCAAAAAACGGCACAGATCAGTGTTTCCTCGGTGGAGATCTCACTGTGTGTGAGTCTGTCAAGGGTAGTAATGGGGGCAAGTTCTGAACTTCCACGTAAAACGACAATTTGCTTCAGACTGAAGAAGCTTAACTCCACTTTAACCCATCTGACAACAGCCACGAGTCTAACAAACCAAACGCTCTGCCTGGTTCACTCATTAGTGTCTGGAAACGTTAGAAAACAACTTCATAAGCACCTCACACTTCCCTCTGCTGATTTCCCACTGCACAGGCCAAAGCCCCAGAAAATTTTACTTGAACAAAGTACAAATAATTTGTTACTTGTCAGATTCAGGTGAAAACTCCCTGAGGCAGCATAACCCACATATCTTCAGAAAATGTATTGTAATAAATTGTGGCAAAGGAGAAATTCAGTTTGTCAACTGGACAAGAGTTTTTTGATCGAACACATTTCACATCTTATCCAAGCTTCAGTTCAGAACTGAAACTGTGAAACTTCTTTGACCCAAAAACTTTTGTCCAGTTAAACTGAATTTCTCCTTTGCGATGGATTCGACCTGGACGACTGAGGGATTTTACAAACAATAAAAGGTTGAAATTATAGTGAAATGGGTGGACAACTGTTGGAATAAAGGACTTTTCTTTTCAGGATTTTTGAGTTTGTTCAAGTCTAGACAACGTCCAGTTAAAGTCTACTCCATTGTTACATCGGAAACATATGGAGCTGATGAAGACGTCCTTCAGGAGTTGAAGAAACAGAATCTGGAGCTGATCAAGACAAACCTTGCAGAGTGTGACGTGCTCCTCCTCTTCTGTGTGGTTCTTTCTCGAGCTGGATCAGACGTGGATGACGCCATGAGGAGAGTTCCAGGTATAAAAGAGAAAATTCATTAACACAAAGTCAAACAACATATTTGTATTAACATGGAACATACATGGCTGACAACTTTTAGAATACAGATGTTTTTATTATTATTCTTTTCAGACGCTGCAGCAGAGAAGCCAGTGGTTTTGGTGGTGATGCATCACAAAAGAAAAGACGACCTTCCGGTGGACGGACCTCAGTGGAGCTCTGAGTACCCGACCGTGAAGTGTCACGTGGACGTGGTGTTCCACCAAAGTAAACCTGGATTACTCCAGTGTGATGCAAATAACCGCGCCATAAATAAAATGACTAAGTATATGGAATCTGTTAAAAAACTGAAATCCTGAATCCAGAAAAGAGAGGAGCGCTCTGTGTATCTACACTGACATCTGTTGGTAAAACTGTATTGAAATAAAATCTTTTATGACTTCATTTGAATAATTCTGCCTTCTGAACTCACATATTTAGTAAAACTCTAAAGTCTGCGCTGCTGGAGTTAAGAGTTCACTTAAACACCTGGTTTCTGTCTCTTTCCATTATACAACGGAGTAGATTTGGGACGGTGGGGACGTGTCACAACCAATATCTGGGGAAGACAAAATAGTCCCTACCAATATCTGCCGTTTTATTTTAATAAACAAAAATATACAGTTATTCTGATATGTTTCCAAACTCTATAGTATTAATTTAACATGTTTTATGGTACGTTCACACTGCAGCGTCCAAAAACGCCCTGGACGCCCCTGTTTGGAGCCTTTGCATTTGACGCCGTGGATCAACGGGAGAAAAATACTTGACGTGCGTCCAGGGCGTCAGCTGTGGTCTGCGAGTGCCGGGTTTTAATTTTAATCTATCTATTAAAATAATGTCCTTTTGGATGTGTTTTGGAGCTGCTGAAAGTGCAAAACAAATTTCAGAACATTGATCTGACAATAAAGTTTTATCTATCCATCTAGTTAAAGTGTAACTCTGTCCCGTCTGAAGCTAAAGTCGTTTCTAGAGGAGGTGAATTCTGTCAGAAGCCAAAAAACGGCACAGATCCGTGTTTCCTCGGTGGAGATCTCACTGTGTGTGAGTCTGTCAAGGGTAGTAATGGGGGCAAGTTCTGAACTTCCACGTAAAACGACAATTTGCTTCAGACTGAAGCTTAACTCCACTTTAACCCATCTGACAACAGCCACGAGTCTAACAAACAAAAAAAGTCAACAGAGGGAAGTGTGAGGTGTTTATAAAGATGTTTTCTAACGTTTCCAGACACTAGTGAGTGAACCAGGCAGAGCGTTTGGTTTGTTAGACTCGTGGCTGTTGTCAGATGGGTTAAAGTGGAGTTAAGCTTCTTCAGTCTGAAGCAAATTGGCGTTTTTGTTTCTTTCTTTGTTAAATGTTCTGAGAGTATGGACACTATGTTGTGCTTTTATACCGTAAAAAAAAAAGCAGTCCAAATAAATGAACTCTAACTCTTTAACTCTAATGTGTTTTTGTGCAATAGAAACACCCGGAAAGAATAAATGCTACATGGGTGTGTTTAATGCCCCGCAGTGCAGCACAAACTGAAAAAGATTCTGTCTTTCACAAACATTTATGAACTGAAATGAACCGGAGTCAGTGAAGCAGATTTCTGAACCGGCGATCTAAGAAAAAGTCTTAAAATGAATCAAAGTAAAGTAAGTTTGTTGTGCAGATGTGAAAAAATACTCAAGAAACTTAGCTGTGTTTTAGTCAAATGAAGAGTTCAACCTGTCCTGGCTCTTTAAATGGCGCAGAATGTTCCAGGGTGGGCTTTAGAGCTGATCTTCTGAGTCCCGTTAAAGATCCTCTACATCTCTGCCCTCTGCTGGCGCTATACGGTACTGCACTTTCTTTCAGCTTCTTCAGTTAAAAATGACGCCTGAAAAACACGTCAGTCTCACTTTCTACAAACTGGTCTGATTTGATCTCCTTATACATGTCTAAATGTAAATGTGTAAATAAATGTAAATCTTTGACACACGCTGATAAAATGATTCACTCAAGCTGCAAAGTAATTCAGGATATTTGAAAAAGCAAAGTTAATCCGTATACTGGACTGAAGTTGGTTCGGAAAAGGTGAAAATCAGTTTTTAAATGTCAGTTTTCAGTAGAGAAATGTGTCAAAGCAACAGAAATGAACCCGAGTCTGAGAGGAAATGTTGTCGTGTGTGTTTCAGGCCACCAGGAGGCAGCAGATACTAACCAGGCCTCACTCCCGTCAGCCTGAGCCTGGACGTGTTCAGGGGCCACGGGTCGATCTGTGTTCTCACGATCCAAATGTTGGGATATTGTTACTCTGTTCCCATGTGAAATGTGCCGCAGTGGGGCTTTAACTCTGTTCTAACGCTCTTCTCTTACTGTCGCAGCCCCAGGCCTCCAGTTCTGTGATTTGTGTTGTGCGTTTTCGTTTCTTGTTTTGTCATTTGGATTCTTGCTGCTCGAGCCCCGGTCCCTGATGGTGGAACTTCAGCCCTCGGCATTAGTGTTGGTCTAACTTTGTGTGAGACACTAGTTTAGTTCTGTTCTGTGTCTTTTTAGTCGTCACTTGATTCTGTTTGTAGGTTTATGTGACATTTGTGGTTTTGTTGTGTTATGTGTCCCTTAGTCTGTCACATGTTTGTTTTGTACAGACCTGCGTGACCCGTTTAGGCCCAAAACTCGTTATATTTCAGTCCTGTCATTTTGTTTCTTAGTTTAGGTTATTTTATGTACATATTTTAGCCTGTTTTTTAAATTTACCTTGTACATTCCTTTTAATTAAATTACCTTCTTTATTCCATTTTACATCTTGGTTATTTTGTTAGTTCCCCGGTCCCGAGCAGAACGGGGTCGTAACACTTATAAAGTCCAAACTCCAGGGACCTTGTATCCTGAGTTTTTGAAACTGTCGCCTGTCATGAGAAAGGAAACATCGGGAAACCACTTATCCAAGAGCCCGTCAGTCGTGTGGGTCATAATTCAAATAATCCCTTCGGAGACACAGATTAAGTCCACAATTTTTATTTGATTTATTTATTTATACAAGAGAAAAAAAAACATGTGTATCGACTCATTAGATGTGTGACTTCTATTTAAAAAATGCCCATCGATGTATGACGTTCTGATAAGGTTCAGATGAACTTGTCCTGGGTCATCTTGTCCTGGGTCAGTTGTGTTCATTAGAGAACTCGTTTTACAGGTTTTGTTCTGTCAGCTGCCTCCTCAGATCATGTGTGTAAGAGACGGAACGGCAGATTAAAATAAAAATAACGCAGACAAAACACCAGATTCTTAAGGTGTTTGTTTTTTAGGTGGAGACGAGGTTCTTCCAGTGAACCCGGAGAAAAACAGGTACAAACGGACACGGTTTAATAACAGCTTTGGCTCTGGGTGTCGGTTAGATTGTTAAACAGACTGTGGTGGAAGGCTGCAGATGTGACCTTTGGCCTTTTCTGTGTGGAGTTTGCATGTTCTCCCTGTGTCCGTTTCCCCCCATCAGCTCAAAACAGGCACAGTCGGTCAAATCCTTCAACTAAAATAGTCCTGACCAACACTATCACGATAATCTCCAAAAATGAAAGAAATTGGTTAAAAAAACTGCAGATAAACCCATTGGTACAGACGTATAAGATGTGTGTCCCTCTATAAAAACGCCCATCTGTCAGGGTTTGGTGTGTGTTCTGTGCCTGCTCCTCTTGGGGGTGTGGCTGGACTAATGCTGCAGGGTGGTTCACCTGTTGGGTGGTTCACCTGCAGCTCATTGTCCAATCAGCCCCAGTACTTAGTCCTGTCCTTGTCTTTTGTTCCTGGTCAGTTCATCCCTCGTTCATCCCTTGTCTCTGTCCTCGTCCTGGTGCTGGTGAAACCGAAACCTCATGAAACACTGAACCACTGTGAGACAATTGCACTGAAAATGACACACGGCTTCGAATCATTTGCCACAGTCAGAAGAGCGACACCTGCTGGATTTGCCTGTGTGATGCATTTGTGTGGATGTGACTAAAGCTTTTGTGAACCTCGCTTACCCCCTTCCTCTAACCCCCTCTCCCCTTTTCTGGATGAATTTTATCACTTCCATTTTATTTTTATTCTCTTAGAACTTATTCTTCTGTTTATTATGAAATTGTTTTACAGTATTTTGTGTCAACTTATGTTTAAATTAAGTTGCTTTTCCCACTTTGGTGCAACTCACGTTTTTAAATGTGCCAATACCAATAAAATGGAAACTTTCTCATAAAAAATGTACTTTTCAAACTGGTGTCTTTGTGTCCTGTACTTATATGTCTGGATTAGTTGTGCTCTGACTTTTTAAACTGGTTAAACTGGAAAAATGGAGAATAAAATGATGTGGTTAAGCAACTGGGACAGTGATTGTGCAGCTGTAGTTTTTCTGAAATTGGAACATTTTTGGAAAAGGTGTCGGTGTGTGAGTGGGGGAAATGTGAGATATTATAGGTATTTATAAAGTTTTAGAGATTTTAATTCAAGAAAATAATCATTTCAGCTGTGTCGGGTTTTAATCTGCTCCTCTCTCTGACACTTCTGACGTAACGAGGCCTCGGTTTGGTCACGTGGTTTTTGGCCTGATGAAGCGCGTTTCGAAACAAAGCTCAGCAACACTTCTGCTTAATAGGGTTGGTACAGTGTCGAGCTGAGAGGCTCGAGCGTAACATCTCTACCTCATCCTGCTTGTCTCCATCCTCGTCCTGCTTGTCCTCCTCGTCCTGCTTGTCCTCCTCGTCCTGCTTGTCCTCCTCGTCCTGCTTGTCCTCCTCGTCCTGCAGGTCCACGTCATCCTGCTTGTCTCCATCCTCGTCCTGCTTGTCCTCCTCGTCCTGCTTGTCCTCGTCGTCCTGCTTGTCCTCGTCGTCCTGCTTGTCCTTGTCGTCCTGCTTGTCCTCCTCGTCCTGCTTGTCCTCGTCGTCCTGCTTGTCCTTCTCGTCCTGCTTGTCCTCGTCGTCCTGCTTGTCCCCGTCGTCGTCCTGCTTGTCCTTCTCGTCCTGCTTGTCTCCGTCGTCGTCCTGCTTGTCCTTGTCGTCCTGCTTGTCCTCGTCGTCCTGCTTGTCTCCATCCTCGTCCTGCTTGTCTCCATCCTCGTCCTGCTTGTCTCCATCCTCGTCCTGCTTGGTCATGTCTTCAAACTGTCCATGACCTGTGAGTCTTTCCCCTGTGTCTTCCTGCCCGTCTGTGTCTCCAGCAGCTTCCATCACCACGTCCTGCATTCCCCTTCAATAAACTGGTTTACATCTACCTGCGTCTCTGTCCTCAACCACACTCAAAACATGACAGAATAAACTAACACTTGGACCCTGCAGAGTGTAGAGAGCATCGGCAGGCTCCAACCCCCCGCTGCCTCGTCTGTCCTCACCTGTTCCTATGGAGCATTCTGCAACAGCCTCCAGCCCTACTCCTGCCCCAGCTCCAGTTTTCTCTGCCTTCTTGCCCGGGGAACTATTCTCTGTCTGAGGTGGCACATTCCCCTTGAACGCCGCCGGACACTCTTCTCCGTCCAGGGTGGCCGTATCCCTCCCTGGACCACCGCCGGACTCTGTTTTCCGTCTGGGGTGGCTTTGTCCCTTCTCATCCTGCTGCTGGTCGCTCCTCTCCGTCCAGGGCACCAGTTTCCCAGGGCTCCATGGGAAACTGGTGCCCTGGACCCTGATTTGCTGCATCACCGGACTCTGGTTGGCTGTTGCTGTTCTGGCGCTGGATTTACAGGCACCTTCCTGCTCCACCAATCCTCTGCCAATCCTGCACCAATTTCCCACCAATCCTGGGAGTCCTCCTGAGGTGTGTGCAGCTGGATCATTCTGTTGTCGCTCATCAGTGGTTTAACTGTACGTTTCGCTGCTTCTTCAGTTCTCGGATGAGCTGCAAAACGTGTTCGACCAAATAAACTTTTGTCCACTTGACAAATTGAATTTCTCTGTTTGCCGTAGATTCTACCGGGACGACTGAGGGACCAAACCTGTCTGCAAATCTCCATGGAGACCAAGTTACAGGTCAGGTCTGTGGAATATCTGTTTCTAGGGATTTTCTAGCTATAAAACCACCTGTGATTGAATAAATGTAAAGTAGATTCCAGGCGGATAAGCACTTATCCATAGAACTCTCCTCTCAAACCATTTCTTTTCTTTGGCCAAAATGTGGACCTCAGTGTTTCCAAAGCCAAAGAAAAGAGTTCGAGGTTGGAGTTTTGTTTGCAAAGACAGTGGACGTGTCTTTTGCATTTTTTTGTAACTTTTGTCTAGTTTCACATTCGAATTTTTCATTTGGGATCAAATCTGGACGACTGAAGGATCACACAGACGCTCCAGAGACGGGAACCAAAACACCTTTTTATTTATTTTTATTTATTTTTTTTACATTTTGACAAAATTCACATGATTTAAGATTACAGCCATAAACCTTTAAACACTGAAAGCAAACCTCACTAAGCAGGTGAAAGGTGGTTGTGCCAGTGCAAACCATGAACAGTGCGTTATTAGCAGTGATAAGTGAAGCTAATTCTGAGAAAAATCATCTTCCCTCTTTTACAATAGGATCATAATATATGGAAGATCATTTGTTGTATTCTGTTTGGAATTTTAAACACCACTAAATATCTCACTCAGTTTTTTTTAAGTCTGAAAAAAGATGTTTGAGTAATTTTTATTCAAAATTTTAGCTGCGGAAATTTGAAGTGCACTTTTCAATAGGTTTCAAATTCAAAATAAAAATGTTTGGAAATCTTTAAAATATTCAGCACACTTTGAAAATATACACTTAAAATTTCAGCAACTAAAATTCAGAATAAAAATTATTCAGACATGTTTTTTCAGAGTTAAAGCAAAACACGGATTTGATTTTGTCAAAATATTTTGGTCATTTTTGTAAAAATAATTAACTGTGATTAATCAAAATTCTGAAGTGTGATTAATCTGATTAAAAATGTGTCATTTGACAGCACTAATTTTTTAGCAAAAACAATATCCTTTAACATGGGAACAGCAAATTATATATTTTTTGAAAGCTCTCGGGATTCCACACGTCACCGTGGGGTCACTGGTGAATGACGAGCGATTACGGCTTCACCCATTGACTCAGTGTTGACCACAAACATGCGTCGCCCATGTACTTTGCTTATTGGTCCATCAGGGTTCACAAAACCCTTGGGAATTACCCGTTATTCATGCAAATCTTAACTGCAAACAATGTGGTTCCATCTCTGTTATCAGGATGACTTAAGGTTATGCAACAGAAGGACTGAAATGCTGCAAAACCCCCAAATATATCATATTCTTGTTTTAAAAACATACAGGCCAGAAGATTTAAATAGGCCTGTTGTGAACGGGTCAGGCTTTGTTGAACAGACTGATACAGACAAACTTACTGCTCAGTCTATAATTTATTGAAATTTAAAGTTAAACTCAGGCACAACTGAAGCTAAAGTCGTTTCTAGAGGAGGTGAATTCTGTCAGGAGCCAAAAAACGGCACAGATCAGTGATCCTCGGTGGAGATCTCACTGTGGCAGTGAGTCTGTCAAGGCAACAAACTAGTGTAGTGATGGGGGCAAGTTCTGAACTTCCACGTAAAACACCAATTTGCTTCAGACTGAAGAAGCTTAACTCCACTTTAACCCATCTGACAACAGCCACGAGTCTAACAAACCAAACGCTCTGCCTGGTTCACTCATTAGTGTCTGGAAACGTTAGAAAACAACTTTATAAGCACCTCACACTTCCCTCTGCTGATTTCCCACTGCACAGGACAAAGCCCAAAAGACTCGATCGTCGACTCCAGAAGCAACAAGTGAAGATCGACGACTGACGGAGAAGAAGAGAAACTGAAAGTTATTGAAAGAAAATGGTTCAGGAATGTATTTTTTTTAGCAAAAAATATAATTCACTGGCAAATAAACGGGATTAGAAACGACATCGTCGAGTCTTTTGGGCTTTGGCCTGTGCAGTGGGAAATCAGCAGAGGGAAGTGTGAGGTGCTTATAAAGTTGTTTTCTAACATTTCCAGACACTAATGAGTGAACCAGGCAGAGCGTTTTGTTTGTTAGACCGAGGCAACACTGATCTGTGCCGTTTTTGGAATGACCATCCTCTAGAGGTTTATGTCATACTCTCAGATGGAGGACAGTGGTCGCTTTAACTCTGTGGGAGATTCACTGTTTTTAAAATAGAAATGCAGGAGCATATTTGTTTAGGATTGGCTCCATAAAGCTGCAATGTTAATCATCTTAAAGTAGAATAGGACCAACCTACGGATACAAAGGGATTCACTGTCATTGAAAACAGTAGAAACAACATATTCCTGACTTTAATTTTAAGTACATGATCATCAGTATGTGTTGAAAAGATGATCGTCCCCAAAGTTGACGATGTGCTTCAGAGCAGTGAGGAACAGGACGTCCACAGCTTCCTGGTTCGGTCCTTCATAGTTGTTTCTCACGGCGAAGACGCAGTTCAGTGGGACTCCAACATGTGAGGAAAAGTGCTCCATCTGCACAAAGCACAGTCTGAGTCTAACTTAAGTTAACTAAAACCCGCCGCACCCTACAGAATAATTCGACCTGAAACCTTATTTTAGGTGTGTGGTGTCTTTGCATCTCTGACAAGTTTAAGCAGAGACACTGAAGGGCCAAATGCAGAGGACCAGTGTGAAATACCCGTCAGTATTCGTCCCCATCTCCGACTTGTTGAGCAACACAGATCTACATTTTCAAAAAGCAGAAGCCTGAGCAAACGAGTGAATAAATGTTCGGTATCGACACGCAGTCAGTGACTCGTCAAGGACCAGGGTTTAAGACAATAACTGGGGACAGAACAGTCACATAACGGGTGAATAATGAGCTGTGACCTGAGGTGGTTCATGACTGAGTGACGTCCAGTGATCTGCAGTTAGTCTGTGTTTGTCGCCCCAGCTCCTGTTGTACCCGGGGCCTCGCCCTCGGACTTTTGCACCGTGCTGTGCTCGGGCGCGGTTGCCTGGAGTTCTGCGTTTGCACCTGTCGGGCTGTGGTCAGGGCGTCGTCGCTGTTTGCAGGTCGCGCGGTGGAGCTGTGGTTTTGGCGGAGGGGGTGGGTCCAGTGGCAGGAGGTGTGTATTACGTGTTGGGGCGGGTGTGGTTTCTGCTCCTCCATGTGTTTGTGGATGTGGTGGTGGCGCAGGGGGAGAGAAGTCGTTGTCCGTGGTCCTTGTCGCGGATTCTCCATATGTTTTGAAGTGGACTTTGTTTGGTGTTTTCCTCGTGCAGGGGCATCGGTGCAGATGAGCTTTGGCCCACCTCCTTCAAACGGGACTTCTCCATTTCGTAAAAATGGTTTTCCTCACTAAACTCAAAGATACCAAACTGTCCTCACTAAACTCAAAGATACCAAACTGTCCTCACTAAACTCAAAGATGCCAAACTGTCCTCACTAAACTCAAAGATACCAAACTGTCCTCACTAAACTCAAAGATGCCAAACTGTCCTCACTAAACTCAAAGATACCAAACTGTCCTCACTAAACTCAAAGATACCAAACTGTCCTCACTAAACTCAAAGATGCCAAACTGTCCTCACTAAACTCAAAGATACCAAACTGTCCTCACTAAA
>CM068357.1:3117163-3134663 GCA_034769755.1 Odontamblyopus lacepedii
CAAATCTCTTGCACAGGCTGTTGAATTTTTACAATCATCTTTTGATGCTGTTCAGGCTCGTCTGCATTCATTGAAATTAGTTCTGAATGCTGACAAAAGTAAATTTATGATTTTTGCCAATCAAGATCACCTTTTGGAGAATATTCCTATTATAACAACTGTGCAAGGAACACAAATTGAAGTGGTTGACAGTTACAAATACCTTGGTTTTGTAATAGACGTGAGACTTACTTTTAAAGAACGTGTGTCATCGTCAGTGCGCAAACTGAAGGTAAAGCTCGGATTTTATTTTAGAAACAAATCCTGTTTTACACTATCAGCTTGAAAACGTTTTGTTGCAGCAATATTTTTACCATTGATTGATTATGGGGACGTTATTTATATGTCAGCTTCATCCTGTTGTTTGCAGTCACTGAACACTGTTTATCACTGTGCTTTGAGGTTTGTGACTGGGTGTAGTGGCCTCATCATCATTGTGAGCTCTGTGCCAGAGCACAGTGGCCTCATCATCACTGTGAGCTCTGTGCCAGAGCACAGTGGCCTCATCATCACTGTGAGCTCTGTGCCAGAGCACAGTGGCCTCATCATCACTGTGAGCTCTGTGCCAGAGCACAGTGGCCTCATCATCACTGTGAGCTCTGTGCCAGAGCACAGTGGCCTCATCATCACTGTGAGCTCTGTGCCAAAGCCCAGTGGCCTCATCATCACTGTGAGCTCTGTGCCAGAGCACAGTGGCCTCATCATCACTGTGAGCTCTGTGCCAGAGCACAGTGGCCTCATCATCACTGTGAGCTCTGTGCCAGAGCACAGTGGCCTCATCATCACTGTGAGCTCTGTGCCAAAGCCCAGTGGCCTCATCATCACTGTGAGCTCTGTGCCAAAGCCCAGTGGCCTCATCATCACTGTGAGCTCTGTGCCAAAGCCCAGTGGCCTCATCATCACTGTGAGCTCTGTGCCAAAGCCCAGTGGCCTCATCATCACTGTGAGCTCTGTACCAGAGCGCAGTGGCCTCATCATCACTGTGAGCTCTGTGCCAAAGCCCAGTGGCCTCATCATCACTGTGAGCTCTGTGCCAAAGCCCAGTCGCCTTATCATCACTGTGAGCTCTGTGCCAAAGCCCAGTCGCCTCATCATCACTGTGAGCTCTGTGCCAGAGCACAGTGGCCTCATCATCACTGTGAGCTCTGTGCCAGAGCCCAGTGGCCTCATCATCACTGTGAGCTCTGTGCCAAAGCCCAGTGGTCTCATCATCACTGTGAGCTCTGTGCCAAAGCCCAGTGGCCTCATCATCACTGTGAGCTCTGTGCCAGAGCCCAGTGGCCTCATCATCACTGTGAGCTCTGTGCCAGAGCACAGTGGCCTCACTAACAGTCAGACGTTAGACCCATTGGTGCTTCTGGTTTATGAAGCTCTCTTAGGTTTGGTGCCGCTATATTTGTCTTCTCTTCTCCAAAGAAGCACCAGCCACTATAGTCTGCGTTCTTGTAATGTTTCTCAGTGTTGTGTCCCTCATGCACAGATGGGGAAGAGGCTTTTGGTTTTTCTGCTCCTTCCTCGTGGAAACTCCAGACAGAAACGGATCTGGCCTGATCTAGTTTCTTTTAATATTTTTAAATCTTTTTTAGTACAAAGGCAGAGGGATTCAATTACTCAGTGCTTATGCTTTTAATGTAACTGTTGTTGTTAATCTATGCACTTTATAATATTTGACAATTTATGAAATATTGTTGCATTTTAAGCCTGTTTTAGATTCAAATTATTTGCTCCAATTGTATGCATGAAAAAG
Organism: Odontamblyopus lacepedii; assembly: GCA_034769755.1. Classification (NCBI taxonomy): domain Eukaryota; kingdom Metazoa; phylum Chordata; class Actinopteri; order Gobiiformes; family Gobiidae; genus Odontamblyopus; species Odontamblyopus lacepedii. Next base: position 3,118,950 of record CM068357.1, read on the forward strand.
GACCAAGATTACAGTACTGTCCTACACTGGCTAAGAGTCAAACTGTCACTCAATCTTACCAAATCAGCAGGATTAAGTCTCAGAGGATCGAGAACCATCAAGAAACTGAACAATGATTTTGAAAATGCGACATAGTCAAAAACTATCGAATCGAATAATGTATTTCAACTTTGTAAATAGTAAATATTTTAACCCCTGGACAGGGTTTTAGAGTTTTTTTTTTTTTTTTTTACATTTATTTGTATATTATAGTTTTATCTATTGAGAGATATTGTTAATAAAGTATTTTTTATTTTTTTATTGTATGCATTTTGTAAAGTATTTTTAGTTTTGTAATATTCTTGACGTGTGCTGCTGACCTCTTGGCCAGGTCCCCCTTGAAAAAGAGATCTCGATCTCAATGGGTGTTTCCTGGTTAAATAAAGTTTAAATAAAATAAAATAAAAATAAATAATCTTCGATGAGGTATTTAAAAAACCACGTGTCAGAACAAATGTAAAACTGCATTTCAGACGCTGGAGTAAATGTTTGGAACAGATCAGGGATCAGCACCTTAAACACTCAGAGAGTCGTTTGGAGCGACTCCCACAGAAAAAAACACCCGGAGCCACAAAACCCTAAAATGAGGATCACACTACATACGATTTTTCCCCCCTGTGGCTCTGTATAAAAGACTATAGTGTGCTGCATTTATGAAATCAATGAAAATACAACACAAAAAATCCACTGAGTCGTGTCCTTTAGTCTGACAGAAGCTGAAGCATCAGCACTGAGCTGTTTTCAGCACTTATAGTTTATGCAAATGAGCCATGAGGTTTAAGTTTCATTTCTCTAAAACAGGAACAAATGCGCCAAAGCTGCATTAAACACATTATTACTGAATGTCTGTTTGAGTCCTGCTTGTAGGAAATAAAAATCCCAGATTAAATTATCCACCTGCAGCGAATCAACCTGTGTCCTCATCATTTTATCTCCTGTTCTGGAACATGAATGAATCTGCCCACGGAGCAGAAACCTTCTGTTCTTCACAAACTTTTTATTTTGTAGCACCCACCTCCTGCTAATTCTATTCTTGTTTGGGTTTAGACCTGGTTTAGTCCTGGTTTAGTCCTGGTTTAGACCTGGTTTAGTCCTGGTTTAGACCTGGATTAGACCTGGTTTAGACCTGGTTTAGACCTGGTGTTAGTCCTGGATTAGACCTGGTTTAGACCTGGTTTAGACCTGGTTTAGTCCTGGTTTAGTCCTGGTGTTAGTCCTGGTTTAGATCTGGATTAGACCTGGTTTAGACCTGGTTTAGACCTGGTTTAGACCTGGTTTAGTCCTGGTTTAGTCCTGGTTTAGACCTGGATTAGACCTGGTTTAGTCCTGGTTTAGACCTGGTTTAGACCTGGTTTAGTCCTGGTTTAGTCCTGGTGTTAGTCCTGGTTTAGACCTGGATTAGACCTGGTTTAGACCTGGTTTAGACCTGGTTTAGTCCTGTGCACAGGAGGAATCAGTGTCCACGCCATACGGGAGGAGGTGCTGTGAGCTCTATCGACGTTTTATTTGAATGTTACAAGACCATTATCGACAAATTTAGAATTACAGTTATGTTCAAAATAATAGCAGTACAATGTGAGTAACCAGAATAATCCAGGTTTTTAGTATATTTTTATTGCTACATGATAAACAAGTTACCAGTGCAGTAGATTCTCAGAAAACAAACAAGACCCAGCAGTCATGATATGTACGCCGTTAAGGCTGTGCAACTGGGCAATTAGTTGAAAGTGGTGTGTTCAAAAAAATACCAGTGTGGAATCCAATCAGTGAAGTTATCAATTTTGTGAAAAAACAGGTGTGAATCAGATGTGAATCAGGTGTGAATCAGGTGTGAATCAGGTGGCCCCTATTTAAGAATGAAGCCCAAGCACTTGTTGAAGAGGCATTTGAGGAAAATGGGCCGTTCCAGACATTGTTCAGAAGAACAATGTACTTTGATTAAAAAGTTGATTGGAGAGGGGAAAACCTATAAAGAAGTGCAAAAAATTATAGGCTGTTCAGCTAAAATGATCTCCGATGCCTTAAAATGGAGAGCAAAACCAGAGAGACGTGGAAGAAAACGGAAGACAACCATCTAAATGGATCGAAGAATAACCAGATTGGCAAAGGCTCAGCCAATGATCAGCTCCAGGATGATCAAAGACAGTCTGGAGTTACCTGTAAGTGCTGTGACAGTTAGAAGACGTCTGTGTGAAGCTAATCTATTTTCAAGAAACACCCCGCAAAGTCCCTTTGTTAAAAAAAGACATGTGCAGAAGAGGTTACAATTTGCTAAAGAGCACATCAACTGGCCTAAAGAGAAATGGAGGAACATTTTGTGGACTGATGAGAGTAAAATTGTTCTTTTTGGGTCGAAGGGCCGCAGACAGTGTGTGAGACGACCCCCAAACTCTGAATTGAAGCCACAGCACACAGTGAAGACAGTTAAGCATGGAGGTGAAGCATCATGATATGGGCATGTTTCTCCTACTATGGTGTTGGGCCTATTTATCGCATACCAGGGATCATAGATCAGTTTGAATATGTCAAAATACTTGAAGAGGTCATGTTGCCTTATGCTGAAGAGGACATGCCCTGAAATGGGTGTTTCAACAAGACAATGACCCCAAACACACCAGTAAACGAGCAAAGTCTTGGTTCCAAACGAACAAAAGTAATGTTATGGAGTGGCCGGCCCAATCACCGGATCTTAATCCAATCGAGAACTTGTGGGGTGATGTAAAAAATGCTGTTTATGAAGCAAAACCAAGAAATGTAAATGAATTGTGGAATGTTGTTAGAGAATCATGGAGTAGAGTAACACCTGAAGGTGCCACAAGTTGGTTGACTCCATGTCACACAGGTGTGAAGCAATTATTAAAAACTGTGGTCATACAACTAAATATTAGTTTAGTGATTCAAAGGATTGGTAAATCCTACAAACAAAGGGGTTTCTACAAAATATCTTTGAGTTTGTACAGTCAACGGCAGACACTGCTATTTTTTTGAACACACCACTTTCAACTAATTGCCCAGTTGCACAGCCTTAACAGCGTACATATCAGGACTGCTGGGTCTTGTTTGTTTTCTGAGAATCTACTGCACTGGTAACTTGTTTGTCATGTAGCAATAAAAATATACTAAAAACCTGGATTATTCTGGTTACTCACATTGTACTGCTATTATTTTGAACATAACTGTACATTGAAAAACAAACTAACTAAAGTAAAAATACAGTGTAATTAAATCCTCATTTATTAAGTCACAGGAGCCACAACAGAAGGAGGAAAGAGCTGCATGCAGGTTAGATGATAATATTAAAGACTGTAGAACTTTGAGCCGTTTCTAAAGTTTGTACAAAAAGAAAATCATAAACGTATATGTTGAATGCTGAATGATGCTTTCTTGTTTCTTTTTAAAAAAAATATTGTACACACTGTGAATGTAGCAGCTCTTTATGTTTAGGATAAAAGGGGTAGGTGTAAAAGGTTCTGTGGAATACGAGCATCAGGGCCAAAGGTAAAGAGGGTTTTTACTGTTTTTCACCACTGCTTTAGTTCACAGAATCCTGCTTGTGCCGCGTGTGATGAGGCCGTGTTCTCTTCCGCTGTTTTAATTAAGAGGTTATATGGTTTGTCCAAACCTGTGTCCTGTCTGAGCCTCGGCTGCAGCGGCGCTGGAGGCTCTAATATACTGGGAAAACACTTCTTTCACGGCTTCTGTCGTCATATCTGAGAATGACGTTATGGGAACTGTAAGAACTATCGTATAAAATATATAAATACTATGACTACTACAGTTCAGCTACACTCCCTTTGCTGCGTGTGCTTCAGGAATATTAACTTGCACCATCCAAACCAAAACATGTAGAATAAAATAAAAGATGAACTTGCCTTTTCCTTGAGAGCAATGCTCTTGTAGACGTTCTTAACATCTTTTTCAGTCTCATCACATAGTTGATCAATGTGTGTGACGATGATCAGCTGAGGAATCCCTGAGGAAGAACAAAGAACATGGTCACGGTGTGTGTGGTTATAACTGATTGGTTTAATTCAGATCTTGGGTTACGTTGAGGTTAGTGTTTAGGTTACAGTGTGTTTGAAAAGTTTTCATGTTTTTCTGGACTTGGTTTGGAGAGATCGTACCTGTGGTAAATATTAAACTTTTAGCAGACACAGATCGGCCCTTTGAGGGAAGGATCAGTCTCAGTGTTTTTGACATGAATCTGTTCATCTCCATCTGCAGAGTCGCATCAACACTGACTTACCTCCCGACAGCGTCTGAGCCGAGTTCTTCTGGTTTTGGTGCTGATGAAAATGTCCTGGAGGCTGAAGTCATGAAAATAAAGAGTTTTTCTTCTCAAAACAATCTGTGTTCAAAAGAGCGACACATTTGCGTCACGATTTTCCCGAGAATGCTCAGGGAGAGCAGATTGAGATGTCGAAGGAAGATCAACTGTTTATGGACAGAGTTACCACGTCCACAAAGCTGATCAATGGTTACTATTCTATCGGTTTACCGTTGAAGAACCAGAACGTGAAAATGCCTAACAATAGAGCAATGACAGAGCAACGAGCGCTCAACATGAAAAGGAAGCTTCAGAGAAACCAGACGTTCCGAAAGGAATACGTCAGCTTCATGAACCAAGTTATAAGCAAGGGATACGCTGTGAAAGTTCCAGACGAAGAGCTTAACAGGAGTGATAGAAAGGTGTGGTTTATTCCGCATCACGCCGTCTACCATCCCAGAAAGCACAAACTTCGAGTGGTATTCGACTGTGGCGCTTCGTATCAGGGAACCACACTCAACGAAAAACTGCTGCAAGGGCTTGACATGACAAGCAGTCTGATCGGTGTTTTAACTCGATTTCGTCAGGAGCCAATTGCAGTCATGGCCGATGTGGAGTCCATGTTCCACCAGGTCAAGGTCCCACCTGAAGACGCTGACCTTCTCAGGTTTTTGTGGTGGCCCGACGGGGACATTTCAAAGGAGCTGCAGGAATATAGAATGGAGGTACACTTGTTCGGAGCCACCTCCTCACCCAGTTGCGCGAGTTATGCACTGAGAAGGTGTGCCGAGGACAACAGGAGTATTTTTGACGCAGCAGCCGTGTAGACGGTGTTGAACAATTTTTACGTCAACGATTGTCTAAAATCGGTCAACTCAGAACAGGAAGCAGTCAAGCTACTCCATGACTTGACGGCCATCTCTCAAACAGGAGGCTTTAGACTGACAAAATGGACAACCAACTGTCGAAATGTGTCGTTAACCATTCCGCTTGAAGACAGAGCGACAGAAGTCAAAGATCTTGATCTCGACCAGGACTCACTCGCCATCAAGAGAGCCTTGGGAGTACAGTGGTGCATCCGGTCAGATCAGTTCAAGTTTCAGGTGAATATTGAGCAGAAACCTCTCACCAGGAGAGGAATCCTGTCCACAATGAGCTCGGTCTACGATCCGCTCGGAATGTTGTCACCAGTCATACTACCTGCTAGAAACATCTTGCAAGAATTGTGTAGACTAAGAACAGGCTGGGATGACGCTGTGCCAGAACACCTCGCACAACAATGGACCAAGTGGACTGAAGAACTCCAACAGCTCACTGACTTTGGAGTAACTCGATGCTTTAAGCCACCTGAATTTGGCAAAGCTGTGCAAGCTCAACTGCATCACTTTTGTGACGCATGTGAAACAGGCTATGGTACTGTCACATACTTAGTCCAGAAGAATAGCAGTGACCAAGTACACTGTTCATTCGTCTTGGGGAAGGCAAAGGTCACCCCTCTGAAACCAACTACCATTCCCCGGTTGGAGTTGACGGCGGCTGCCTTAGCGGTCAAGGTGGATGTCATGCTGAAGAAGGAGCTTCAGTTGCCACTGGCAGACTCCAAGTTTTGGACAGACAGTACTGCGGTTCTTAAGTACATAGCCAATGAGAACATTAGGTTTAAAACATTTGTGGCGAACAGGATTGCCACTATCCTGCAAGCATCAAACGTGCATCAATAGCGCTACATCAACACTCAGTTGAATCCTGCCGATTGCGCTTCAAGGGGTCAAAAGGTGAGCGCCTTCATGAAGAACGAGGTCTGGATTGCTGGTCCCAGTTTCCTTAGTGAACCAGAAAGGGAGTGGCCAGTGGAACCCGATTACCAAGAAGAGCTTATGGCTGAGGATCCTGAGGTGAAGAAAGGCGTACTGGTTAATTCGACCACGGCAGAAAGCACTGATGCAATGCAGCGACTAATCCAATACTTCTCTTCTTGGATACGTCTGAAGAAGGCTGTGGCGTGGTTGACACAACTCAAGCAAACTCTGATGAACCTGTCTAGGAAGAGGAAAGAGTTGAAAGGATTGTATAGTGATGAACAACAGTTGAACAAACAGATATTGAGCTACAAAAAGAGTCTCAAACATACTTACCTGACTGTGGATGATCTGCAAAAAGCAGAGATGGCTATTATTAGTCATTGTCAAAACAATAGCTTCCAGGAAGAGATATCTGCTCTTCGGAGAAAGAGTAGTCGAATCTTAAGACTCAATCCACAACTTGAAGAGGGAATCCTTCGCGTTGGAGGGAGGCTCAGCCGAGCATCCATGCCAGCCGAAGCCAAGCATCCAATGATCATCCCTAAGAACTATCATGTGGCAGACTTGATTCTCCAGGATGCACACGAGCGCCTAGGGCACAGTGGGCGTAATCATGTCTTGTCTCACGTACGGCAAAGGTACTGGATCATTGATGCTCCCTCGTCAATCAGAAGAATGCTGTCTCGCTGTATTACCTGTCTCAGACAGCATGATGGCAGACTTGCCGACAAAAACCGAGTTCTATCAAATGAACCACCCTTCACCAGAACAGGTGTGGATCTATTCGGGCCATTCAGCGTCAAGCGGGGAAGAGTATCCGTTAAAAGATATGGGGTGATATTCACCTGCCTTGCATGCCATGCGGTCCACATAGAAATGGCAACATCATTGGAGACCGACTCCTTTATTCAAGCTCTGCGACGCTTCATTGCAAGAAGGGGTCAGGTGAAGGAAATGAGATCCGACAACGGGACCAACTTCGTCGGAGCCGACCATGAGCTGAGGAAGGCAATAAAGGAGTGGAATACTGCACAGATTGAGAACAGCTTGCTCCAACGTGACATCACATGGTTATTCAATCCACCATCCGGATCCCACCACGGAGGACTGTGGGAGAGAATAATCCGCTCCATCAGGAAGATCATGAATGCCACATTGAGAGAACAAAACTTGGACGAGGAAGGTCTTCAAACATTCTTCTGCGAATGTGAAGCCATCTTGAATAGTTTGCCTATCACTACGCCTTCTAATGACATTAATGACTTGGAAGCTCTTACCCCACAGCACTTACTCTTGCTCAAGACTAACCCCAACCTACCACCGGGTGTCTTCGATAGGGACGATACTTACGCACGCAAGAGATGGAGGCAAGTCCAGTACATGAGTGATCTGTTCTGGAAACGCTGGACCAGAGAGTATTTGCCTCAACTCCAAAAAAGACAGAAATGGAACCATCCAGCGCGCAACTTCGCCCAGGGAGATGTAGTCTTGATTGTTGATGAATCAGCGCCCCGAGGGTCATGGCTTATGGGAAGAATTGTGAAGATCGTGGTGGATGAGCATGGAGTTGTCTGCAAGGTTCGAGTCAAGACGAAGACGAACGAACTTGAGCGGCCGATCACCAAACTCTGCCTGCTTCAAGGAGCAGAATGAAAAGGACTGTTGAATATTGAAATTCTATGTTGTAATTGTTTCTAAGATAGAAAGCAATTAGGGGCCGGGTATGTAGCGGCCAAAGTAGACTTTATGTTGATATAAATAGAAATTAATGTATAAATATATAAATAATTTGATTTGAATTTGTAATTTCATAGAAGTACATTTCATGATTAAAAATGATGAATGTTATGTAGGAAAGTTTAAAGAATGAGAATTCATATGTATAGATTACCTATTTTACATAGACTAAAAATGTGTACTGTCGCTTTAAGAAATGCGCAATTTGGTTTCTTTAAAAAGCGTCTCGCGCTTCTCCTTAGATCTCGAGAAGCCGTGGAAGCGAACAGTTTTTCTTACCTGTCTGACCGACTGACTCTCTGATTTAGGACCTTTTTATTTTCATTAGTTGCTAGTGTATTTAATTCATGTGTGTTCGTAATTGTTAAGAAGAAGAGTAAACTTCAACTTTCATTTCAAGACGTTTTTCGAGTGGATTTATTACAGTTATAGTACACGGACAATGGCAGTGGAAACAGCAACTTTGGGTCGGAGATTTCATCAGCGTAAGAAATAGCACTTTCTCAAGGTCTCACAAAGAACAAGCCTCTACACTATTGTTGTTCGTACGTAACAGAACAAACAACATAAATCAGTGACTTAAACTATTTAAAGTTTGATGCTAAAAGCTCAAAGTTTCTTCTTCTTGTGCAGAATCAGGTAAATCCAGTGTCCTGCAGGTGCAGAGTATCACATCCATAGTCCGTATATATGATGCATCAGCTCTGCCAGGAGGAGGCACCACATTTAACCTCCTCACTCATGATTGGCTCTTGTGTTGCTATGATACTCGCGGGAGGATTTCCAAATATGGAGCTTGTAACCGTGGCAACAGGAGCCTCATTGGAGCGACGCTGTGGAGACGTCACTCACTCAGACTCAGAGATACAGACTGTGGCTCAGACGCTGTCGGGAGGTAAGTCACACCCAAGGGCTAAGGCCCGTAACAGTGTTGATGGGGACGTACAGATTCATGTCACAAAACACAAACTGTCCCTTTCATGTAAAAACCCAGTGTGTGTGTAGATCTTACTCAGATCTTTGGCCGCTTCTTTGATTTCCCTCATCTTCTCCAGGACAGAGGGCCTGATGTCGGCCACGTTTGCCTTCAGCAGACACACCAGAACGTGCACTTTGTCATCAACAGTGGGACTTTTATTGTATTTCTCATGTCCGGGCGACATTGTCTTCTTTGGGTTAAACTGAAACATGGAGAGTTTATTTTATGATCTTCATTTGTGAAATGAAATGTGTTAGTTCCATGTCTAACAGCTCCCTTTCCCTCACTTTACTCTTGTTATTGTCTTGTTATTGTGTAGAATGTCGTAATATCGTGAGCTTTCCCATAATATCACAATAAATATGATGTCATGACACTTGAGTATCGTTACAGCCCTGGCAGAGTCCATTCATGATGGACAAAATTCGAGTTTCCAGACGTCCCTGTGTCCCCTGTCCCAGCAGATTTATCCAAAACCACTGATTTGTCCAAGTTTTATACAAGAAATGTCCGAGGTTTCCCTATTTTTGACCTGATCTGATCCTGCCGACAGTAAAGAGAGGCTGAAACGGACATTAGTTTTGGTAAAATACAGAAAAGCTGCTTAAAAACGACCAAAACACAAAGAAAATGAGACTGTACTGTTCATCATGAATGGACTCTGCCAGGGCTGTAACGATACCCAAGTGTCATGATACGATATTTCTTGTGATATCGATATTACGATATTCTACATAATAAGACAATAACAAGAGTAAGTTTTTTTCACTCCACCCTAGTGCGGACGTCTCACCTCATATCCGTCCTTTACGTGTCCCTCCATGGCCAGTTTGATGTCCTCTGACCGAACCCCAACACTTGCTCCAGCCTCCAGCCCCATTATGTCATTGAACACAATTGGGATTTCTTTGCCTCCAGCAGTTCTTAATTTGTGTGTTTGGTACTAGGAGGAAGGAAGAGAATATTTGAGTTATAAAGTAAAACTGTCCCACTGTCATGACAATTAAACAGCAAATAAAAAACTAATAAGTTACTGTTGTGGTGAAGCTTTTAGTGGCTGTCTTGGCAGTTTCGACGCCAGCGTAAGAAACGGTGGTGCCTTTAATAACACTGGCCGCGGTGTTGATGAAGGACGACTTTCCCACTCCCACGGGTCCATAGAGCAGGACGCGCAGCTGAGATGCTTCTTTCGGTTTGTACCTTTGCACAAACCTAAGAAGATCGTCCTTTTGCCTGGTGAAGAGTTACACTCAATTTGATGTTATGCAAAACACACACGACTGACACAGAGTAACAGAACCTGTGTGAAGTCGCCCATCAAACTCCATCCATCCAACTTCTTCCGCTTATCCGCGGCCGGGTCGCAGGGGCAGCAGTCTAAGCAGGGGCTCCCAAGCTTCCCTCTCCCCAGCCACTTCCTCCAGCTCCTCCGGACGGACCCCGAGGCGTTCCCAGGCCGCGAGACATAGTCCCTCCAGCGTGTCCTGGGTCTTCCCCGGGGCCTCCTACCGGTGGGACATGCCCAGGACACCTCCCGAGGGAGGCGTCCAGGAGGCATCCGGACCAGATGCCCGAGCCACCTCAGCTGGCTCCTCTCGACGTGGAGGAGCAGCAACTCTACTCCGAGCTCCTCCCGTGTGACCGAGCTCCTCATCCTATCTCAAAGGGAGTGCCCGGCCACTCTGCGGAGGAAACTCATTTTGGCCGCTTGAATCCGCGATCTCGTTCTTTCGGTCATTACCCAAAGCTCATGACCATAGGTGAGGGGAGGAACGTAGATTGAGGTAAATCGAGAGCTTCGCCTTTCGGCTCAGCTCCCTCTTCACCACAACGGTCCGATACAGCGACCGCATCACTGCCGACGCTGCACCGATCCGCCTGTCAATCTCACGCTCCATCCTCCCCTCACTCGTGAACAAGACCCCGAGATACTTGAATTCCTCCACTTGAGGCAGAGACTCTCCACCCACCCGGAGAGGGCAATCCACCTTTTTCCGGTCGAGAACCATGGCCTCGGATTTGGAACAGCTGATTCTCATCCCAGCCGCTTCACACTCGGCTGCAAACCGCCCCAGTGCTGCAGGTCCTGGTTCGATGGAGCCAACAGGACAACATCATCCGCAAAAAGCAGAGATGAGATCCTGTGGTCCCCAAACTGGACCCCCTCCGACCCCTGACTGCGCCTAGAAATTCTGTCCATAAATACAATGAACAGAACCGGTGAAAAAGGGCAGCCCTGGCGGAGTCCAACATGCACCGGGAACAGGTCTGACTTACTGCCGGCAATGCGAACACAGCTCCTGCTCCGGTCATACAGGGACCAGACAGCCCTTAGCAAAGGGCCCCGGACCCCATACTCCCAGAGCACCCCCCACAGGGCACCATGAGGGACACGGTCAAATGCCTTCTCCAGGTCCACAAAACACATGTGTACATTCCTTTTAATTAAATTACCTTTATTCCATTTTACATCTTGGTTATTTTGTTAGTTCCCCGGTCCCGAGCAGAACGGGGTCGTAACACTTATAAAGTCCAAACTCCAGGGACCTTGTATCCTGAGTTTTTGAAACTGTCGCCTGTGATGAGAAAGGAAACATCGGGAAACCACTTATCCAAGAGCCCGTCAGTCGTGTGGGTCATAATTCAAATAATCCCTTCGGGGACACAGATTAAGTCCACAATTTTTATTTGATTTATTTATTTATACAAGAGGAAAAAAAACATGTGTATCGACTCATTAGATGTGTGACTTCTATTTAAAAAATGCCCATAGCTGTACGACGTTCTGATAAGGTTCAGATGAACTTGTCCTGGGTCATTTGTGTTAATTGGAGAACTCGTTTTACAGGTTTTGTTCTGTCAGCTGCTTCCTCAGATCATGTGCGTGAGAGACGGAACGGCAGATTAAAATAAAAATAACGCAGACAAAACACCAGATTCTTAAGGTGTTTGTTTTTTAGGTGGAGACGAGGTTCTTCCAGTGAACCCGGAGAAAAACAGGTACAAACGGACACGGTTTAATAACAGCTTTGGCTCTGGGTGTCGGTTAGATTGTTAAACAGACTGTGGTGGAAGGCTGCAGATGTGACCTTTGGCCTTTTCTGTGTGGAGTTTGCATGTTCTCCCTGTGTCCGTTTCCCCCCATCAGCTCAAAACAGGCACAGTCGGTCAAATCCTTCAACTAAAATAGTCCTGACCAACACTATCACGATAATCTCCAAAAATGAAAGAAACTGGTGAAAAAAACTGCAGATAAACCCATTGGTACAGACGTATAAGATGTGTGTCCCTCTATAAAAACGCCCATCTGTCAGGGTTTGGTGTGTGTTCTGTGCCTGCTCCTCTTGGGGGTGTGGCTGGACTAATGCTGCAGGGTGGTTCACCTGTTGGGTGGTTCACCTGTTGGGTGGTTCACCTGCAGCTCATTGTCCAATCAGCCCCAGTACTTAGTCCTGTCCTTGTCTTTTGTTCCTGGTCAGTTCATCCCTCGTTCATCCCTTGTCTACGTCTGCCTATTGCTTGTCTCTGTCCTCGTCCTGGTGCTGGTGAAACCGAAACCTCATGAAACACTGAACCACTGTGAGACAAATGCACTGAAAATGACACACGGCTTCGAATCATTTGCCACAATCAGAAGAGCGACACCTGCTGGATTTGTCTGTGTGATGCATTTGTGTGGATGTGACTAAAGCTTTTGTGAACCTCGCTTACCCCCTTCCTCTGACCCCCTCTCCCCTTTTCTGGATGAATTTTATCACTTCCATTTTATTTTTATTCTCTTAGAACTTATTCTTCTGTTTATTATGAAATTGTTTTACAGTATTTTGTGTCAACTTATGTTTAAATTAAGTTGCTTTTCCTACTTTGGTGCAACTCACGTTTTTAAATGTGCCAATACCAATAAAATGGAAACTTTCTCATAAAAAATGTTCTTTCCATGGGAAACCGGTGCCCTGGACCCTGATTTGCTGCATCACCGGACTCTTGTTGGCTGTTGCTGTTCTGGTGCTGGATTTACAGGCACCTTCCTGCTCCACCAATCCTCTGCCAATCCTGCACCAATTTCCCACCAATCCTGGGAGTCCTCCTGAGGTGTGTGCAGCTGGATCATTCTGTTGTCGCTCATCAGTGGTTTAACTGTACGTTTCGCTGCTTCTTCAGTTCTCGGATGAGCTGCAAAACGTGTTCGACCAAATAAACTTTTGTCCAGTTGACAAATTGAATTTCTCCGTTTGCCGTAGATTCTACCGGGACGACTGAGGGACCAAACCTGCAAATCTCCATGGAGACCAAGTTACAGGTCAGGTCTGTGGAAAATCTGTTTCTAGGGATTTTCTAGCTATAAAACCACCTGTGATTGAATAAATGTAAAGTAGATTCCAGGCGGATAAGCACTTATCCATAGAACTCTCCTCTCAAACCATTTCTTTTCTTTGGCCAAAATGTGGACCTCAGTGTTTCCAAAGCCAAAGAAAAGAGTTTGAGGAGTTTTGTTTGCAAAGACAGTGGACGTGTCTTTTGCATTTTTTTGTAACTTTTGTCTAGTTTCACATTTGAATTTTTCGTTTGGGATCAAATCTGGACGACTGAAGGATCACACAGACGCTCCAGAGACAGGAACCAAAACACCTTTTTATTTATTTTTATTTTATTTTTTTACATTTTGACAAAATTCACATGATTAAGATTACAGCCATAAACCTTTAAACACTGAAAGCAAACCTCACTAAGCAGGTGAAAGGTGGTTGTGCCAGTGCAAACCATGAACAGTGCGTTATTAGCAGTGATAAGTGAAGCTAATTCTGAGAAAAATCACCTTCCCTCTTTTACAATTGGATCATAATATATGGAAGATCATTTGTTGTATTCTGTTTTGAATTTTAAACACCACTAAATTTCTCACTCAGAGTTTTTTTAAGTCTGAAAAAAGATGTTTGAGTAATTTTTATTAAAAATTTTAGCTGCGGAAATTTGAAGTGCACTTTTCAATAGGTTTCAAATTCAAAATAAAAATGTTTGGAAATCTTTAAAATATTCAGCACACTTTGAAAATATACACTTAAAATTTCAGCAACTAAAATTCAGAATAAAAATTATTCAAACATGTTTTTTCAGAGTTAAAGCAAAACACGGATTTGATTTTGTCAAAATATTTTGTTCATTTTTGTAAGAATAATTAACTGTGATTAATCAAAATTCTGAAGTGTGATTAATCTGGTTAAAAATGTGTCATTTGACAGCACTAATTTTTAGCAAAAACAATATCCTTTAACATGGGAACAGCAAATTATACATGTTTTGAAAGCTCTCGGGATTCCACACGTCACCGTGGGGTCACTGGTGAATGACGAGCGATTACGGCTTCACCCATTGACTCAGTGTTGACCACAAACAAGCGTCGCCCATGTACTTTGCTTATTGGTCCATCAGGGTTCACAAAACCCTTGGGAATTACCCGTTACTCATGCAAATCTTAACTGCAAACAATGTGGTTCCATCTCTGTCATCAGGATGACTTAAGGTTATGCAACAGAAGGACTGAAATGCTGCAAAACCCCCAAATATATCATATTCTTGTTTTAAAAACATACAGGCCAGAAGATTTAAATAGGCCTGTTGTGAACGGGTCAGGCTTTGTTGAACAGATCGATACAGACAAACTTACTGCTCAGTCTATAATTTATTGAAATTTAAAGTTAAACTCGGGCACATCTGAAGCTAAAGTCGTTTCTAGAGGAGGTGAATTCTGTCAGGAGCCAAAAAACGGCACAGATCAGTGTTTCCTCTGTGGAGATCTCACTGTGGCAGTGAGTCTGTCAAGGCAACAAACTAGTGTAGTGATGGGGGCAAGTTCTGAACTAGTGTAGTGATGGGGGCAAGTTCTGAACTTCCACGTAAAACAGCAATTTGCTTCAGACTGAAGAAGCTTAACTCCACTTTAACCCATCTGACAACAGCCACGAGTCTAACAAACCAAACGCTCTGCCTGGTTCACTCATTAGTGTCTGGAAACGTTAGAAAACAACTTTATAAACACCTCACACTTCCCTCTGTTGATTTCCCACTGCACAAAAGCCCAAAAGACTCGATCACCGACTCCAGAAGCAACAAGTGAAGATCGACGACTGACGGAGAAGAAGAGAAACTGAAAGTTGTTGAAAGAAAATGGTTCAGGAATGTGTTTTTTTAGCAAAAAATATAATTCACTGGTAAATAAACGGGATTAGAAACGACATCGTCGAGTCTTTTGGGCTTTGGTCTGTGCAGTGGGAAATCAGCAGAGGGAAGTGTGAGGTGCTTATAAAGTTGTTTTCTAACATTTCCAGACACTAATGAGTGAACCAGGCAGAGCGTTTGGTTTGTTAGACCGAGGCAACACTGATCTGTGCCGTTTTTTGGCTTCTGACAGAATTCCACCACCTCTAGCAAAGGACTTTAGCTTCAGACGGGCCCAACTTTAAGTTCAAGCTTAAAACAAACGGACAAAGCAACAAAGACAATAAAAAGCGTGGCATAAACCACGTCCATCCTCTAGAGGTTTATGTCATACTCTCAGATGGAGGACAGTGGTCGCTTTAACTCTGTGGGAGATTCACTGTTTTTAAAATAGAAATGCAGGAGCATATTTGTTTAGGATTGGCTCCATAAAGCTGCAATGTTAATCATCTTAAAGTAGAATAGGACCAACCTACGGATACAAAAGAGATTCACTGTCATTGAAAAAAGTAGAAACCACATATTCCTGACTTTAATTTTAAGTACATGATCATCAGTATGTGTTGAAAAGATGATCGTCCCCAAAGTTGAGGATGTGCTTCAGAGCAGTGAGGAACAGGACGTCCACAGCTTCCTGGTTCGGTCCTTCATAGTTGTTTCTCACTGCGAAGACG
>CM068357.1:3139663-3204663 GCA_034769755.1 Odontamblyopus lacepedii
AAATGAGCCATGAGGTTTAAGTTTCATTTCTCTAAAACAGAAACAAATGCGCCAAAGCTGCATTAAACACATTATTACTGAATGTCTGTTTGAGTCCTGCTTGTAGGAAATAAAAATCCCAGATTAAATTATCCACCTGCAGCGAATCAACCTGTGTCCTCATCATTTTATCTCCTGTTCTGGAACATGAATGAATCTGCCCACGGAGCAGAAACCTTCTGTTCTTCAGAAACTTTTTATTTTGTAGCAACCACCTCCTTAGACCTGGTTTAGTCCTGGTTTAGTCCTGGTTTAGTCCTGGTTTAGACCTGGTTTAGACCTGGTTTAGTTCTGGTTTAGTCCTGGTTTAGACCTGGTTTAGTCCTGGTTTAGTCCTGGTTTAGACCTGGTTTAGACCTGGTTTAGTCCTGGTTTAGACCTGGTTTAGTCCTGGTTTAGTCCTGGTTTAGACCTGGTTTAGACTTGGTTTAGTTCTGGTTTAGACCTGGTTTAGACCTGGTTTGAGGACAAAAAACTGTCAAAATTGTTCTTTTTGGGTCGAAGGGCCGCAGACAGTGTGTGAGACGACCCCCAAACTCTGAATTGAAGCCACAGCCCACAGTGAAGACAGTTACGCATGGAGGTGAAGCATCATGATATGGGCATGTTTCTCCTACTATGGTGTTGGGCCTATTTATCACATACCAGGGATCATGGATCAGTTTCAATATGTCAAAATACTTGAAGAGGTCATGTTACCTTATGCTGAAGAGGACATGCCCTGAAACGAGTGTTTCAACAAGACAATGACCCCAAACACACCAGTAAACGAGCAAAGTCTTGGTTCCAAACGAACAAACGTAATGTTATGGAGTGGCCAGCCCAATCACCGGATCTTAATCCAATCGAGAACTTGTGGGGTGATGTAAAAAATGCTGTTTATGAAGCAAAACCAAGAAATGTAAATTAATTGTGAAATGTTGTTAAAGAATCATGGAGTAGAATAACACCTGAAGTGCCACAAGTTGGTTGACTCCATGTCACACAGGTGTGAAGCAATTATTAAAAACTGTGGTCATACAACTAAATATTAGTTTAGTGATTCAAAGGATTGGTAAATCCTACAAACAAAGGGGTTTCTACAAAATATCTTTGAGTTTGTACAGTCAACGGCAGACACTGCTATTTTTTTGAACATAACTGTACATTTAAAAACAAACAAACTAAAGTAAAAATACAGTGTAATTAAATCCTCATTTATTAAGTCACAGGAGCCACAACAGAAGGAGGAAAGAGCTGCATGCAGGTTAGATGATAATATTAAAGACTGTAGAACTTTGAGCCGTTTCTAAAGTTTGTACAAAAAGAAAATCATAAACGTATATGTTGAATGCTGAATGATGCTTTCTTGTTTCTTTTTAAAAAATATTGTACACACTGTGAATGTAGCAGCTCTTTATGTTTAGGATAAAAGGGGTAGGTGTAAAAGGTTCTGTGGAATACGAGCATCAGGGCCAAAGGTAAAGAGGGTTTTTACTGTTTTTCACCACTGCTTTAGTTCACAGAATCCTGCTTGTGCCGCGTGTGATGAGGCCGTGTTCTCTTCCGCTGTTTTAATTAAGAGGTTATATGGTTTGTCCACACCTGTGTCCTGTCTGAGCCTCGGCTGCAGCGGCGCTGGAGGCTCGACTAGAGAATTTAAACTAATATACTGGGAAAACACTTCTTTCACGGCTTCTGTCGTCATATCTGAGAATGACGTTATGGGAACTGTAAGAACTACCGTATAAAATATATAAATACTATGACTACTACAGTTCAGCTACACTCCCTTTGCTGCATGTGCTTCAGGAATATTAACTTGCACCATCCAAACCAAAACATGTAGAATAAAATAAAAGATGAACTTGCCTTTTCCTTGAGAGCAATGCTCTTGTAGACGTTCTTAACATCTTTTTCAGTCTTTTCACATAGTTGATCAATGTGTGTGACGATGATCAGCAGAGGAATCCCTGAGGAAGAACAAAGAACATGGTCACGGTGTGTGTGGTTATAACTGATTGGTTTAATTCAGATCTTGGGTTACGTTGAGGTTAGTGTTTAGGTTACAGTGTGTTTGAAAAGTTTTCATGTTTTTCTGGACTTGGTTTGGAGAGATCGTACCTGTGGTAAATATTAAACTTTTAGCAGACACAGATCGGCCCTTTGAGGGAAGGATCAGTCTCAGTGTTTTTGTTCATCTCCATCAGCAGAGTCGCATCAGCACTGACTTACCTCCCACAGCGTCTGAGCCGAGTTCTTCTGGTTTTGGTGCTGATGAAAATGTCCTGGAGGCTGGAGTCATGAAAATAAAGAGTTTTTCTTCTCAAAACAATCTGTGTTCAAAAGAGCGACACATTTGCGTCACAAAACATGACGATGACATGTGTGACGACGACACCGACGATGAAGACGTGGCCTTTAGCACAGAGCCAAGGGCAGATCTTTATGAACCCGAATATCCTGGTGCCCAAATTCAGCAGATGGAGTCAGAACAGCAGAGACAGAGGAGGGACAGAGGGACGAGAACCTGAAGAACCTGGAGTTTTGTTGTTCCAGGAGAATCACAAGCTCCATTTTTATATATATTCTTCTAGAGCTTCTACAGGCTCATGTCCTTCTGGCTGTAGCTTCACGTTCGCTCTGTGGCGTCATCGCTCTGAGCGTAAACACTGAACTACTGAACAAAGTGTTGGATTCGACCGGAGAGAAAATAGTATCGAGCGTTAATGAGCTCTGACTTTTCCCCGTTTACGTTTTGTGACGCAAATGTGTCGCTCTTTTGAACACATTTTGTTTTGAGAAGAAAAACTCTTTATTTTCATGACTCCAGCCTCCAGGAAACTTTCATCAGCCCACCTAAGTGGGCTAAGCTAACCTGTTAGCCGCCGCCTGCCAAACAGGAAGTGCTCCAGGAGGCTCTTGGGGCTCCTTCACATTAGGATCTTCTCGTCCCTCTGTCTGTACCTGCTGCTCTGAGCCTCGTCATTCTGGACTTAAACTGTTCGTCTGAAGCCGCCACACAGGATCCTGAACTTTTCATTTCTCTGTTTTGTTCCTAAATCAAGATCTGAACAGAAATAACGGACCAATCAGACGCCTTCATTCCCCGAGGCCCCTCCCCCTAGTGTTAGCAACAGGTTTGATTGACAGCTCGTGTCGTTGCTAAGTAAGTTCCCTTCCCGCTTTCCCCCGAGTGACGATTTCTGAAATAAAATGAGAAAATATGTCAAACAGTCACAATATCTAATGTGACTAGAATCTGAACGAGCAGAATTTAACGAGCAGAAAGTAAAGAGAATTTGGTTAAATTGTGACTCTGTTGTTGTTCGTACGGAACAGAACAAACAACATAAATCAGTGACTTAAACTCTTTAAAGCTCAAAGTTTCTTCTTCTTGTGCAGAATCAGGTAAATCCAGTGTCCTGCAGGTGCAGAGCATCACATCCATAGTCCGTATATATGATGCATCAGCTCTGCCAGGAGGAGGCGCCACATTTAACCTCCTCACTCATGATTGGCTCTTGTGTTGCTATGATACTCGCGGGAGGATTTCCAAATATGGAGCTTGTAACCGTGGCAACAGGAGCCTCATTGGAGCGACGCTGTGGAGACGTCACTCACTTAGACTCAGAGATACAGACTGTGGCTCAGACGCTGTCGGGAGGTAAGTCAGTGTTGATGGGGACGTACAGATTCATGTCACAAAACACAAACTGTCCCGTTCATGTAAAAACCCAGTGTGTGTGTAGATCTTACTCAGATCTCTGGCCGCTTCTTTGATTTCCCTCATCTTCTCCAGGACAGGGGGCCTGATGGCGACCATGTTTGCATTCAGCAGACACACCAGAACGTGCACTTTGTCATTAACAGTGGGACTTTTATTGTATTTCGGATGTTCGGGCGACATTGTCGTCTTTGGGTTAAACTGAAACACGGAGAGTTTATATTATTATCTTAATTTGTGAAATGAAATGTGTTAGTTCCATGTCTAACAGCTCCCTTTCCCTCACTTTACTCTTGTTATTGTTTTGTTATTGTGTAGAATATCGTAATATCGTGAGCTTTCCCATAATATCACAATAAATATGATGTCATGACACTTGGGTATCGTTACAGCCCTGGCAGAGTCCATTCATGATGAACAGTACAGTGACATTTTCTTTGTGTTTTGATCGTTTTTAAGCAGCTTTTCTGTATTTTACCAAAACTAATGTCCGTTTCAGCCTCTCTTTACTGTCGGCAGGATCAGATTGGTCAAAAATAGGGAAACCTCGGACATTTCTTGTATAAAACTGGGACAAATCAGTGGTTTTGGATAAATCTGCTGGGACAGGGGACACAGGGACGTCTGGACACTCGAATTTTGTCTGTTCATTAACCTGCATTGTCCCAATCGAATAAATAAATAAAATGTTCATTATGACCCGCTCTACATGATCCTGGGGTATTTACCTCACTACTTTGTCTTTCATAAAGACGCTGTCGCCTCCCTCGGTCCACATCTACGAGTGTGTGGACTGGGGGGGAGGGAAAACACTTTTTCTTCCAGATCATTTTTAACAGTGATTAAACGTTGCCGACACATTCAGAGAGAAAAAAACCAAAAAATTAGACATTTTGAACCATTTTCAGTCTTCACAACAGACCTGAATAAACGGGGGAATATGGGCGATTCTGACCCAAATCACAAAAACACAAAAACAGAAGTTAGTAAAACACACAAGTTATTATTTTTTAGTTTTGATAAAATACAGAAAAGCTGCTTAAAAACGACCAAAACACAAAGAAAATGAGACTGTACTGTTCATCATGAATGGACTCTGCCAGGGCTGTAACGATACCCAAGTGTCATGATACGATATTTCTTGTGATATCGATATTACGATATTCTACATAATAACAAGACAATAACAAGAGTAAGTTTTTTTCACTCCACCCTAGTGCGGACGTCTCACCTTATATCCGTCCTTTACGTGTCCCTTCATGGCCAGTTTGATGTCCTCTGGCCGAACCCCAACATTTTCTCCAGCCTCCAGCCCCATTATGTCATTGAACACAATTGGGATTTGTTTGCCTCCAGCAGTTCTTAATTTGTAAGTTTGGTACTAGGAGGAAGGAAGAGAATATTTGAGTTATAAAGTAAAACTGTCCCACTGTCATGACAAATAAACAGCAAATTAAAAACTAATAAGTTACTGTTTTGGTGAAGCTTTTAGCAGTTGTGTTGGCACCTTCAACGCCAGCGTAAGCAACGGTGGTGCCTTTAATAAGACTGGCCGTGGTGTTGATGAAGGACGACTTTCCCACTCCCACGGGTCCATAGAGCAGGACTCGCAGATGAGACGCGCCTTTCGGTTTGTACTTTTTCACAAACCTAAGAAGATCGTCCTTTTGCCTGGTGAAGAGTTACACTCAATTTGATGTTATGCAAAACACACACAACTGACACAGAGTTACAGAACCTGTGTGAAGTCGCCCATCAAACTCAAACCTACAAAAACTATGGCAGTCGTTTGTGCTTCGTTTGTGCTGCAGAAAGTTTTGTTTCTGTGATTCTGGTTCTTCAGATATTCACAGTTTTATTTCGGTCGATGACGTCGTCCAGAACCTCAGAATGTGAAACAGCCTCAAAACAGGAAGAAAATGATAGAAAACGTTTGTATTTGGTTTGTGCTGTAGAAAAGTCTGTTTCAGTCTTTAGTCATTTGCTTTTGGTTCATATTTAATAATAACACAGACTTTTCCTCAGCCTCAGGTCGTTTCTCTTCACTAGTTTTGTGGAGTTTGTCTCCGTCAGCTGAGCAGAAATGACGTCCTATAATTACCACAGAAATAATAATGAAGAATTTTAGAAATAAACTCACACAAATGAAACTGTCACAGCACAAAACAGCACAAACCAAATACAAACGTTTGACATCATTTTCTTCTGTTTTGAGGCTGTTTCACATTCTGAGGTTCTGGACGACGTCATCGACCAAAAATAAAACTGTGAATATCTGAAGAACCAGAATCACACAAACTAAACTTTCTGCAGCACAAACGTTTGACTCCATTTTGGGCGTTTTCGAGCATTTTTCTTCTTCCTGTGGGTCTGACCCCAGTTTGACCTGTGAAAGAATCGTTAATTTCTCCAAAACTAAAGAAGCACAAATGAAACTTTTTGCAGCACAAACGATTCCCATAGTTTTTGTGCAGGTTTAGTTTGATGGGCGACTTCACGCAGGTCGTTACAGACGCAGTGCAAATGCCAACACGTTAAAGTCTGATATCACCATCTCACCCCCAGTCAACCTCCCTCCAGGGCTGGACCAAGGGCTGGACCAAGGGGTGGTCCAAAGCTGCAAAGAAAACAGAGACGTGCACACAGCTCGTACATGTTAGTGGCCTCACACACCTCTGATGTTGCCTCTTTTTTACTGAACAATGGGCTGTTATTTACTCGCTCTGGCCTGGTGCGAGATTTGCACAGTAATAGTTCTTCAGTGTTTAATCTAATCCTTAAATATTGGTGCTTTTCAGATTCTAGAAGATGTTGATGTCAAACTCTGTCAAAGACGGAGGCAGTTTGACCATGAAATATCCAAAATTTAAATTCACAAATGTTGAACCTGTGTCACTAACTGACTTCCTCCCTCCGCTCTCTCTCCTCTTCAGACGTGGTGCCGCTCGGAGATTTCCATCCACACGCAGCAGGAAGAAGAAAAAAACCTGACTGACGCTTCATGTGGATGTGGAGCCCAAAAGTTTGTGATGGAGACGTTTTATTGAAGTCGAGAGTCGAGAGGGGATGAGGCTGAAGAGGAGAAAGTTCCCGAGGGCGAAGTCAGACTTTCACGGAGGAGACGGTAAAACCCAATTTAAATGCTAAATATTAATAAATTCCACAAACTAAATAGATGCTAAATACAATCAATCAATTAAATACTGTCCCACTTTAACTGTGGCTTTAACTGTATGTTTTAAATTGCTTGTTTATTTGTTGTAAGGTGAAATGGGCGTCCAGAAAGGTGCATATTAGGTGTATTATTATTATTAGGCCCGAGCGCCTAGGCGGCGAAGGGCCTATTGTGATTGTTCAGCAGTGCGAAGCACTGCTGCGCTGACGAAACAGAGCTCACGAAACAGAGCGCGAAGCGCTCTCCCCTTTCCAAGCACACTGGCATCACCATGTCACTGACTGGTGCCCGCTGACCTGGCACGGTGGCATCGCCATGGCCGCGCCAGCGGCATAATTGTAATCGTTCAGCCAAAAACGTAGGGCACACATGACATCATGCACGAAGTGCGAAGCGCTCGCCCCCTTCTCAAACACTCAATGCCACTCATCAGTGACACTCATGGCATCCAGTAGTACAGACTGGCACTGCCCATTGCCGCGACAGCGGCATAATTGTAATCGTTAACGAGGGCAAACGCCAAAAACGTGCACTGGGTATGTCAGAAACCGAAGAGGTCAATGACGAGCGCAACGCGCTCGTCATTGACATTTGACCCCACGGGTGCGTTACTGGACGCAAGTGCTTTCCAATGATATGTGTCCCCATTCCTGGCGCTATATTGTTATTGTTCTGCTGGGTTTTTTCTTATTAGGCCCGAGCCCCTACAGGGAGTAGGGCCTATTGCTTCCGCAACGATGATGCCTGGGCGAAGCCCAGGCATCATCGTTGCTAACTGTCTTACGAAGTTCAGCGCGAAGCGCTGAACTTCGTCCCTCGATCGCTCTCACCGTGAACAGCAGTATCCTAGCAACCCATGCCGAAGGCATGGGACATGCATATTTGTTCTTGCTAACAAGTCATCGTCAACATTGAGTGAATGGGCGAAGCCCATTCACTCAATGTTGACAAAAGTAGCGCGAAGCTCACGTCGCATTTGAACGAACTCCTCTGAAGGCGCTTCACCCACAGGGGTCAAAATCGGCGTACATCAACTAGAGAAGTGGGGCATCAAACGATAGCTGAATTTTTAAAATAACTCTCACGGTTTACGCGTGGCGAAGCTGCAAAATTTGTTCAGATTTTTTGTAATTTTCTGCCAAAAGTCAAAATACATTGCGCCTATGGGAGACATCCTGACGTAAAATTTGTCGTACAGTCACAAAATTCGGTACAGACATTCTACGTGTGAAAAGAGAAAAAAAATATTATTATGGCCACGCCCCCTGACAAACCAGAAGGCGGCCATCTTGGATTGAAATAAACAATTTGCTGAGTCAGCATTTTCGCTCATGTCGCATTTGAACGAACTCCTCTGAAGGCGCTTCACCCACAGGGGTCAAAATCGTCGTACGTCAACTAGAGAAGTGGGGCATCAAACGATAGCTGAATTTTTAAAATAACTGTCACGGTTTACGCGCGGCGAAGCTGCAAAATTTCTTCAGATTTTTTGCAATTTTCTAATGTCAAAATTTGCTCCCGTTCGGCCATACAAAGTCCGATTCAACTCAAATTTTAATCACTCGTAAAACTTTTGTGCCAAAGCCAACTAATTGTGACACGAGCGAAAATGGTGTGATAGCGCCCTCTACAGAACACCACAAATTTTGCATGGAGGGCCAAATTTTAGTTTCTCTAAAATGTACCAAATTTGGCCCAAAATTACTTTTCTCAATCAAAAAAGCCAATGTAAACCATATGATATTTTTAACCATGTTGCCATGGTGATGCGTGAAAGCTCCAATGTTATCCTAATGGGAAATATCAGATAAATTCCCATTCATGAAAAATATTTTACTTTCACAGAATATTCTCAAATTTGGCACAATGACTCTTCATGTCATCCCGATCAAAAAAGTCAATGACAACCATATTGTATATTTCACTGGGTTGCCATGGCGATGCGTCAAAGCCTCCATGTTATCCTTATGGGAAAATTTCAACAATTTCTTACTTTTCAAAGTGATATAGCATCTTATTAGTTTCATTCAAGAATGTGAAATTTGGCGCAGTGATTCTTCAGGTCAGTCCAAACAAAAAAGTCCGGGGGGCCAAAGTTGTATTTTGCACGGTGTTGCCATGGCGATGTCCCAAAATGCCAATATTCGTCAATGTTAACACATCAGTATCTCCAGTGTGTGTGGACTTTATGTGTTTACTGACAAGTTCAGCCCAAAGCCACAAACACACAGAGACAAGAGGCTCATCAGCGCCACCCGGGGGAGCGTCGGGTCGGCCGAGTGCGATGCGCGGCCCGCGAGGGCCGTTCGATGCCGCTTGCGGCTTTAATTATTATTATTTTTCTCACCCCCCCCGAACACAGTTCGGCAACTTCCCGCCGACGAAAACTCACGAAATTTTGCACAAAATTCAAGAACGCCAAAGTAGGAATTTACAAATACTCCACATCCAAAAATTCAAAAAAGTGGCGCGACAGCGCCCCCTGCAAAATCAAAATACATTGCGCCTATGGCTATACCCGAAAAATGAACTTTGTCGTAGACAAACGAAATTCGGGTGGTGGATGGGTCTTGTCGTTCCAAACCAAAAAATATATTACGCGGTTGCTAGGCAACCAACAGGAAGTCGGCCATATTGGACCGATCGTGCGACCTGGCGTCGAAGGCGCATTTTCATGTCATCGTACTTTAACGAACTCGTCCTAGGGTTTTTGACGCAGCCTCACCAGAGTCATTCTGTGTCATCTCGACGAGTGGGACATTAAAAGTTGTTAAAAGCTTTTTAAAAAATTAAACGGTGTTGCCGTGACAACGGCTCAAATTTCAGGTACGTTTTTGCGGCTCGCTATCAAATTTCGAAGAGCGATAATTCCTACAAATGTTGGCCGATTTCATTCAAACTTTAATCGTTGGTGGACACCCCGACCCTGAACAGAATGATACAAGAAAATCTCAAATGGGCACTATAGCGCCCCCTAGGGAGATTGCATGGAACAGCTAAAATTTACTTTGTCGTAGACATATAAAATTTGGTACCCACGTTCGTGACCTGGTTTCGATCAAAAAAGTCAATGACGCCCCCATGCCATTTGCCATCGTGTTGCCATGGCAACAGCCCAAACATCTGTCCTGGTCAATAGGATGCCCGACAAAAACTTTGGCGTAGCCGAACCAAATTTGGTACACAGATGCATCATGGGAGTAGGAACAAAAAAGTATATTACGCGGTTGCTAGGCGACCAACAGGAAGTCGGCCATGTTGGATAGACCGTGTAACCTGGTGGCAAAGGCACATTTTCTTTTCGCCGTACTTTAACGAACTCGTCCTAGGGTTTTTGACGCAGCCTCACCAGAATCATTCTGTGTCATCCTGACGAGTGGGACATTAAAAGTTGTTAAAAGCTTTTTAAAAAATTAAACGGTGTTGCCGTGACAATGGCTCAAATTTCGGGTACGTTTTTACAGCTCGCCATCAAATTTCGAAGAGCGATAATTTGCACAAACTTTGGACAATTTCGCTCAAACTTTAAGCGTTGGTGGACACCCCGACCCTGAACAGAATGATATAAGGAAATCTCAAATGGGCACTATAGCGCCCCCTAGGGAGATTGCATGGAACAGCAAAAATGTACTTTGTCGTAGACATATAAAATTTGGTACACACGTTTGTGACCTGGTCTCGATCAAAAAAGTCAATGATGCCCCCACACCATTTCTTATTGTGTTGCCATGGCAACAGCCCAAACATCTGTCCTCGTCAATAGGACGCCCGACAAAAACTTTGCTGTAGCCAAACCAAATTTGGTACACAGATGCATCATGGGAATAGGAACAAAAAAGTATATTACGCGGTTGCTAGGCAACCAACAGGAAGTCGGCCATATTGGATAGACCTTGTAACCTGGTGGCAAAGGCGCATTTTCCTGTCGCCGTACTTTAACGAACTCGTCCTAGGGTTTTTGACGCAGCCTCACCAGAATCATTGTGTGTCATCTCGACGAGTGGGACATTAAAAGTTGTTAAAAGCTTTTTAAAAGATCAAACGGTGTTGCCGTGACAACGGCTCAAATTTTGGGTACGTTTTTGTGGCTCGCCATCAAATTTCGAAGAGCGATAATTCGTACAAACTTTGGCCGATTTTATTCAAACTTTAAGCGTTGGTGGACACCCCGACCCTGAACAGAATAATATAAGTACATCTCACATGGGCACTATAGCGCCCCCTAGGGAGATTGCGTGGGACAGCAAAATTTTACTTTGTCGTAGACATATAAAATTTGGTACACACGTTTGTGACCTGGTCTTGATCAAAAAGGTCAAAGTCACCACCACACCATTTCTTATTGTGTTGCCATGGCAACAGCCCAAACATCTGTCCTCGTCAATAGGACGCCCAACAAAAACTTTGGCGTAGCCAAACCAAATTTGGTACACTGATGCATCATGGCAATAGGAACATAAAAATATATTGTGACCACGCCCCCTGCCAAACCGGAAGTCCGCCATCTTGGATTAAACGTCATAATGTAATCCTATGTAGACATTTAATTCTGCCACATTTTCATTTTTGAAACTGTAAAAACAGCTACAACCTCAAATGTGGGCGCATCTTCAAAAGAACCCCCAACTGGTCAAAGTTGAGACTGACATAAAAATTAAATAAATAATAAATAATAGACAAAATAACACTGCCCAGCAAAAAATCACCATAGCCAAACTGGCCTAAAAAAAGGGGGGGAGGAATAGGGCGCGTTAGCGCCCCCTGCGAGTTCTGCGAGTGCAAGCGAGGGCCGATCATCGCCGCTTGCGGCTATATTTATTATTATTATTGTTTGTGTGGACGTGCGTCTCCTACACACAGCGTCCGACCTGCACCTCCCAAACTTTCTAACGACGCCTCAAAACGCCGCAGAGGCTGTGATTGGTCCTCTGCACCGCTCTACATTTCCTCCTCATTCTAGACTCTGAGGAATAATGTGTCATTTGCATACAGCTCTGATAGCGCTGATAAAAACATCTTGTGCTCTGATGCTGATGCGATCGAACGAGCTGTAAAGTTTGGTTTGATCAGAACTTGTGCCTCATCTTCAAATCAAAAGCTGCGACTCTGTTTCTGAAGGTTTAGGAGCAGATACAGAATAATTCTGAATGAGTCACAGTAAAACCGTAAACCCGGGAAAATGTGAGGCGGTTTAACAGGATCAAAATGTGGATATTTCCCGACCCTAACAGGCATCAGAGTTAAAGATTGTTGGTGTGAAATGGGCCATAAACTTATTAACCAGTTTCTTTTTGTCTCTGTGCAATAATCAGGCCGTATATTTTAAAGATAAGAATGAATTTCAAAGTTCAATGTTCTGCCGGGTTAGGCTCAGCAGTCTTGCAAACAAATATTGTTTCGTTACAATTGGAAACTGGAAAAATATCAGATAACTCCCAGAACTTACGTTTGCTTTGAAACCATCCCATAATCTGCAATTTGATGTGACAAAATCTGAAATGACATTTGTGTTAAAATGGATTGACGACAAAAGACACATGTTGAAAAAAAAAAAACTTGATAAAAAAAACATGGCTGTCAAAGTGGAATGAAAGTGAAAAAGGAAAGCTACACCGCAAAAAAGGCCTATCAAAAAATAAGAAAAAAATACTAATTTTGAGGTAAAAATGTTCTATTTTAAGTGAAATTTTCACTTACCAAGTTTTCTTAAAACAATATGAAATATGAATTTTGATATGAAAATCAGAAAACACGAGTTTCAAGTATTTATGGCAAGATTTTTCACCTCATTGGTTTGAGAAGGAAGTTAAAGAGACTTAACCTGGACTGAGTTCATATAAAAAGTGCTTAGAATAAGTTGTAATATCGAGATAAGATAAATCAGGATGAATATCTTGAAACAAGTCAAAAAAATCTCATCTTATTAAGTAAAAAAATCTTAAAATTGGTCTTTTAAGATGAATCTGCTTAATTCAAGTCAGTTTAACGATGCTAGAAAATCCTTTTTGCAGTGTATAAAGTCACCCTGACTTAAATACCCCAACCCTTCACAAACAGACAGACGTACCAGCAGAAGTTCGTCCACAGAATGAACAGAGGCGTCTGAGCGGCTGAGGACAGTGGATCCTTTCCCTGGATCTGAAGAAACACTCACACAAATAATGTTTTGGTTGATCACTGTGTAACTAAATGTGCGGTGACGGCCGTGTCCTGGGAGGCTCTGATACAGGGGCCGGAGAGACGGGCTTCATATAAAATCATCTGCAGTTTTAGATCAACCCTTTACTTAGGGTGTGGCTGGTTATTTGTGTGGGTGTCACTTCAGGATTCCACTCTCCTCAGGCTGCAGGCACAGAGAGACACAGCAGCAGGTACGTCTGTTTTTCACTTCCTCTAACACACGAACACAGAAACTGCAGGTTTAATTTGATCATTTAAGCTGAGTGGACATTAAAAACACTGGATCAGCCCCACCTCGTCCTTTTGAAACGCCGTCATTTACAGAATTTACAGCTCTCTAAGCTGTTTATTAAAGATTACAGCGTTTCATTGTTTCTCGTTTGCTTCTAAAAGGATCCCACAGGTGCAGAGGGCTGCGCTCAGCTTTAGGTCAGTGAGTTACGATTGTTATTCAAGTTTTTTCTCACCACATTTTTCCCGCAGTGTGACATAAGACTCAATAACATTTCTCCAATTTATTGAGGTCTTTTCACAGAATACAGCATATTCTGTGGAAAGAATATGAACACAGCATTTCTTATTTGTGATAAGAATTGTATTTTGTGTAAATTTGTCACACTTTAAACTCCTGCACAAACATGTTTCCCTCAGAGATCAGGATGGCCGGTAGGAGAGCTCCCCCTGGTGACATGAAGCGCAATAACTCTGAAGAAGACGAGGTGAGTCTAAACAACTTCACCTTGAACATGGCTTGGATTTTATATAATGTTTAAAATAAAAGAATCTTAGATGAACTAGGAATATCCAAATGACAATCAATAATTCTAACAGCTTTGGGGACATTTCAGGACTGTTAAAGGGCCCTGAGCCACATGAAGTAGCTCTGGAGCACAAGTGTCAAACCTCCGGCCCTCCAGACCTTTAATCCGGCCCTCGGCTGATTTTCTATTCAAATATTTACATTGTTCAGATTTTTCTGGTAGTTTTCTGCGTCTCTGAGCTCAGCAGCGTCTCCAGAGCTTCTGTGTGCGGCGCCTCCACCAGAGCAGCACAAATAAATGTGTTATTTCTATGAGCCCCTGTTTACCTGCGTGAAGTCGCCCATCAAAGTCAAACCTGCACAAAAACTATGACAATCGTTTGTGTTTCGTTTGTGCTGCAGAAAGTTTTGTTTGTGTGATTCTGGTTCTTCAGATATTCACAGTTTTATTTTGGTCGATGACGTCGTCCAGAACCTCAGAATGTGAAACAGCCTCAAAACAGGAAGAAAATGACAGAAATCGTTTGTATTTGGTTTGTGCTGTTTTGTGCTGTGACAGTTTCATTTGTGTGAGTTTATTTCTAAAATTATTCATTATTATTTCTGTGGTAATTACAGGACGTCATTTCTGCTCAGCTGACGGAGACAAACTCCACAAAACTAGAGAAGAGAAACGACCTGAGGCTGAGGAAAAGTCTGTTTCAGTCTTTAGTCATTTGCTTTTGATTCAGATTTTATAATAACACAGACTTTTCCTCAGCCTCAGTTCGGCCTGGGCGATATGGACCAAAAAATATGTCCTGATATATTTTGCTATATCTCGATATCTTTACAGGAAAAATACAGCCCCCTCCAAAATACTGCAAAAACAAAAAAACAAATTTGATCTGATTAATATTAATTTAGTAGAGCAGTTAAACACTCTGTGGCCCTTTTTGGACCCTCACCCACAGTTTAAGAACCTCTTCTTTAAGAGAACTTCCAGTGGTACAGAAAACTGTTTCAAAGTGAATAAAGTGTGTAGGATTTTAAACCTGTATTTTCAAATTCCAAACTGGAGTTACATTCTCTTGTTTTAAAGTGTATTTAGTCTCTGCACATTTACCAAATCAAACGCACATTGTGACAAACTGATTTATTTGGCATTTGGCACAGGCAGCAGAGAGAAGCCGCACGCTCCCGCACACCGGGATGAGTTTATTGGCGTTAATGAAAAATGACCGCACTCAGTATCCAGACCTTGAGTCCAAATGCGCTCGAGTCCGAGACAAGACCAAGACTGAGCTCTCGCTTTGGCGGAGAAGGAAGTCCAGCGGTGTGGGGGTGTCTAATGAGAGGAGGGACAGGTGTGGGTCCTGCTGTGGTGGGGCAGGTGTGGGTCCTGCTGTGGAGGGGCAGGTGTGGGTCCTGCTGTGGTGGGGCAGGTGTGGGTCCTGCTGTGGTGGGGCAGGTGTGGGTCCTGCTGTGGTGGGGCAGGTGTGGGTCCTGCTGTGGTGGGGCAGGTGTGGGTCCTGCTGCGGGGCGCTCCTCGTTTAAGGGGGTGCAGGGTTTTGAAGCGGAGTTTGTTCGTATGAGTGATATCGGCCACACGTGGAGCTCGTATTATAGCGATATATCGATATGTCAGAATTCATATCGACTTTCAAAAATATCTCGATATATTTTAAATATCGAGATATCGCCCACCCCGAGCCTCAGATCATTTCTCTTCACTAGTTTTGTGGAGTTTGTCTCCGTCAGCTGAGCGGAAATGCCGTCCATCCATCTTCTCCCACTCACTCCATCTGGGTCACGGGGGCAGTTTGCTGCCCAATCCTCATAGCACGTGACCCCCTATGAACCCCTCTGCAGGTGGTGAGCCCACAGGAGGGTGGACAACATGGTCCTTGATGTTAGTTCAGGTGCTGCATGTTTTGAGTTGATGGGGGAAACCGGAGCACCTGGAGGAAACCCATCCAGACACGGGGAGAACATGCAAACTCCACACAGAAAGGCCCGGGCGACCCGGGGATCGAACCCGCAACCTTCTTACTGTGAGGCCTGAGTGTTGCCACTCAAATGACTCAAATGACGTCCTATAATTACCACAGAAATAATAATGAATAATTTTAGAAATAAACTCACACAAATGAAACTGTCACAGCACAAAACAGCACAAACCAAATACAAACGATTTCTATCATTTTCTTCCTGTTTTGAGGCTGTTTCACATTCTGAGGTTCTGGACGACGTCATCGACCAAAATAAAACTGCAAATATCTGAAGAACCAGAATCACACAAACAAAACTTTCTGCAGCACAAACGATTGACTCCATTTTGAGCGTTTTTGAGCATTTTTCTTCTTCCTGTGGGTCTGACCCCAATTTGAACTGTAAAAGAATCGTTAATTTCTCCAAAACTAAAAAAGTTCAAACGAAACTTTTTGCAGCACAAACCACTGACACAGTTTTTGTCGGTTTGCGTTTGATGGGGCGACTTCACACAGGTGTGGAAGGGGCTGTGGGCTGCAGACTGACACACACCAGGGCTGTGAGTAACATAGATGGACACTTGTGGTTAATCGTGTGGGATTTATAAAAAGCTGCTCTAGTTACATAATCTGCAGATGTGACGTCACTTACCTGTGTAGAAACACTTTGTCCTGACATGTTTCTCCTCTTTTACCACAGGGCTTCACCTTCCTGAATAAGCCTGAGGATTTTCCACACTCTCCTGAACTTTCTGCAAGTACGTTCATTTCTTCACTTTGTGCATTTCTCACAGATATTCCACAGGAACAGAAAAGCTGCTGGCTCGATCCTGCCATTGTCCCGCTGGCTTAGATACTGCATCCCCTTTGCTCACTCCACTAACAATAATGTTGACGGTGTAAAACTCGGTAAAATGCTTAGTTCGCCTGAAAAAAGGAGAGCAGCCCAATCGAAAAAGACATTATTTTCCTGTAACACTGGACTCATCATGAAATCCATATTTGTGTTGTCTGGAATTAAAGACCCTGGACCAGACTCTTCCATGTGTTTGAGCAAAATGTGTCTTTCCTCCGTACAGTATCTCATCTTCCTAATCATCGCTAACTTTACCGTGAGTGTAAACACAGACCACAAAACTCACTCCGGTGTTAGTTTTTGTTGTTTTTGTACATCTTTCTCGTCTGTTTATGCACCGTCTGTGCTACAAACACCCACTACACTCGCCACGAACTCACGGACATCTCAGATCAGCTCCAGATATTTGTTTCGAGCGACTTTCATCGTGCACACAACATCCCAGACGACGTATCGACACCAGCGGTGTCTCTGTGGAGTGAAGCGAGTGTGATGCTGAGGCAAAGGAAATAACCTCATAGGCCTCCTGTGCCGAGCCTGTATCTCGCCAACGCCACATCCCTGGTGCACAAGACGGGGTGTTTGGATTTACTACTCGCTGAGAACTGCTATGTTTGTGACTGCTGAGTTATAATAATTGATTCATTTGTATTTATTTATTTAACACAAGGACAGTGCATATTGACCAACAGGATGACTGTATAATATGCCAGAGCTGCCAAGAGGCTGTTTTCATCTGTCGTCCTTTGCCAGATGTACAAAAGGCCCGAGGGAAAGTCATCATTAAAAATCAGTGCAAAATGTTTCCATAATTAGAATGTTAATTTTCCACAAATAGTCCAGACGACAGCACAAATATTAAAACTGAGTAACAAAGGTTAGAAGGAGAACATAATAGTGATAAACAACAGCAGGAACAGTCAGAGCTTAAAAGGCGGCGTTAGGAAAGAAACCAGAAGAAGCTAAAACAGGCAGATTATTAAAAACATTAGCAGCATAAAACTAAAACATTCAATAACACAATATCACTGGAATAAAAGAAGACAAAGACGCACATGCAGGGGAAGCACAAGAGGCAGCAGCAGGATTCACTGCTCACAGGTTTGGTCACTTAAAATCCAATTTTTTAGATGGTGTGAAATAAACCATATGACTGTATTTCCTTAATGACTGTGGGGATGGTTTTCCAGTCCTTGGAGGCTTGGATGGAAAATGCTGATTGGCTAAAGGCAGTTTTCTGAAAGGAATGATGCCGTCTCCCCTGGATGATGCTCCGGTAACACGTCTGTTTACCCAGAGTCACTGAGAAGAGGAGGGGCCAGGCTGTGTATGATTTTGTACATCAGGCAAACATTTTAGAATTTTATTAAACTGTCTCAACTGAGTAAGTTGTATTTTGACAGAATGCTACATAATAATAACCAAAACAGGGCTTCACCTGGAGATACCCGATGTTAGCATGCAGCTAACAGGCCGCTGTCAGCTCCGCTGGGACAGGACTAAAGATTCCAATAAGAATAGAGGAGGCGGGCTCTGTATTTACGTGCATGAAAACTGGTGCAAAAATGGAACAATCACAGAAAACACAGCTCCCCGGACGTTGAGCACATGTCTGTAAGATGCCGGCCTTTTTTCTTCCAACAGAGCTAACAGTAGTGCTCATCACAGCTGATTATATTCCCCCAGACGCCAGTGTCAACACGACGCTGTCTCTCCTGCTGAACACCAACGAACAGCAGCAGAAACACCCCTGACCCTGACCCTGACCCCTGACCCTGACCCTGACCCCTGTTCACACAACTGCAGGAAACTTCAACAAGGCCAATTTAAAGACTGTACGACCAAAATTGTACCAACCTGTCAAGTGTCCTACCAGAGGACAGAACACTTTGGATCAGGTGTACTCAAACATTAGGCACACAGAGCCATGCCCCTTCCCCTCGGACGGTCGGACCCTCTGTCCCTCCCGCTCCCCCCAGCTTACCCCCCTCAGACGCAGTGCCAGGCCCATCACAAAGACTATTAAAACCTGGCCGGATGATGCAGTCTCCAAACTGCTGGACGGCTTTGAGGGGACAGACTGGGACATATTTGAACACCAGGAGCTGGAAACTTTCACGGGGTCGGTACTGAACTATATCAAGTTCTGCATTAATAATGTGACACAGGAAAAGAACATTCAGGTTTTCCCAAATGAGAAACCATGGATGACCTGCCAGGTCCACTCACTCCTCAGAGCCCTCAGATCAGGTGACCGAGCCTTGTACAGGGCTCACCTGAAAAGGGGAATTAAAAAAGCCAAGACGGAGAGAAGGACTCACCCCCGTCCAACCACAGCACACGACGGGTGTGGCAGGGCAGACAAGAAATCACAAATCACAGAGGCTATGAAGCAACAACAGAGTGTGCAGCTGGCAGAGGAACGAAACTGCTTCTTTACTCGCTTTGAGCAGCACAACAGCAGCACTCAGTGGCTCCAGCCCTGAAGAAGGCTGCTGGACCCGGCAGAAAGCTCAAGAGTGTCCCCAAGAGTCTGACCTCATCTTCACCAGGACCTTTAACCCATCCTTAGCCCAGGCAGTCGTCCCTTCCTGCCTAAAATCAGCCGCCATCATACCAGTGCCTAAAAAGTCTCCTGTCACCAGCCTCAGTGCCCACCGTCCTGTCAGACTGGACTACCTCCCACCAGACTTCGACCCAGAGCAGTTCAGTGAACAGATCCACATGGCCACAGTTCTCCGCTCTGTGTTGGTCCTGCTGATGGGTTGAGAACCTTCTACGGCCCTGTGCAGCTCTCCTAGAGGAACTGCTGGTCTCCTGAAATCTCCTCCATGGAGATTGTGCTGGAGACACATTAATTCTCCTGCAAAGGCAGAACTTCTGTGCAGCTTCTGTAGGGTTAAGGAATGGCCTCATACTCAAAAGTACCAAAAATCATTCCTTTTGCATCTAAAATGAAAAAGTTATGCAAGAAACAAAAGTCACAAAGCACAAAAATGTGTGTTTGAGGGTTAAAAGTCATCTGCAGAACCTTAACATCACACTCGCTCTCCCTTCATCGGTGTGACATCCTTTTAGAGTTTGATGGTTATTCAACAGAACATTAGTAGTAGGAGCCTTTATGTGTCAATTCCTTCACATGTACAAGACATAGAAAGTTAATCGAAATTGGACCTGTCACCCCGTCCGTACATTACAACATACAAAGAGAACAATATTACATGGGGAAGACAACACGGACCGGACAGGAAGGCAGGCAGCAGATAGAAATAAACGAAAAAATAAAATAAACCTCCGAGCATCAGCAACATAGTCAAACCACAGTACAGACATTCCACAGGACCAGCAGCAGTGTAAGGGAGGGTGTGGAGGAGGCCCAACGTAGGCAGCAGCATCCGGATCCTGCAGCCATGAGCGGCGCTGGATGCAGCAGACCCGCCCACCCGGTCTGGGGTACGAAGCTGCGAGGGGGTTGGGGAGGGGCCAGGCTTCCTCCGCTGTATTCTCAGGGTGATTTGACACCAGCCTGGCCTTGGTCATGACCAGTGCTGAGGCCAAAAGATAAGATTGGGTTGTTTTGGTTTTAGAGCGAGCAGCTGCATCCAGTTTCCACAACACTGCTCTGTTTCTCCATTGGTCTCAAGGTCATTTCTATGCAGAACTCCAAGTTTCCTCCTGATTTTATCCAAAAATTGCGATTTAGAGCCACCATGTCCAAGCATGTCCATCAGGGGTCAGTGACCACGACCTCTGCCCATAGTCACAAAGTTTGAGTATTTGAAGCTCTGCCCCTCACTCCAATTTCCGGGCAGCCAAGTGGGGCTTTGAAAAGCTCAGTATTTGAATTTTCAGAAAAATCAGGTCCAAGCGTAAATTCCAATGTGCAAAGTCCCGTAATCCTGGTTCCGAATAGTTCGATCCTCTGTACGCAGGTTCACCCGACCCTGCTTGTCTTGTTAATGGCGTCAATAGCGTTCAGAGACCAATTTATCAAATCCATAATTAATTTGGTTTTGGAGATCAGAGCGGAGAGAGTCACTTAAGGAAAAAAAAGATGAGACACTAGACCAGACGAGACAAAGAGCAAAGCAGGGAAAGATAAGGGTCGGGAGAGGAGAGAAAATGCGTCCGCCCTCACCAAGAGCCAAACGAGAACCTGGTGTCTGACAGTGTGACAGCTCTGGCCTGAGAGAAGAGCACAGAGTCTGAACAAAGACCACGTGAGGATAGAGGAAACAGAAAATCTACTGGTGAAATGAACTTACACTGTAACTTTATTTAGTCATGTCTGATTTAAGAGTTAGGAAATGAAAAAACACTCATTTACAAGCTCCTGTGCCTCTTCTCTGTAGCCATCAGCTGTTTAATAACAGACTACAAGAAACAGCCTGAAGACTGGCCACATCTGATTCAACATCTGGAAGCGCTGGAGAAGGAGCTTACACCAAAGTCTGGAAAAGATATAAACATTTCAAACTCCATTTATTGATGCTAAAAGATTTTACTGACTAAACCTTGTACCTTGTTTGAGGAAGTGAAGGAAGAGAAGAACACTGGACTGGAGAGTGAAGCACAGAGTCAAGATACTCTTATATATTTACTCATATATCTTAGATATTTCTTTTGTTCATCTTAAAGTTGAACTCCGGCACGTTTGAAGCTAAAGTCGTTTCTAGAGGAGGTGAATTCTGTCAGAAGCCAAAAAACGGCACAGATCAGTGTTTCCTCGGTGGAGATCTCACTGTGGCAGTGAGTCTGTCAAGGCAACAAACTAGTGTAGTGATGGGGGCAAGTTCTGAACTTCCACATAAAACACCAATTTGCTTCAGACTGAAGAAGTTTAACACCACTTTAACCCATCTGACAACAGCCACGAGTCTAACAAACCAAACGCTCTGCCTGGTTCACTCATTAGTGTCTGGAAACGTTAGAAAACAACTTTATAAGCACCTCACACTTCCCTCTGCTGATTTCCCACTGCACCAAAGCCCCAGAAAATTTTACTTGAAAAAAGTACAAATAATTTGTTACTTGTCAGATTCAGGTGAAAACTCCCTGAGGCAGCATAACCCACAGATCTTCAGAAAATGTATTGTAATAAATTGTGGCAAAGGAGAAATTCAGTTTGTCAACTGGACAAGAGTTTTTTGATCGAACACATTTCACATCTTATCCAAGCTTCAGTTCAGAACTGAAACTGTGAAACTTCTTTGATCCAAAAACTTTTGTCCAGTTAAACTGAATTTCTCCTTTGCGATGGATTCGACCTGGACGACTGAGGGATTTTACAAACAATAAAAGGTTGAAATTATAGTGAAATGGGTGGACAGCTGTTGGAATAAAGGACTTTTCTTTTCAGGACGGTGGAGTAGGTTAAAGCCTAAAGAAGTTAAAGTCTACTCCATTGTTACATCGGAAACATATGGAGCTGATGAAGACGTCCGTCAGAAGTTGAAGAAACAGAATCTGGAGCTGATCACAGACCCTGCAGAGTGTGACGTGCTCCTCCTCTTCTGTGTGGTTCTTTCTCGAGTTGGATCAGACGTGGATGAGGCCATGAGGAGAGTTCCAGGTATAAAAGAGAAAATTCATGAACACAAAGTCAAACAACATATTTGTATTAACATGGAACATACATGGCTGACAACTTTTAGAATACAGATGTTTTTATTATTATTCTTTTCAGACGCTGCAGCAGAGAAGCCGGTGGTTTTGGTGGTGATGCATCACAAAAGAAAAGACGACCTTCCGGTGGACGGACCTCAGTGGAGCTCTGAGTACCCGACCGTGAAGTGTCACGTGGACATGGTGTTCCACCAAAGTAAACCTGGATTACTCCAGTGTGGCACAAATAAACGCGCCATAAATAAAATTACTAAGTATATGGAATCTGTTAAAAAACTGAAATCCTGAATCCAGAAAAGAGAGGAGCGCTCTGTGTATCTACACTGACATCTGTTGGTAAAACTGTATTGAAATAAAATCTTTTATGACTTCATTTGAATAATTCTGCCTTCTGAACTCACATATTTAGTAAAACTCTAAAGTCTGCGGAGTTAAGAGTTCACCTAAACACCTGGTTTCTGTCTTTTTCCATTATACAACGAAGTAGATTTGGGACGGTGGGGACGTGTCACAACCAATATCTGGGGAAGACAAAATAGTCCCTACCAATATCTGCCGTTTTATTTTAATAAACAAAAATACACAGTTATTCTGATATGTTTCCAAACTCTATAGTATTAATTTAACATGTTTTATGGTACGTTCACACTGCAGCGTCCAAAAACGCCCTGGACGCCCCTGTTTGGAGCCTTTGCATTTGACGCCGTGGATCAACGGGAGAAAAATACTTGACGTGCGTCCAGGGCGTCAGCTGTGGTCTGCGAGTGCCGGGTTTTAATTTTAATCTATCTATTAAAATAATGTCCTTTTGGATGTGTTTTGGAGCTGCTGAAAGTGCAAAACAAATTTCAGAACATTGATCTGACAATAAAGTATTATCTATCCATCTAGTTAAAGTGTAACTCGGGCCCATCTGAAGCTAAAGTCCGTTTCTAGAGGAGGTGAATTAAGATAAGATAAGATAAGATAAACTTTATTGTCCACCGAGGGAGAAATTTGTCTTTGGCACGTAGTGCTGGGTACAGTCAATAAATACAATACAAAAACAATACAAAACAATACAATACAATAAAATACAAAAATAGTATAAATATAGAGTGAAATGCAGAATGCAGTACAATATCATGCAATAGTGCAGGACTAGTAAGGTGACCTCAGCATAGTCTGTATAAAACAGAACCAGCAGATGTGACTTCCAGAGTTAATGAGGATGGAGTGGGATTAAGTGAAGTAGAAAAAGGGTTGGGGATGGGCAGAGGATCCACAGCTGTAGGCCTCCCCCCTGCCCACAAGGAGGCAGAGGTGATCTACAACACCCTAACCCTCCCCAAACTGGGAGGGTTGAGGGGGGAGGGGCTAGGGTAGTGGATCCACAGCAAAAGGCCTCCCCACTACCCTAGAAGAGACGTGTGGGGGCCAAGGACCGAGCTGGTTTTTATGTGTTTGTTGAGGAGGGATATTGAGGTGGGAATGAAAGACTGTTTGAATCGGTTACTCTTGCATCTGCTGCTCTGTAGCGCCTCCCGGAAGGCAGCAATTCATATTCAGAAAATAAAACATGAGATGGATCCCTTAAAATCTTATTTGGTTGACTAACAACAACTTCCTCATAAAGGGACTGTAAGGGCTGTTCAGTAGGTTTCTCTGCCAGCTTTAGAGCCGTTGTTCCCATTTTTAGTAGTCTGGCCTTACATTGGACAGTGAGTGAGCCGTACCATATCACCATGCCATATCTAACAATACTTGCTATAACTGCATTGTAGAATATGGCCCTAATCTCCGACTTCACACCAAATAAGCGCAGCCTTCTGAGAAAGTAGAGTCTTTGTGCCAGTCTGCTGCACAGACAGTCCACATGAGCACTCCAGCTCAAACTGTTGGACACCATTATACCCGGGTATTTGTACGACGCCACCTGCTCAATTACAGTGCTGTTCATTCTCACTGGATCATGTACTGTAACCCCTCTAGGGTCAAAAATCATTTCTTTAGTTTTTTCACGTTCAGTTTAAGATGGTGATTATTACACCAAGTTTTAAAAATGTCTACTTCCTTAAAATACACTCCGGGGTCATCATTGGCTTCCAGCAGAGTGAGAATGATGGTGTCATCAGAAAATTTAACAAGGCGATTCTTAGGGTGTGAGCTTCTACACTCGTTTGTATACAGTGTGAATAAAACCGGAGAGCTTACACATCCTTGTGGGACACCTATATTACTTTGTTTAAGGGCTGAAAGGGAGCCATTTATTGACACCTGTTGCCAGCGATTTGTTAAAAATGAATAGAACCATTTCAAAATAAAAGGATTAACATTTAAATCTATTAGTTTTTGAGTGATCAAATAAGGCTGAATAGTATTAAACGCAGAACTGAAGTCTGCAAAAAGAACTCTGGCATATGCTTGAGAATGCTCCAAGTGTTTATTAATCCAATGTGTAACAGTAATAAGTGCATCCTCAGTTCCCCGGCCCTGCTTATAGGCAAACTGTAGAGGGTCAAGACTGTCAGTCACTTCAGTTTTGAGCATGTTAACAACAATTTTTTCAAAACATTTCATTATAATTGAGGTTAATGCCACAGGTCGGTAATCATTATTTGTTGCTGGGCATGAGACTTTAGGTATCGGCACAATTATTGATCTTTTCCATAATTGTGGCACAGTATGACTATTTAACGAGAGTTGATAGATTGGGCACCATGCTGTCGCTAGTTCAGTCGAACAGTTTTTAATCAAAGTTGCAAATAGACCATCCGGGCCCGTAGATTTTCCCTTGCAAAATTTACTGAAGGCAGCCTACACTTGCTGTGGAGTAATCTTGAGTTCACACTGGTCAGGCAAGGCAACAGAGTCTATGATCTCCCTTCCACACATGGAGTAGTCATGGGTCTCAAATCTCAGAAAGAAGTCTGTCAGAAGCCAAAAAACGGCACAGATCAGTGTTTCCTCGGTGGAGATCTCACTGTGGCAGTGAGTCTGTCAAGGCAACAAACTAGTGTAGTGATGGGGGCAAGTTCTGAACTAGTGTAGTGATGGGGGCAAGTTCTGAACTAGTGCAGTGATGGGGGCAAGTTCTGAACTAGTGTAGTGATGGGGGCAAGTTCTGAACTAGTGTAGTGATGGGGGCAAGTTCTGAACTTCCACGTAAAACGCCAATTTGCTTCAGACTGAAGCTTAACACCACTTTAACCCATCTGACAACAGCCACGAGTCTAACAAACAAAGAAAGTCAACAGAGGGAAGTGTAGCTGCTTATAAAGTTGTTTTCTAACGTTTCCAGACACTAATGAGTGAACCAGGCAGAGCGTTTGGTTTGTTAGACTCGTGGCTGTTGTCAGATGGGTTAAAGTGGAGTTAAGCTTCTTCAGTCTGAAGCAAATTGGCGTTTTTGTTTCTTTCTTTGTTAAATGTTCTGAGAGTATGGACACTATGTTGTGCTTTTATACCGTAAAAAAAAAAAACAGTCCAAATAAATGAACTCTAACTCTTTAACTCTAATGTGTTTTTGTGCAATAGAAACACCCGGAAAGAATAAATGCTACATGGGTGTGTTTAATGCCCCGCAGTGCAGCACAAACTGAAAAAGATTCTGTCTTTCACAAACATTTATGAACTGAAATGAACCGGAGTCAGTGAAGCAGATTTCTGAACCGGCGATCTAAGAAAAAGTCTTAAAATGAATCAAAGTAAAGTAAGTTTGTTGTGGAGATATGAAAAAATACTCAAGAAACTTAGCTGTGTTTTAGTCAAATGAAGAGTTCAACCTGTCCTGGCTCTTTAAATGGCGCAGAATGTTCCAGGGTGGGCTTTAGAGCTGATCCTCAGAGTCCCGTTAAAGATCCTCTACATCTCTGCCCTCTGCTGGCGCTATACGGTACTGCACTTTCTTTCAGCT
Organism: Odontamblyopus lacepedii; assembly: GCA_034769755.1. NCBI lineage: Eukaryota > Metazoa > Chordata > Actinopteri > Gobiiformes > Gobiidae > Odontamblyopus > Odontamblyopus lacepedii. The sequence continues at coordinate 3,165,870 of CM068357.1, forward strand.
TCAGTTAAAAATGACGCCTGAAAAACACGTCAGTCTCACTTTCTACAAACTGGTCTGATTTAATCTCCTTATACATGTCTAAATGTAAAAGTGTAAATAAATGTAAATCTTTGACACACGCTGATAAAATGATTCACTCAAGCTGCAAAGTAATTCAGGATATTTGAAAAAGCAAAGTTAATCCGTATACTGGACTGAAGTTGGTTTGGAAAAGGTGAAAATCAGTTTTTAAATGTCAGTTTTCAGTAGAGAAATGTGTCAAAGCAACAGAAATGAACCCGAGTCTGAGAGGAAATGTTGTCGTGTGTGTTTCAGGCCACCAGGAGGCAGCAGATACTAACCAGGCCTCACTCCCGTCAGCCTGAGCCTGGACGTGTTCAGGGGCCACGGGTCGATCTGTGTTCTCACCATCCAAATGTTGGGATATTGTTACTCTGTTCCCATGTGAAATGTGCCGCAGTGGGGCTTTAACTCTGTTCTAACGCTCTTCTCTTATTGTCGCAGCCCCAGGCCTCCAGTTCTGTGATTTGTGTTGTGCGTTTTCATTTCTTGTTTTGTCATTTGGATTCTTGCTGCTCGAGCCCCGGTCCCTGATGGTGGAACTTCAGCCCTCGGCATTAGTGTTGGTCTAACTTTGTGTGAGACACTAGTTTAGTTTAGTTCTGTTCTGTGTCTTTTTAGTCGTCACTTGATTCTGTTTGTAGGTTTATGTGACATTTGTGGTTTTGTTGTGTTATGTGTCCCTTAGTCTGTCACATGTTTGTTTTGTACAGACCTGCGTGACCCGTTTAGGCCCAAAACTCGTTATATTTCAGTCCTGTCATTTTGTTTCTTAGTTTAGGTTATTTTATGTACATATTTTAGCCTGTTTTGTTTAATTTACCTTGTACATTCCTTTTAATTAAATTACCTTCTTTATTCCATTTTACATCTTGGTTATTTTGTTAGTTCCCCGGTCCCGAGCAGAACGGGGTCGTAACACTTATAAAGTCCAAACTCCAGGGACCTTGTATCCTGAGTTTTGGAAACTGTCGCCTGTGATGAGAAAGGAAACATCGGGAAACCACTTATCCAAGAGCCCGTCAGTCACTATCACTTCCATTTTATTTTTATTCTATTAGAACTTATTCTTCTGTTTATTATGAAATTGTTTTACAGTATTTTGTGTCAATTTATGTTTAAATTAAGTTGCTTTTCCCACTTTGGTGCAACTCACGTTTTCAAATGTGCCAATACCAATAAAATGGAAACTTTCTCATAAAAAATGTACTTTCCATGGGAAACTGGTGCCCTGGACCCTGATTTGCTGCATCACCGGACTCTGGTTGGCTGTTGCTGTTCTGGTGCTGGATTTACAGGCACCTTCCTCCTCCACCAATCCTCTGCCAATCCTGCTCCAATTTCCCACCAATCCTGGGAGTCCTCCTGAGGTGTGTGCAGCTGGATCATTCTGTTGTCGCTCATCAGTGGTTTAACTGTACGTTTCGCTGCTTCTTCAGTTCTCGGATGAGCTGCAAAACGTGTTCGACCAAATAAACTTTTGTCCAGTTGACAAATTGAATTTCTCCGTTTGCCGTAGATTCTACCGGGACGACTGAGGGACCAAACCTGCAAATCTCCATGGAGACCAAGTTACAGGTCAGGTCTGTGGAATATCTGTTTCTAGGGATTTTCTAGCTATAAAACCACCTGTGATTGAATAAATGTAAAGTAGATTCCAGGCGGATAAGCACTTATCCATAGAACTCTCCTCTCAAACCATTTCTTTCCTTTGGCCAAAATGTGGACCTCAGTGTTTCCAAAGCCAAAGAAAAGAGTTTGAGGAGTTTTGTTTGCAAAGACAGTGGACGTGTCTTTTGCATTTTTTTGTAACTTTTGTCTAGTTTCACATTTGAATTTTTCGTTTTGGATCAAATCTGGACGACTGAAGGATCACACAGACGCTCCAGAGACAGGAACCAAAACACCTTTTTATTTATTTTTATTTTATTTCTTTACATTTTGACAAAATTCACATGATTAAGATTACAGCCATAAACCTTTAAACACTGAAAGCAAACCTCACTAAGCAGGTGAAAGGTGGTTGTGCCAGTGCAAACCATGAACAGTGCGTTATTAGCAGTGATAAGTGAAGCTAATTCTGAGAAAAATCACCTTCCCTCTTTTACAATAGGATCATAATATATGGAAGATCATTTGTTGTATTCTGTTTGGAATTTTAAACACCACTAAATTTCTCACTCAGTTTTTTTTAAGTCTGAAAAAAGATGTTTGAGTAATTTTTATTCAAAATTTTAGCTGTGGAAATTTGAAGTGCACTTTTCCCTTTTCCTCTTCCTGTCAGATCCTCTCAGTCCGTAACGCAGTTCAAGACTAGATTGAAAACTCATTTCTTTTCCCTGGCATTTAATACTAGTTATTCAGTTTATCTTGTTTTATTAGGTTATTCTTTTTTTTCTCTCTCTTTTGTCCTCATATGGTGTTGTATATGCATATGTTTGTTATCCTTTATGTGAAGCACTTTGGTCAACTGACTGTTTTAAATGTGCTATAGAAAAATAAACTTGACTTTTCAATCGGTTTCAAATTCAAAATAAAAATGTTTGGAAATCTTTAAAATATTCAGCACACTTTGAAAATATACACTTAAAATTTCAGCAACTAAAATTCAGAATAAAAATTATTCAGACATGTTTGTTCAGAGTTAAAAACTCCAAAGTGATAAATTCAGTGGCATTTCAGTGTCCATCGCTCGGCATAAATGAGTACAGCCCCTTTGAAGAGTGACATTTTAAACAATATTTCAATTCGATTTATTTCCAAAATATTCAAGACAAAGTTTATTAAAATGTCTCTTTAACTTATAATTCAATTCAATTCAATTTATTTTTGTAGCGCCCAAAATCACAGCAGTTTCCTCTAAGGGAGTTCCAGGATATGGATGAGTAAAACCCACACACAGACATATCAATACAGGAATAAACAACATTCATGTAAAGCAGCAAATGAAACAAACAGAGAAGTAATAATATAACTTAAAATTAGGGTGAAATAAGTACAAAAACTACACAAACTCCTGTGACAAAAACTACTACATCCAGTACTTTGTATGGCCTCCATTATTTTTAATGACCGCTTCAAGTCTTCTAGGTTTGGAAACGTCAGTCTTTTTCCATTCTTCAACAGTGACTTCTTCCAGAGACTGGATGTTGGATGGAGAGTGAGGCTCAACTTGTCTCTTCAGAATATTTCATAATCACAACCGCAGGAAGTGTCGCGATGTCGAGTCGCGCAACTTCCGGTTAAAGCTTCACAAATCTGCCCCAACACCAAATCTTCATCCAACGAGGTCGAGAAAGAACAGCTTCTGTCCATGAAGAATTTACCCACGACGATCGAGGGAAGAAAGACGAAAACTTAAAGGAAACGGCGACGAGCATCAGTGAACGACTGAGCAGCACCAACGTTCTGGTCCTGGAGGAAGCAGAAGGAACTTGTTCATTCAGACTGATTCTACAACTAAAATTTAAAAAAAATGATGTCGATATTTGCACAGACTGAGAGATTTGTGCAGTTTAAACGCTACAGATGTTCACAGATTAAATGTCGGCCTCACCTCTGCGACACCACACAGTTTTGAAGCCATCAGTTCCAAAAAGACTGCTCTTGGTCTCATCACCCCTGCGTACAGAGTCCCTTCACCTTTGTCAGCAGGAGCCCTGGTAAAGTCTAGACGGGCTTTTTGTGACTGGGCTTTAGGAGAGGCTTGTTTCGAGGACGACGCCCGTGCACAGCGTTCCTCCCGCAGGCTGTGCTGCGTCACGGGAAATAGTCACACTCGTTTGGCTTTCTACTTCCTTAGATAATTGCAGGGAACCTTTTTCTTGAACCCTTATCCGTGGCCGACCTGGGCGTCTCTGTGCGACGGTTGCAGTTCCGTCTTTCTTAAATTTTTGAACCACTTTTGCAACAGTATTCTTACTCTTGCAGCCTTCACCTTTCTGGTGTAAAGAAATAATTTTCTTTCTCGGGTCTTGGGTCATTTCTTTTCCACGTGGTGCCATTGCCGACAGCGGGAAATGGGCCAGAAGTCGCTTTGAGTCACACCCCGATGGGCCCCTGTGTATTAGACTCGCCTGTGGTCGGATGCTTGTTCATGTTCAGTTACACATTATGTGATCGAAGTTATATTATTAACCTTAGTTTTTTGTTCTAAGTTCAACAGATGCTGTATTAAACTTTTAGCAAATAGTTTCTTGTGTTCATTTGCACATTGTATAAAATGTCACTTCAAAGGGCCGTGCTCATTTATGCTGAGCACTGTAATATCATCATAGTAGGTTCATCATTAGCAGTAAATACGACGACATGTCAACTACAAATATGTTTTGTTTGCTACATTCTGATGCTATAAAAATATTAAAAACCATCAGCAATAAAGATCCACTCTGTTTTTAAAGAGGCCTCAGAATTACCACCTGTCATTTGTTCATTTGATTTTAGTTGAGAATAAAAAATAATGTTATTCACTTTCATCACTCTTTGTTCCAGGTTCAAAGAGGGAATATGTGACTCCTCTGGGGTATTAGAGAGGGGGTATTTGGGTTCTCTGGGGTATTAAAGAAGGGGTATTTGGGTTCTCTGGGGTATTAAAGAAGGGGTATTTGGGTTCTCTGGGGTATTAGAGAGGAGGTATTTGGGTTCTCTGGGGTATTAGAGAGCGGGTATTTGGGTTCTCTGGGGTATTAGGGAGGAGGTATTTGGGTTCTCTGGGGTATTAAAGAGGAGGTATTTGGGTTCTCTGGGGTATTAGGGAGGAGGTATTTGGGTTCTCTGGGGTATTAGGGAGGAGGTATTTGGGTTCTCTGGGGTATTAGGGGGTATTTGGGTTCTCTGGGGTATTAGGGGGTATTTGGGTTCTCTGGGGTATTAGAGAGGAGGGATTTGGGTTCTCTGGGGTATTAGGGAGGAGGTATTTGGGTTCTCTGGGGCATTTGAGAGGGGGTATTTGGGTTCTCTGGGGCATTTGAGAGGAGGGATTTTGGTTCTCTGGGGTATTAGGGAGGAGGTATTTGGGTTCTCTGGGGCATTTGAGAGGGGGTATTTGGGTTCTCTGGGGTATTAGGGGGTATTTGGGTTCTCTGGGGCATTAGTGTGCAGAATACCCCTTTTTAAGTTCTTAATTCTCAAATCAAACCAAATAAACAAATGACGCCCTTTCTATCTGAAAAACTGAAGAAGCAACGAGGTGAAGACGGCGGCCACAAAACCAACTCCTGCCTCGAACCTGCAGGCCCCACCTGAAAAACACAAGAGACATCAGGAGTCTAACCCACCTCCAGGCTGGAAGTGTTAGCCACTCTGCCACACTCACTTGCCACCTCCAGGACGACCACTCTGAAGGGCTCTGATTGGTGGGTGTCCCTCTTGGCACGGTGCTGTGATTGGACGATGTAGCCGTGGTACTCTCCTTCGTCGTCGGGCTGGACTCTGCGCAGGACCACGGACAGGTCTCGGATCTGGTCTCGGGTCTGGTTTTGGTTCTTCAGCTGGACTCGGCCGTCGTACCGCGGGTGCTGGTGGTGCGGGTGGTTCATGCCGTGGAGGAACACGAAGTGCTCCGGATCCTCGCTCCGCTTCCACATGATGGAGGTCACGGGGTAGTCCACGGGCGGCATCTCGAGGAACACGTCTTGTCCAGGAAAAGCCCGGATCGTCTGACGCACTGGGACACAGGACCACAAAGTCACAACTTCCACGTTTACATGAGAGCTTCAATTCCAAATAAAAATTATTTCTGAATACAAATGAATTCTGCTTTAAAAAGTCCAAGTAAACACTGAAAATGATTATTTTGAGTTAGACATAATTCCAAAGTGAGTGGGCCGTTTATTCCAGGTCAAAAGCAGGTTAGTAGATCATTAGTAGGTCATTAGTAGGTCGTCAGTAGGTCGTTAGTAGGTCGTTAGTAGGTCGTTAGTAGGTCGTTAGTAGATCGTTAGTAGGTCGTTAGTAGATCGTTAGTAGGTCGTTAGTAGGTCGTTAGTAGATCGTTAGTAGGTCGTTAGTAGATCGTTAGTAGGTCGTTAGTAGGTCGTTAGTAGATCGTTAGTAGGTCGTTAGTAGGTCGTTAGTAGGTCGTTAGTAGGTCGTTAGTAGATCGTTAGTAGGTCGTTAGTAGATCGTTAGTAGGTCGTTAGTAGATCGTTAGTAGGTCGTTAGTAGGTCGTTAGTAGATCGTTAGTAGGTCGTTAGTAGGTCATAAGTAGATCGTTAGTAGGTCGTTAGTAGGTCGTTAGTAGATTGTTTGTAGGTCGTTAGTAGGTCGTTAGTAGATCGTTAGTAGGTCGTTAGTAGGTCGTTAGTAGATCGTTAGTAGGTCGTTAGTAGACCGTTAGTAGGTCGTTAGTAGATCGTTAGTAGGTCGTTGGAGCGTTAGTAGGTCATTAGTAGATCATTAGTAGATCGTTAGTAGGTCGTTAGTAGATTGTTAGTAGGTCATTAGTAGGTCGTTAGTAGGTCGTTAGTAGATTGTTAGTAGGTCATTAGTAGGTCGTTAGTAGATCATTAGTAGGTCATTAGTAGGTCGTTAGTAGGTCGTTAGTAGGTCATTAGTAGGTCGTTAGTAGACCGTTAGTAGGTCGTTAGTAGATCGTTAGTAGGTCGTTGGAGCGTTAGTAGGTCATTAGTAGATCGTTAGTAGATCGTTAGTAGATCGTTAGTAGATCGTTAGTAGGTCGTTAGTAGATCGTTAGTAGATCGTTAGTAGGTCGTTAGTAGATTGTTAGTAGGTCATTAGTAGGTCGTTAGTAGATCGTTAGTAGGTCGTTAGTAGATCGTTAGTAGATCGTTAGTAGGTCGTTAGAGCGTTAGTAGGTCATTAGTAGATCGTTAGTAGGTCGTTAGTAGGTCATTAGTAGGTCGTTAGTAGATCGTTAGTAGGTCGTTAGTAGGTCGTTAGTAGATCGTTAGTAGGTCGTTAGTAGATTGTTAGTAGGTCGTTATTAGATCGTTATTAGATCGTTAGTAGGTCGTTAGTAGGTCGTTAGTAGGTCGTTAGTAGGTCGTTAGTAGATTGTTAGTAGGTCGTTAGTAGATTGTTAGTAGGTCGTTAGTAGGTCATAAGTAGATCGTTAGTAGGCCGTTAGTAGGTCGTTAGTAGATCGTTAGTAGGTCGTTAGTAGGTCGTTAGTAGATCGTTAGTAGGTCGTTAGTAGGTCGTTAGTAGATCGTTAGTAGGTCGTTAGTAGATCGTTAGTAGGTCGTTAGTAGGTCGTTAGTAGATCGTTAGTAGGTCGTTAGTAGACCGTTAGTAGGTCGTTAGTAGATCGTTAGTAGGTCGTTGGAGCGTTAGTAGGTCATTAGTAGATCGTTAGTAGATCGTTAGTAGGTCGTTAGTAGGTTGTTAGTAGGTCGTTAGTAGGTCGTTAGTAGATCGTTAGTAGATCGTTAGTAGATCGTTAGTAGGTCGTTAGTAGATCGTTAGTAGGTCGTTAGTAGGTCGATAGTAGATCGTTAGTAGGTCGTTAGTAGGTCGTTAGTAGGTCGTTAGTAGGTCGTTAGTAGGTCGTAAGTAGATCGTTAGTAGGCCGTTAGTAGGTCGTTAGTAGGTCGTTAGTAGGTCGTTAGTAGGTCGTTAGTAGATCGTTAGTAGGTCGTTAGTAGGTCGTTAGTAGATCGTTAGTAGATCGTTAGTAGGTCGTTAGTAGGTCGTTAGTAGGTCGTTAGTAGATCGTTAGTAGGTCGTTAGTAGATCGTTAGTAGGTCGTTAGTAGGTCGTTAGTAGATCGTTAGTAGGTCGTTAGTAGACCGTTAGTAGGTCGTTAGTAGATCGTTAGTAGGTCGTTGGAGCGTTAGTAGGTCATTAGTAGGTCGTTAGTAGATCGTTAGTAGGTCGTTAGTAGATCGTTAGTAGGTCGTTAGTAGATCGTTAGTAGGTCGTTAGTAGATTGTTAGTAGGTCATTAGTAGGTTGTTAGTAGATCGTTAGTAGGTCGTTAGTAGATCGTTAGTAGATCGTTAGTAGGTCGTTAGAGCGTTAGTAGGTCATTAGTAGATCGTTAGTAGGTCGTTAGTAGGTCATTAGTAGGTCGTTAGTAGATCGTTAGTAGGTCGTTAGTAGGTCGTTAGTAGATCGTTAGTAGGTCGTTAGTAGATCATTAGTAGGTCGTTAGTAGATCGTTAGTAGGTCATTAGATCGTTAGTAGATCGTTAGTAGGTCGTTAGTAGATCGTTAGTAGGTCGTTAGTAGGTCGATAGTAGATCGTTAGTAGGTCGTTAGTAGATCGTTAGTAGGTCGTTAGTAGGTCGATAGTAGATCGTTAGTAGGTCGTTAGTAGGTCGTTAGTAGGTCGTAAGTAGATCGTTAGTAGGCCGTTAGTAGGTCGTTAGTAGATCGTTAGTAGGTCGTTAGTAGGTCGTTAGTAGATCGTTAGTAGGTCGTTAGTAGGTCGTTAGTAGATCGTTAGTAGATCGTTAGTAGGTCATTAGTAGGTCGTTAGTAGGTCGTTAGTAGATCGTTAGTAGGTCGTTAGTAGATCGTTAGTAGGTCGTTAGTAGGTCGTTAGTAGATCGTTAGTAGGTCGTTAGTAGACCGTTAGTAGGTCGTTAGTAGATCGTTAGTAGGTCGTTGGAGCGTTAGTAGGTCATTAGTAGGTCGTTAGTAGATCGTTAGTAGGTCGTTAGTAGATCGTTAGTAGGTCGTTAGTAGATCGTTAGTAGGTCGTTAGTAGATTGTTAGTAGGTCATTAGTAGGTTGTTAGTAGATCGTTAGTAGGTCGTTAGTAGATCGTTAGTAGATCGTTAGTAGGTCGTTAGAGCGTTAGTAGGTCATTAGTAGATCGTTAGTAGGTCGTTAGTAGGTCATTAGTAGGTCGTTAGTAGATCGTTAGTAGGTCGTTAGTAGGTCGTTAGTAGATCGTTAGTAGGTCGTTAGTAGGTCGTTAGTAGATCATTAGTAGGTCGTTAGTAGATCGTTAGTAGGTCATTAGATCGTTAGTAGGTCGTTAGTAGGTCGTTAGTAGATCGTTAGTAGGTCGTTAGTAGGTCGATAGTAGATCGTTAGTAGGTCGTTAGTAGGTCGATAGTAGATCGTTAGTAGGTCGTTAGTAGGTCGTTAGTAGATCGTTAGTAGGTCGTTAATAGGTCGTTAGTAGGTCGTTAGTAGGTCGATAGTAGATCGTTAGTAGGTCGTTAGTAGGTCGATAGTAGATCGTTAGTAGGTCGTTAGTAGGTCGTTAGTAGATCGTTAGTAGGTCGATAGTAGATCGTTAGTAGGTCGTTAGTAGATCGTTAGTAGGTCGTTAGTAGGTCGATAGTAGATCGTTAGTAGGTCGTTAGTAGATCGTTAGTAGGTCGTTAGTAGGTCGATAGTAGATCGTTAGTAGGTCGTTAGTAGGTCGTTAGTAGATCGTTAGTAGGTCGTTAATAGGTCGTTAGTAGGTCGTTAGTAGATCGTTAGTAGGTCGTTAGTAGATCGTTAGTAGGTTGTTAATAGGTCGTTAGTAGGTCGTTAGTAGATCGTTAGTAGGTCGTTAGTAGATCGTTAGTAGGTCGTTAGTAGGTCGTTAGTAGATCGTTAGTAGGTCGTTAGTAGATCGTTAGTAGGTCGTTAGTAGGTCGATAGTAGATCGTTAGTAGGTCGTTAGTAGGTCGTTAGTAGATCGTTAGTAGATCGTTAATAGGTCGTTAGTAGGTCGTTAGTAGATCGTTAGTAGGTCGTTAGTAGGTCGTTAGTAGATCGTTAGTAGGTTGTTAATAGGTCGTTAGTAGGTCGTTAGTAGATCGTTAGTAGGTCGTTAGTAGGTCGTTAGTAGATCGTTAGTAGGTCGTTAGTAGATCGTTAGTAGGTCGTCAGTAGGTTGTCAGTAGGCCGTCAGTAGATCGTCAGTAGGTCGTCAGTAGGTCGTCAGTAGGTCGTTTGTGGACTCACTTTGCGGGAGCACTTCGAGCTTGATGATTTTGATCGGCGGTGTGTTGTAGACGGAGCGTTTCTTGATGTGCGATGAGCTGAAGACGGTGCACTCGTACTGGCCGCTGTCCTCGGGCATGGCGTCCTTCAGGGTCAAGGACAGGTCTCCGTTCTGCAGGGAGGGGTCTTTGAGTTCCACACGCTCCTGGAACTGCGAGAGCTGGTAGACCAGGTAAGGCCGTCCGTCCCGGAACAGGAACACGTTGTGGCTTTTCATGTCGGCTCGGTTCCATTCCAGAACCACATCCTGGAGGTCTGTGCCTGGAGGAGCGGAGCAGGGCAGGACCACATCCCTCCTGGAGTAGACTCGCAAACGCTCTGCAACACATTCAACACAGACTTTTACACATTCACACTTTTGATCAGAGTCGGGTCCTGGATAATCCGTGTATCATTCGTTCATTCGTTTTTCAATACAAAACCAAAAATAAGAAAACGAAAAAACTACTGTTTTTTCATTATTTGTCTCCAAAACCAAAATGAAAAAACGGATAACGACTCGTTTTTTTCAGTTTTCAATTTTGTGTTTAAATGAAAAATGGAAAAAACGGATAACGGCCGTTTCCCGTTTTGTCCAATTTTGATCCTTGAGCGAGTTGCGTAAAGCGGAAATGAACCTTTAGGAGCACAGACGTCACGTATATGACGAGTGCAAAACAAACCTAACGGCAGCTGGACTTGAGGATCATTCTCATTGATTAAGCAGCTTTTTGAGGAGGAAAAACACGCTGAGATTTAACTCGCTGCCACAGTTCGGTATTAAGATCCTCGGAAATGTCGGTGAGAAGATTCTGTTTTCAACACCAACTCCGGCGTAAAAGACACGACGCAGAACTGGAACCTGCTCCTGTCGTCAGGACATAAGGTGAGTGCTGCTGTAAGTACGGCAGCTGAGTTTTCGTTTTCTTATTTTTGGTTTTATATTGAAAACGAATGAACGAATGACACATGGATTATTCTGGATAGTCGGGCTGGTTTGGGCTACACTTTCTAGTCTCTCCGGGTCAGTTTATCCGTTGAGTCGCTCATGTGTCTCTTTGTGCAGGTCTCACATCGGTCACTTTCTGCTTTAGACTTAAGACTTAGACTTTATTAGATTAGATTCAACTTTATTGTCATTACACATGTGTAAATACAAGATAACGAAATGTGGTTTAGCGTCTATTGTTTAGTGCGATATATACAGAATGTGGAGCATACAATATAGACAATAGTAGAATATCACAGTGTGGATTGTAATTTGTAGTGAATATTACAAATAAAAAAATATGGCAGTATGAACAGGAGGGATTATATATTACCATTATATTACCATAACGAAGAGTAATAAAATATATATAAAAGTGATAATAAACTTCTAAATAAATAGCAGTAACAAACAGGAAGAGCGAGACATTTATTACATCATTACATTACAATACATCATCAGCCGAGTGATTCTGGCAATAACCTCAAATTTACACATCTCAACTACTATTACTACAAATACTACAACTACTACTACAAATACTACAATTACTACTACAAATACTACAACTACTACTACAAATACTACAATTACTACTACAAATACTACAACTACTACTACAACTACTACTACAACTACTACTACTAGCCAAGTAATTTTGTCAGTTCTTGTTGAAATAACCTCAAATTTTCACAAAATGTTACAAAAATATAATATTTTTAATATTTTATTTTTGCTCCGTTTTCAGGTTGAGCCGTTCACAAGTCATTTAGCGTCTTGGAATCTGCTCCACGCTCTAAAATCTAACTATAAACTCTTCATCTGTTTCTAAACATTCTGTGAGAATTTGAGATTATTTCAACAAGAACTGACAAAATTACTTGGCTTGGCTTGAATTGCCCAAATTACTGGCCTGCGAAATGATGTCATATTTTTGGGACACCCTGTATAAATGTATGAACAGTAAGTAAAAAAAAAAAAGTAATACATTAATATAAAGTAATATAAATCCAGTTATCGCAGTACAAGAGGTCATAAGGAAACAAGCACAAACACAGGCTTATCTGTTACAGGAAACACAGGCTTATCTGTTACTTACCTGCTTTGTTCTTCTCTCTGGTCCGTTTGTGTTCATTCGATCAGACCGGGAGCGCCTCCGGACCGGACCGGACTTCCTTTGTCCCGGTTCTGTTGTGCGTTCACAGTTTCCGAGTGATCCAGACGATCCAGGCAGACGGACCCTGATCCCAATTAAAAACGCGAAAGAGCCTGAAATCTGGTGACATAAATATCGGCGATAACACCAAGCAGCTCCAGTAAACTCCAGTGGGACTTTTAGCATCAGTGGAGAATGAACCACAGACCTTTAGGTTGGTGGGCGAAAGGTTCAAATGTAGTTTAATCTACAGTTACAGTATTTACTGGAGTTTTATAGAGTCGTACCATGTGACCGTCTGAACCGTCCAAACAGGAAAGTTTCAAAGGAAGATGTAGATGTAAAAATGTCCTGAGTCCGAGTCCTGCTGACCAGAGTCCTGCTGACCAGAGTCCTGCTGACCTGAGTCCTGCTGACCAGAGTCCTGCTGACCAGAGTCCTGCTTCTCCAAGTCCTGCTGACCCGAGTCCTGCTGACCCGAGTCCTGCTTCTCCAAGTCCTGCTGACCAGAGTCCTGCTGACCAGAGTCCTGCTTCTCCAAGTCCTGCTGACCCGAGTCCTGCTTCTCCAAGTCCTGCTGACCAGAGTCCTGCTGACCAGAGTCCTGCTGACCAGAGTCCTGCTGCTCCGAGTCCTGCTGACCCGAGTCCTGCTGACCAGAGTCCTGCTGCTCCGAGTCCTGCTGACCCGAGTCCTGCTGACCCGAGTACTGCCGGTTGATCCCGGGGCAGTGGAGAAGCTCAAAAGAAGCTGGACTTTTTGGAAACAGGCAGATGGACGTCTGGGTGAACTCTTCACAGAAGCTCCACAGACACTCAGAAGAGACCAGACTCAGTCCTGGTTCAGTCCTGGTTCAGTATTGATTTAGTCCTGGTTTAGACCTGGTTTAGACCTGGTTTAGTCCTGGTTTAAGCCTGGTTCAGACCTGGTTTAGTCCTGGTATAGACCTGGTATAGACCTGGTTTAGACCTGGTTTAGACCTGGTTTAGACCTGGTTTAGTCCTGGTTTAGGCCTGGTTCAGACCTGGTTTAGTCCTGGTATAGACCTGGTATAGACCTGGTATAGACCTGGTTTAGACCTGGTTTAGGCCTGGTTTAGTCCTGGTATAGACCTGGTTTAGACCTGGTTTAGACCTGGTTCAGTCCTGGTTTAGGCTTGGTTTAGTCCTGGTATAGACCTGGTATAGACCTGGTATAGACCTGGTTTAGACCTGGTTTAGGCCTGGTTTAGTCCTGGTATAGACCTGGTTTAGACCTGGTTTAGACCTGGTTTAGTCCTGGTTTAGGCCTGGTTCAGACCTGGTTTAGTCCTGGTATAGACCTGGTATAGACCTGGTATAGACCTGGTTTAGACCTGGTTTAGGCCTGGTTTAGTCCTGGTATAGACCTGGTTTAGACCTGGTTTAGACCTGGTTTAGGCCTGGTTTAGTCCTGGTATAGACCTGGTTTAGACCTGGTTTAGACCTGGTTCAGTCCTGGTTTAGGCTTGGTTTAGTCCTGGTATAGACCTGGTATAGACCTGGTATAGACCTGGTTTAGACCTGGTTTAGGCCTGGTTTAGTCCTGGTATAGACCTGGTTTAGACCTGGTTTAGACCTGGTTTAGTCCTGGTTTAGACCTGGTTTAGTCCTGGTATAGACCTGGTTTAGACCTGGTTTAGACCTGGTTTAGGCCTGGTCTGGTCATGGTCTCTGTTGGCTGGGATTATCAGATGTCATGTCATAGATTTGTATTTTATTGTTCTTGTAAAGCTCCACCATGTAACATTTTTGCCAAAGAAAAGACCAAAATAAAATCTTTTTTCATTTGATTTAAATTTTCATGAATCATTCCTGTGTTTCCACGTCCTCAGGCTGACGCATGAATGTTCTTCCTCTGACTGTAATGTTCCACAGTGTGGCATTAAACTCTATCTCCATGGAGAATGTTCCAGATTATGGATTTAATTTACTTCTGCTTCCATGGAGTCATGTGGGTGACCTGCCCCTTCCTGAAGGTTACGTACTGTTGCTTTAAACAACATCCTTTTCAAAGACAAACACCTTTTATATAACCACCATGTGACCGTCTGAACCGTCCAATCAGAAAAGAGAGCACCTGTTGCCAGGCAGAACAGTTCTAAACAGGTTCTAACACTGTCCTCTACCCTGGTTCTATCAAACTGAATTCACTTTTCAGAGCGCAGGACGGGTTCATGAGAGTTTTACACCAGAACTCACCACAAACCGACTTAATATTTAATCTGTGGCAGTTCTGAAGTTTTCTCCTTTAAACGGAGGAAAAACACCTCTTTGGAGGAACAGTGTGACACTTTTACACTAAACAAACTCACATATACACGTACGTTTGTGGGCTAAAGTTCAAATGTAGTTTAATCTACAGTTACAGTATTTCCTGGAGTTTTATAGAGTCGTACCATGTGACCGTCTGAACCGTCCAATCAGAAAAGAGAGCACCTGTTGCCAGGCAGAACAGTTCTAAACAGTTTATACCACTGTCCTGTACGCACTTTATATCAAACTGGATGAACTGGTCCTGAGCTTTACACCAGAACTCACCACACACGACTTTGAGCTGATTTTATATTTATTCCACTTCCAAAGGTTTAAAGTCCGACCTCATAAACGGTTTCAATTTAAAACAGTTTTACAGTAAAATATCCTGCGTCATCACACAGAACCGAGCTCATTTTAGTCCTGGTTTAGTCCTGGTTTAGTCCTGGTTTATCCATCCATCTTCTCCCGCTTAATCCGGCTGGGTCGCGGGGGCAGTTTGCTGCCCAATACTCATAGCACCTGACCCCCCCTATGAACCCCTCTGCAGGTGGAGCCCACAGGAGGGTGGACAACATGGTCCTTGATGTTAGTTCATAGGGGTGGAGTCCTGGTTTAGTCCTGGTTTAGACCTGGTTTAGACCCGGTTTAGTCCTGGTTTAGCCCTGTTTTACTCCTGTTTTAGTCCTGGTTTAGTCCTGGTTTAGTCCTGTTTTATCCCTGTTTTAGCCCTGTTTTAGCCCTGTTTTAGCCCTGTTTTAGTCCTGTTTTATCCCTGTTGTATCCATGTTTTAGTCCTGTTTTATCCCTGTTTTAGTCCTGTTTTATCTCTGTTTTATCCCTGTTTTAGTCCTGTTTTAGCCCTGTTTTAGCCCTGTTTTAGCCCTGTTTTAGTCCTGTTTTAGCCCTGTTTTAGTCCTGTTTTAGCCCTGTTTTAGCCCTGTTTTAGCCCTGTTTTAGTCCTGTTTTAGCCCTGTTTTAGCCCTGTTTTAGCCCTGTTTTAGCCCTGTTTTAGCCCTGTTTTAGCCCTGTTTTAGTCCTGTTTTAGCCCTGTTTTAGCCCTGTTTTAGTCCTGTTTTAGTCCTGTTTTAGTCCTGTTTTAGCCCTGTTTTAGCCCTGTTTTAGCCCTGTTTTAGTCCTGTTTTAGCCCTGTTTTAGCCCTGTTTTAGTCCTGTTTTAGCCCTGTTTTAGCCCTGTTTTTGTCCTGTTTTAGTCCTGTTTTAGTCCTGTTTTAGCCCTGTTTAGTCCTGTTTTAGCCCTGGTTTAATCCCAGTAGAGTCATATAAAAGTCTGACCTGGACTGGGGGCCGTCAGAGCCGTCAGAGTTGTGGTCCACAGCAGGAGCAGCAGAGGGGGAAGTGCCCCAGTCCTCATGGTCGTGTCCTGAAACGACGTTATCTAAACCCTAAAGCCTAAACCCTAAACGCTAACTCCCACCCAAAATGAGGAAGCAGCGGGCGAGAGGGTGAGAGTTTGAGTGAAGGAGGAAGAGAGAAGCACAGAGAGGCAGAGGCAGAGAGAGGGAGAGGCAGAGGGAGGCAGAGGCAGAGGGAGGGAGAGGGCGAGACTTAATGAGCAATAATGAAAGAGAGATTGTGATAAAACAAATGACTATCAAGAGAAATGCTTCAGCTTTGTTTCAGTTATGTTTTTACTTCCTTCAGCCTCATAATGTGAACAGACCAAACCTCGTCCAGTTCACACTTATTATTTGACAGGTAAAAATATAAGACAATAGTTTTACTTTGTTAAATGAAAGTTTAAGCCCCCGGTGTGTAAACTCTGTGTCTGTTTCGCTCTGGGGTTTTGGCGCCTGAGGGAAAATCTGTTGGCGCGTCGACTGAACTTATAAATCCTTCAATCCACTTCATTTCTGCAGCACATTTCATAAACAAAAGAGTTTCCAAAGTGCTGCACAATATATATGACAAAAAAGGATTTTCTAGCATAGTTAAACTGACTTGAATTAAGCAGATTCATCTTAAAAGACCAATTTTAAGATTTTTTTACTTAATAAGATGAGATTTTTTTTGACTTGTTTCCAGATATTCATCCTGATTTATCTTATCTCCATATTACAACTTATTCTAAGCACTTTTTATATTAACTCAGTCCAGGTTAAGCCTCTTTAACTTCCTCCTCAAACCAATAAGGGGAAAATCTGTCCATAAATACTTGAAACTCGTGTTTTCTGCTTAGAACAAGATTCATATTTCGTCTTGTTTTAAAAAAAACTTGGTAAGTGAAAATTTCTTACTGCACTGGCAGAAAATTTAACTTAAAATAGAAACTTTTTACCTCAAAATTTGTATTTTTTTTCTTATTTTTTGATAGGCCTTTTTTGCAGTGTAAATAAAACAGTCAATAGAAATAAAACTAAAGCTCTCGTTGCCTCCACTGGTCCTCGTTAAAAACAATAAAACTAGTCCAATCACATAAGAGCAGGAATATACATAAAGGTAAAATAAAACAGGAGTAAATAAAAGCCTGTACAGCTCACGCCGTGTGAGAAGTGGGTTTTAAGGCGAGACTAAAAACACTGTGGGGCCGTGTGGGACTTTCCAGAGTCTGGGGCCGTTTGTGCTTCGTTTGTGTGATTCTGGTTCTTATATCTTCTGGTTCTAATAAAACTGCAAATATCTGAAGAACCAGAATCACACAAACGACAGAGTTTCTGTAGGTTTGTGTTTGTTGGGCGACTTCCCGCAGGTGGTGAGCGGGGGTAAATTTGGCAGTGGTCTGAATACAGCTGATACTAAATCAGTGAAAAACAGCTTTTCCTGAGGCCTTTCTACTGTTAGTCCGTTTATTCGGGGCTTGAAGAAAACTGGGGTCAGGAAATGTTTGAACAAAACAAAACATTTCCTGTAATCTGCGGTAAAACTGATGAAGTAACAGAGAGTTGAGTTCACGAGTGTGTTTGTGTGTCATTATTACAGCTGCACCTCCACAACAGTCACTTATGTATAATTATTACTCTCATCAGGGTCAACAGGGACATGATTTTACTGAAGCTGCTTCTGTTTCTGAGTGTGAGCAGTGGAGGAAGTGGCGCCCTCTGCTGGTGGGTTGAATCCTCCTGCTGTTCACTTTCGTTTCTGCTGAAGCCTCGAGTTTCTCAGAAATGGAACTTAAACAGGCCACGTGTCAGAGGCGAGTTCAGGGTCGTTCAGGGTCGTTCAGGGTCGTTCAGGGTCGTTCAGGGTCGTTCAGGGTCGTTCAGGGTCGGGGCAGGAGCAGCAAAATAAAGTCTGATGAAATAAAAGGTTCCTCATTATAATCTTTGACAGAACTGAAACACAAATGGGCAGAATGTGGATATTTATTTGGTTTCTCTGTGATTTTATTTCAATGTTTTTTTGTTTTGTTTTGTTTTCATTCCTTGAAATTGGTGCCGTTTTAAATTTGAAAGTAAAATAAAAAAGGTTTTTGATTGTTTTTCATTTGAAAGAAGCAGAAACACGGTTAAGGCCCATTTGAAGCGTCTTTATTTGTGGATATTATTGAGACGGTTCCTGTGTTTGTCCTCAGGTCACTGCGTTTTTCCTCTGAAGGAAACTGACACTGACAGGAATCATGCAGTGACTATTTTAAACTGAAAACAACTGTACATAGCATCAGTTTTCACATAGACGTCTGATATAACAACAACAACAACAACAACAACAACAATAATAATAATAATAATAATAATAATAATAATAATAATAATAATAATAATAATAATAATAAATTTTATTTCTTAGGCGTCTTTCTGAACACTCGAGGTTATTGAAGCCCATTTCTGCCGGATAATAAAACCAGAGGGAACTACATAGACCATGATCCTTTGCTCCGTTTCAGTGCAGACGACATGAAGAAATAACTGTTCTCAGCACTTTTACATCTTCATTCTGTGGATTAAGTCTGTGAAGCATTTTTAGAGGAAAAAGTCGCAGATTCACAGTTTTATATTGTAATAAATCTGGTCCAGTGAGATGTTTATGGTGAAAATATCGAACAGATTTGGATTTCGTTCCATCCCTGGTGTCAGTTCCACCTTTGTCCACAAGATGGCGACACCCGGGAGCACATGAAGTTAATGTTTTTGTGTTTTATATATTTGAATCCTTATTGAATTAATGAGCAAACATTATTCTGAATGGTGTTTTATTTCATTTCCTCACTTTATACTGAACGCTGAATGTGTTTGCAGAACCACAGCAGCAACATCGATTATCTCACAGTAAAGTGACTTTTGTGAGTTTTAAGTCATGTCTGTGCACAACAGTGACACAAACCCACAGGTCACAGCTTATTAAAGAAAACCTTAGACCCACAGGTTTGTGTGACGCATCATTTTAAAGCTCAGACCTTCTAGTTTCTGTAGATCTGCAGATGAAGACTGTGAGTGCAGCTCACTTACAGCACACACACATTCAGACTGTGAGTGCAGCTCACTTACAGCACACACACATTCAGACTGTGAGTGCAGCTCACTTACAGCACACACATTCAGACTGTGAGTGCAGCTCACTTACAGCACACACACATTCAGACTGTGAGTGCAGCTCACTTACAGCACACACACACTCAAACAGGTCTAAAAATTTAATTTTTTGCCTTGAAAAAATAAATAAATAAATAAATAAATAAAGGCTGTAACCTGTGCAAACTTCATCCTGGGCATTTGTGGCTCACTACACTCACTGCTGAAGTGGCAACAACTGTGTAAAATTTGTAACTATTTTTATCTTTTATCTTATTGTATTTATCTTATCTTAGTTTTGAAATTTTGATTCTATCTACATGTTCTTGGTCAGTTGCATCTGTAACAAAGAAAATTTCCCCTCGGGATGAAATAAAGTCTGATAAAAGTGATTCTGATTCTGATCCTGATTCTGACTCTGGGCCTCAGGGTTTGGTGCTGTGACCCTTTGTGTAAAAATATGAGTGTCCAAATATGGACCAGATGTTCAAACTGTAATAAAATGTAATGTGTCATAAATAAATCTTCTTCTGAACTTTAGGCAGGTTTTCTTAATGTTTCCTCCTCACAAACACACCGGGAGTCGTGTTTGTTTCATTCACATGTTTGAGTCACTCTTCACCTCCAAACGCTCTTCGTTTCAAAGTCTTTCTCGTGATAATATTGTGTGAAATGTCACAGGGCAGAGAAACAGACGTGTGTTTTCTGTCAGTCCCCCTCACAGTCATCATTACTCAGAAACTTTGTGGCTTTTTTGGTCAGTGAAGAATTAGAAAGGAAATGTCAAAAAGACATAAAGTCACCAGTCTGAGCGAGAAGAGCAGAGGGGCAGAGGAGCAGAGGGTCAGAAGAGCAGAGGAGCAGAGGAACAGAGGAACAGAGGGTCAGAAGAGCAGAGGAACAGAGGAGCAGAAGAACAGAGGAACAGAGGAGGAGCAGAGGAGCAGAGGAGGAGCAGAGGGTCAGAAGAGCAGAGGAACAGAGGAGCAGAAGAACAGAGGAACAGAGGAGGAGCAGAGGAGCAGAGGAGGAGCAGAGGGTCAGAAGAGCAGAGGAACAGAGGAGCAGAAGAACAGAGGAACAGAGGAGCAGAAGAACAGAGGAACAGAGGAGCAGAGGAGGAGCAGAGGGTCAGAAGAGCAGAGGAACAGAGGAGCAGAAGAACAGAGGAACAGAGGAGCAGAAGAACAGAGGAACAGAGGAGCAGAGGAACAGAAGATGCAGAGGATGCAGGCCGCCCTTTGTCTTCCATGTGAGTACTAATGATCATTTGTTCCTAAATGAGGCGTTTGCGGTGGTTCTGCTCACTCTGCTCTGTGCTGTGGGGCATCTGTGTGTTTGTGTCGCTTTAGGAGCACAAAAAACACACCTTAAAACACGGCAATAAAACTGAATCTAGTCAAACTGAAATGACTTGGATGAAGAAAGTTTGACCAGGATTTGAGTAAATTTAACTTGACAAGTAAAATGATCTGCAGTGCAGTAAGATTTTTGTACTGAAAATATGAAAATACATCTTACTGCACTTAAAATAAGAAATAAAGCCAAATGTTTTTGAATTAAGAAAAAAACACTTGTTCCACTGGCAGAACGTTTCACTTGTCAAGATGCATCTGCTCAAATAAAGTCACATGTTCTTAAGTCATTTTAATTTACATAGATAATGTTAATGTTTTTTTTCAGTGTAAAAAGTAGTTCACAAATTCAAGTTTTATATTTTTATTACAAAAATAATCTGCAATACTTTATTAGACAGTTAGAATCCAAGGATCTGACTGGGGGATAAAAGTGTGTTTAAAAATGGCCATAATTCATGTTACACCAGAGATTATGCACAAGAATTTAGATTTAATTTGATTTAATTACATTTTTATTATATTTTAATCCTGTATTTATCACAAGTTTTGTGTTTGTCCTGTAGTGTTGCTGTCGTCTGTGCTCAGCGCACTGGACACAGGTAAACTCACATTTCTCATATAATTAATATAATATAATATAATATAAAATAATATAATATAATATAATTAATATAATATAATCTATAATATAATCTATAATATAATCTATAATATAATATAATCTATAATATAATCTATAATATAATCTATAATATAATATAATCTATAATATAATCTGTAATATAATATAATCTATAATATAATCTATAATATAACATAATATAATATAATCTATAATATAATATAATCTATAACATAATATAATCTATAACATAATATAATATAATATAATATAATATAATATAATATAATATATAATATAATATAATATAATATAATATAATATAATATAATATAATATAATATAATATAATTAATATAATATAATATAATTAATATAATATAATATAATATAAAATAATATAATATAATATAATTAATATAATATAATTAATATAATATAATATAATATAATTAATATAATATAATGTGTATTTATTTAATTTCCAGTGGGACATTGTACAATAATCCTCTGTACATTAATAAACATTACAACAGTGTAAATGTGCCTGAATAAGTCTTTAAATGTTCATAAATTCATGTAAACATTATTTAGTTAAAATACAAATGCAGCTACATTCAAATACACACTTATATATTTACATAGTCATAAAAACAGACATAAATATGTGTATATAATGTAATATAGTATAGTATAATATAATTAATATCATATAAAAGAATATCATATAAAATAATGGAGGACATGGTTGTATTTAAAATGCCCTGAACCTTCCGGCTGAAACCCTGAGGCAGAAGCAGCTCAGACTGAACTGTGTTTCTGATTTGGGGGTTTTGTCCCTGGAGCGTTTGTTTTTGTGTCCGTCCGGAGACTTTTATATTTGTGTTTAAAGTAAAGCAGCTTTTTCACATTTTAGATTCAGTGTTTGGAGCTTTTACACAAGAAAATGACCAGAAATGACATTAAAATGTCATTTCTACTCTTATAATGTTTCCACAACTCTATATAATCTCTGTATATATAAAATAATCTAATGGAACAATGTCCACAGATTTCAAATGATGTTTCTATAACACATTTGTGCATATATACAATATAATATAATATAATACAATACAATACAATACAATATAATATAATATAATATAATATAATATAATATAATATAATATAATATAATATAATACAATATAATATAATATAATATAATGTAATGTAATGTAATGTAATGTAATGTAATATGTTCTATATTTCTTCTGCAGCAGTGACTCTGTGGGGCACAAATCAACAGTTTTATTTTTTAAAATCCTTTTTTATGGTTGAAAACTGCACATTTTGTAATCACAACTTTCACAATAAAAAACAGGAAAATATGAACCTTTAGAAATCAATATAATATAATATAATGTCATAATAATAATAATAATAATAATAATAATATAATATAATATAATATAATATAATATAATATAATAACAATAACAATAATAATAATAACAATAATAATAATAACAATAATAACAATAATAATAATAATAATAATAATAATAATAATAATAATAATAATAATAATAATAATAACAATAATAATAATAACAATAATAATAATAACAATAATAACAATAATAATAATAATAATAATAATAATAATAATAATAATAATAATAATAATAATAATAATTTAATATGTTCTATATTTCTTCTGCAGTAGTGACTCTGTGGGGCACAAATCAACAGTTTTATTTTTTAAAATCCTTTTTTTATGGTTGAAAACTGCACATTTTGTAATCACAACTTTCACAATAAAAAACAGGAAAATATGAACCTTTAGAAATCAATATATTCTAATGTATGTCATTAATAATAATAATGATAATAATAATAATAATAATAATAACAATCATCATCATCATGTACATGAGGCTGTTTCCTTTTGATTTCAGAATCAGAATCAGAATTACTTTTATTCATCCCTGAGGGGAAATTTTCTTCGTTACAGATGCAACTGACCAAGAGCATGTCGTTAGAATCGAGTTTTTAAAATAAGATCAGATAAATACAATAAGATAAAAGAATATAGCTGCAAGCGGAGATGATCGGCCCTCACGTGCGCCTGGCCGCTCCCCACACTGTAAACCATAACCCCAAACACACTCTTCATCTGCTTTACAGTGTGTAAACCATAACCCCAAACACACTCTTCATCAGCTTTACAGTGTGTAAACCATAACCCCAAACACACTCTTCATCTGCTTTACAGTGTGTAAACCATAAGCCCAAACACACTCTTCATCTGCTTTACAGTGTGTAAACCATAAGCCCAAACACACTCTTCATCTGCTTTACAGTGTGTAAACCATAACCCCAAACACACTCTTCATCTGCTTTACAGTGTGTAAACCATAAGCCCAAACACACTCTTCATCTGCTTTACAGTGTGTAAACCATAACCCCAAACACACTCTTCATCTGCTTTACAGTGTGTAAACCATAACCCCAAACACACTCTTCATCTGCTTTACAGTGTGTAAACCATAACCCCAAACACACTCTTCATCTGCTTTACAGTGTGTAAACCATAACCCCAAACACACTCTTCATCTGCTTTACAGTGTGTAAACCATAACCCCAAACACACTCTTCATCTGCTTTACAGTGTAAACCATAACCCCAAACACACTCTTCATCTGCTTTACAGTGTGTAAACCATAAGCCCAAACACACTCTTCATCTGCTTTACAGTGTGTAAACCATAACCCCAAACACACTCTTCATCTGCTTTACAGTGTGTAAACCATAACCCCAAACACACTCTTCATCTGCTTTACAGTGTGTAAACCATAACCCCACTCACACTCTTCATCTGCTTTACAGTGTGTAAACCATAACCCCAAACACACTCTTCATCTGCTTTACAGTGTGTAAACCATAACCCCAAACACACTCTTCATCTGCTTTACAGTGTGTAAACCATAAGCCCAAACACACTCTTCATCTGCTTTTAAGTGTGTAAACAATAACCCCAAACACACTCTTCATCTGCTTTACAGTGTGTAAACCATAACCCTAAACACACTCTTCATCTGCTTTACAGTGTGTAAACCATAACCCCAAACACACTCTTCATCTGCTTTACAGTGTGTAAAACCATAACCCCAAACACACTCTTCATCTGCTTTACAGTGTGTAAACCATAACCCCAAACACACTCTTCATCTGCTTTACAGTGTGTAAACCATAACCCCAAACACACTCTTTCATCTGCTTTACAGTGTGTAAAACCATAACCCCAAACACACTCTTCATCTGCTTTACAGTGTGTAAACCATAAGCCCAAACACACTCTTCATCTGCTTTACAGTGTGTAAACCATAACCCCAAACACACTCTTCATCTGCTTTACAGTGTGTAAACCATAACCCCAAACACACTCTTCATCTGCTTTACAGTGTGTAAACCATAACCCCAACACACTCTTCATCTGCTTTACAGTCGTAAACCATAACCCCAAACACACTCTTCATCTGCTTTACAGTGTGTAAACCATAACCCCAAACACACTCTTCATTTGCTTTACAGTGTGTAAACCATAACCCCAAACACACTCTTCATCTGCTTTACAGTGTGTAAAACCATAACCCCAAACACACTCTTCATCTGCTTTACAGTGTGTAAACCATAACCCCAAACACACTCTTCATCTGCTTTACAGTGTGTAAACCATAAGCCCAAACACACTCTTCATCTGCTTTACAGTGTGTAAACCATAACCCCAAACACACTCTTCATCTGCTTTACAGTGTGTAAACCATAACCCCAAACACACTCTTCATCTGCTTTACAGTGTGTAAAGCATAACCCCAAACACACTCTTCATCTGCTTTACAGTTAAGTAAACCATAACCCCAAACACACTCTTCATCTGCTTTACAGTGTGTAAACCATAACCCCAAACACACTCTTCATTTGCTTTACAGTGTGTAAACCATAACCCAAACACACTCTTCATCTGCTTTACAGTGTAAACCATAACCCCAAACACACTCTTCATCTGCTTTACAGTGTGTAAAACCATAAGCCCAAACACACTCTTCATCTGCTTTACAGTGTGTACACCATAACCCCAAACACACTCTTCATCTGCTTTACAGTGTGGAAAACCTAACCCCAAACACACTCTTAATCTGCTTTAAAGAGGGTGAACCAGAACCCCAAAAACACTCTACATCTGAATTACACACGTGAAACCAGAACCCCAAACACACTCTTCATCTGCTTTACAGTGTGTAAACCATAACCCCAACACACTCTTCATCTTCTTTACAGTGTGTAAACCATAACCCCAAACACACTCTTCATTTGCTTTACAGTGTGTAAACCATAACCCCAAACACACTCTTCATCTGCTTTACAGTGTGTAAACCATAACCCCAAACACACTCTTCATCTGCTTTACAGTGCGTAAACCATAACCCCAAACACACTCTTCATCTGCTTTACAGTGTGTAAACCATAACCCCAAACACACTCTTCATCAGCTTTACAGTGTGTAAACCATAACCCCAAACACACTCTTCATCTGCTTTACAGTGTGTAAACCATAAGCCCAAACACACTCTTCATCTGCTTTACAGTGTGTAAACCATAAGCCCAAACACACTCTTCATCTGCTTTACAGTGTGTAAACCATAACCCCAAACACACTCTTCATCTGCTTTACAGTGTGTAAACCATCAGCCCAAACACTCTATTGCTCTGCTTTACAGTGTGTAAACCATAACCCCAAACACACTCTTCATCTGCTTTACAGTGTGTAAACCATAACCCCAAACACACTCTTCATCTGCTTTACAGTGTGTAAGCCATAACCCCAAACACACTCTTCATCTGCTTTACAGTGTGTAAACCATAACCCCAAACACACTCTTCATCTGCTTTACAGTGTGTAAACCATAACCCCAAACACACTCTTCATCTGCTTTACAGTGTGTAAACCATAACCCCAAACACACTCTTCATCTGCTTTACAGTGTGTAAACCATAAGCCCAAACACACTCTTCATCTGCTTTACAGTGTGTAAACCATAACCCCAAACACACTCTTCATCTGCTTTACAGTGTGTAAACCATAACCCCAAACACACTCTTCATCTGCTTTACAGTGTGTAAACCATAACCCCAAACACACTCTTCATCTGCTTTACAGTGTGTAAACCATAACCCCAAACACACTCTTCATCTGCTTTACAGTGTGTAAACCATAACCCCAAACACACTCTTCATCTGCTTTACAGTGTGTAAACCATAAGCCCAAGACACTCTTCTTCTGCTTTACAGTGAGTACACCATAACCCCAAACACACTCTTCATCTGCTTTACAGTGTGTAAAACCATAACCCTAAACACACTCTTCATCTGCTTTACAGTGTGTAAACCATAACACAACACCCTCTCTTGATCTGCTTTACAGTGTGTAAACCATAACCCCAAACACACTCTTCATCTGCTTTACAGTGTGTAAACCATAACCCCAAACACACTCTTCATCTGCTTTACAGTGTGTAAACCATAACCCCAAACACACTCTTCATCTGCTTTACAGTGTGTAAACCATAACCCCAAACACACTCTTCATCTGCTTTACAGTGTGTAAACCATAAGCCCAAACACACTCTTCATCTGCTTTACAGTGTGTAAACCATAACCCCAAACACACTCTTCATCTGCTTTACAGTGTGTAAACCATAACCCCAAACACACTCTTCATCTGCTTTACAGTGTGTAAACCATAACCCCAAACACACTCTTCATCTGCTTTACAGTGCGTAAACCATAACCCCAAACACACTCTTCATCTGCTTTACAGTGTGTAAACCATAACCCCAAACACACTCTTCATTTGCTTTACAGTGTGTAAACCATAACCCCAAACACACTCTTCATCTGCTTTACAGTGTGTAAACCATAACCCCAAACACACTCTTCATCTGCTTTACAGTGTGTAAACCATAACCCCAAACACACTCTTCATCTGCTTTACAGTGTGTAAACCATAAGCCCAAACACACTCTTCATATGCTTTACAGTGTGTAAACCATAACCCCAAACACACTCTTCATCTGCTTTACAGTGTGTAAACCATAACCCCAAACACACTCTTCATCTGCTTTACAGTGTGTAAACCATAACCCCAAACACACTCTTCATCTGCTTTACAGTGCGTAAACCATAACCCCAAACACACTCTTCATCTGCTTTACAGTGTGTAAACCATAACCCCAAACACACTCTTCATTTGCTTTACAGTGTGTAAACCATAACCCCAAACACACTCTTCATCTGCTTTACAGTGTGTAAACCATAACACCTAAGACTCTCTTCCTCTGCTTTACAGTGTGTAAACCATAAGCCCAAACACACTCTTCATCTGCTTTACAGTGTGTAAACCATAACCCCAAACACACTCTTCATCTGCTTTACAGTGTGTAAACCATAACCCCAAACACACTCTTCATCTGCTTTACAGTGTGTAAAACTATAACCCCAAACACACTCTTCATCTGCTTTACAGTGTGTAAACCATAACCCCAAACACACTCTTCATCTGCTTTACAGTGTGTAAACCATAACCCCAAACACACTCTTCATCTGCTTTACAGTGTGTAAACCATAACCCCAAACACACTCTTCATTTGCTTTACAGTGTGTAAACCATAACCCCAAACACACTCTTCATCTGCTTTACAGTGTGTAAACCATAACCCCAAACACACTCTTCATCTGCTTTACAGTGCGTAAACCATAACCCCAAACACACTCTTCATCTGCTTTACAGTGTGTAAACCATAACCCCAAACACACTCTTCATCAGCTTTACAGTGTGTAAACCATAACCCCAAACACACTCTTCATCTGCTTTACAGTGTGTAAACCATAAGCCCAAACACACTCTTCATCTGCTTTACAGTGTGTAAACCATAAGCCCAAACACACTCTTCATCTGCTTTACAGTGTGTAAACCATAACCCCAAACACACTCTTCATCTGCTTTACAGTGTGTAAACCATAAGCCCAAACACACTCTTCATCTGCTTTACAGTGTGTAAACCATAACCCCAAACACACTCTTCATCTGCTTTACAGTGTGTAAACCATAACCCCAAACACACTCTTCATCTGCTTTACAGTGTGTAAACCATAACCCCAAACACACTCTTCATCTGCTTTACAGTGTGTGTAAACCATAACCCCAAACACACTCTTCATCTGCTTTACAGTGTGTAAACCATAACCCCAAACACACTCTTCATCTGCTTTACAGTGTGTAAACCATTAACCCTACCACACTCTTCATCTGCTTTACAGTGTGTAAACCATAAGCCCAAACACACTCTTCATCTGCTTTACAGTGTGTAAACCATAACCCCAAACACACTCTTCATCTGCTTTACAGTGTGTAAACCATAACCCCAAACACACTCTTCATCTGCTTTACAGTGTGTAAACCATAACCCCAAACACACTCTCTTCATCTGCTTTACAGTGTGTAAACCATAACCCCAAACACACTCTTCATCTGCTTTACAGTGTGTAAACCATAACCCCAAACACACTCTTCATCTGCTTTACAGTGTGTAAACCATAAGCCCAAACACACTCTTCATCTGCTTTACAGTGTGTAAACCATAACCCCAAACACACTCTTCATCTGCTTTACAGTGTGTAAACCATAACCCTAAACACACTCTTCATCTGCTTTACAGTGTGTAAACCATAACCCCAAACACACTCTTCATCTGCTTTACAGTGTGTAAACCATAACCCCAAACACACTCTTCATCTGCTTTACAGTGTGTAAACCATAACCCCAAACACACTCTTCATCTGCTTTACAGTGTGTAAACCATAACCCCAAACACACTCTTCATCTGCTTTACAGTGTGTAAACCATAACCCCAAACACACTCTTCATCTGCTTTACAGTGTGTAAACCATAAGCCCAAACACACTCTTCATCTGCTTTACAGTGTGTAAACCATAACCCCAAACACACTCTTCATCTGCTTTACAGTGTGTAAACCATAACCCCAAACACACTCTTCATCTGCTTTACAGTGTGTAAACCATAACCCCAAACACACTCTTCATCTGCTTTACAGTGCGTAAACCATAACCCCAAACACACTCTTCATCTGCTTTACAGTGTGTAAACCATAACCCCAAACACACTCTTCATTTGCTTTACAGTGTGTAAACCATAACCCCAAACACACTCTTCATCTGCTTTACAGTGTGTAAACCATAACCCCAAACACACTCTTCATCTGCTTTACAGTGTGTAAACCATAAAACATAACACAGTCTTCATCTTATTTACAGTGTTTAAACAATAAGCACAAACACACTCTTCTTCTGCTTTACAGTGTGTAATCCATAACCCCAAACACACTCTTCATCTGCTTTACAGTGTGTAAACCATAACCCCAAACACACTCTTCATCTGCTTTACAGTGTAAACCATAACCCCAAACACACTCTTCATCTGCTTTACAGTGCGTAAACCATAACCCCAAACACACTCTTCATCTGCTTTACAGTGTGTAAAACCATAACCCCAAACACACTCTTCATTTGCTTTACAGTGTGTAAACCATAACCAAACACACTCTTCATCTGCTTTACAGTGTGTAAACCATAACCCCAAACACACTCTTCATCTGCTTTACAGTGTGTAAAACCATAAGCCCAAACACACTCTTCATCTGCTTTACAGTGTGTAAACCATAACCCCAAACACACTCTTCATCTGCTTTACAGTGTGTAAACCATAACCCCAAACACACTCTTCATCTGCTTTACAGTGTGTAAACCATAACCCCAAACACACTCTTCATCTGCTTTACAGTGTGTAAACCATAACCCCAAACACACTCTTCATCTGCTTTACAGTGTGTAAACCATAACCCCAAACACACTCTTCATATGCTTTACAGTGTGTAAACCATAACCCCAAAAAAACGCTTCATTTGCTTTAAAGAGTGTAAACAATAAACCCAAAAACACTCAACATCTGCTTTACACTGAGAAAACCATAACCCCAAACACACTCTTCATCTGCTTTACAGTGCGTAAACCATAACCCCAAACACACTCTTCATCTGCTTTACAGTGTGTAAACCATAACCCCAAACACACTCTTCATCTGCTTTACAGTGTGTAAACCATAACCCCAAACACACTCTTCATTTGCTTTACAGTGTGTAAACCATAACCCCAAACACACTCTTCATCTGCTTTACAGTGTGTAAACCATAACCCCAAACACACTCTTCATCTGCTTTACAGTGTGTAAACCATAACCCCAAACACACTCTTCATCTGCTTTACAGTGCGTAAACCATAACCCCAAACACACTCTTCATCTGCTTTACAGTGTGTAAACCATAACCCCAAACACACTCTTCATTTGCTTTACAGTGTGTAAACCATAACCCCAAAACACTCTTAATCTTATTTAAAGTGTGTAAACCATAACCCCAAACACACTCTTCATCTGCTTTACAGTGTGTAAACCATAACCCCAAACACACTCTTCATCTGCTTTACAGTGTGTGTAAACCATAAGCCCAAACACACTCTTCATCTGCTTTACAGTGTGTAAACCATAACCCCAAACACACTCTTCATCTGCTTTACAGTGTGTAAACCATAACCCCAAACACACGCTTCATCTGCTTTACAGTGTGTAAACCATAACCCCAAACACACTCTTCATCTGCTTTACAGTGCGTAAACCATAACCCCAAACACACTCTTCATCTGCTTTACAGTGTGTAAACCATAACCCCAAACACACTCTTCATATGCTTTACAGTGTGTAAACCATAACCCCAAACACACTCTTCATCTGCTTTACAGTGTGTAAACCATAACCCCAAACACACTCTTCATCTGCTTTACAGTGTGTAAACCATAAGCCCAAACACACTCTTCATCTGCTTTACAGTGTGTAAACCATAACCCCAAACACACTCTTCATCTGCTTTACAGTGTGTAAACCATAACCCCAAACACACTCTTCATCTGCTTTACAGTGTGTAAACCATAACCCCAAACACACTCTTCATCTGCTTTACAGTGTGTAAACCATAACCCCAAACACACTCTTCATCTGCTTTACAGTGTGTAAACCATAACCCCAAACACACTCTTCATCTGCTTTACAGTGTGTAAACCATAACCCCAAACACACTCTTCATTTGCTTTACAGTGTGTAAACCATAACCCCAAACACACTCTTCATCTGCTTTACAGTGTGTAAACCATAACCCCAAACACACTCTTCATCTGCTTTACAGTGTGTAAACCATAAGCCCAAACACACTCTTCATCTGCTTTACAGTGTGTAAACCATAACCCCAAACACACTCTTCATCTGCTTTACAGTGTGTAAACCATAACCCCAAACACACTCTTCATCTGCTTTACAGTGTGTAAACCATAACCCCAAACACACTCTTCATCTGCTTTACAGTGTGTAAACCATAACCCCAAACACACTCTTCATCTGCTTTACAGTGTGTAAACCATAACCCCAAACACACTCTTCATCTGCTTTACAGTGTGTAAACCATAACCCCAAACACACTCTTCATTTGCTTTACAGTGTGTAAACCATAACCCCAAACACACTCTTCATCTGCTTTACAGTGTGTAAACCATAACCCCAAACACACTCTTCATCTGCTTTACAGTGTGTAAACCATAAGCCCAAACACACTCTTCATCTGCTTTACAGTGTGTTAACCATTACCACACACTCTTCATCTGCTTTACAGTGTGTAAACCATAACCCCAAACACACTCTTCATCTGCTTTACAGTGTGTAAACCATAACCCCAAACACACTCTTCATCTGCTTTACAGTGTGTAAACCATAACCCCAAACACACTCTTCATCTGCTTTACAGTGTGTAAACCATAACCCCAAACACACTCTTCATCTGCTTTACAGTGTGTTATATTCAGACTGAGATCACACATCAGTGATTCAAATTTCCCAGGCAACACATCCTCCATCAGAAAAATTACATAGTGCATCTTTAAATGATTCTGAGTCTTTGTGCCTCTCAACAGTGAAAAATTCACCATGTCTGTAATAATGATCTGTAATATATACGAATGTGAATATTTTTCTTTTGGTTTATTTGGTCAAATCCCGATTAAACAGGGTAAATATGAATTTAAATATGAACTTAAAAAAAGAGTCAAAGAAAAAAAACAGTGTAAATGATCATGTCACACATTTTACCGAAGGAAACACAGTTCAGATCAGCTTTAAGAGGCTCGTTCCTCCTCGTCTCTGCTCAGATTTCTTGTGTTAAACCCTGTGAGTCTGAAGTGTGTTTCTAATTCAGACGAGACACTTATCAGAGTTTCACATCAGAGAACAGAGTTTACAGAAACGACAGGAAGTAACAGTGAGGCGTAAAAATGAATCCCTCTGTCGAACCTGCGTG
This sequence comes from Odontamblyopus lacepedii, assembly GCA_034769755.1. Taxonomy (NCBI): domain Eukaryota; kingdom Metazoa; phylum Chordata; class Actinopteri; order Gobiiformes; family Gobiidae; genus Odontamblyopus; species Odontamblyopus lacepedii. Next base: position 3,198,202 of record CM068357.1, read on the forward strand.
AAGTCGCCTCATCAAACACAAACCGACACAAACTCTGTCCATCGTTTGTGCGGCAAAAAGTTTCATTTGTGTGAGTTTATTTCTAAAATTCTTCATTATTATTTCTGTGGTAATTATAGGACGTCATTTCTGCTCAGCTGACGGAGACAAACTCCACAAAACTAGTGAAGAGAAACGACCTGAGGCTGAGGAAAAGTCTGTGTTATTATAAAATATGAACCAAAAGCAAATGACTAAAGACTGAAACAGACTTTTCCTCAGCCTCAGGTCGTTTCTCTTCTCTAGTTTTGTGGAGTTTGTCTCCGTCAGCTGAGCAGAAATGACGTCCTGTAATTACCACAGAAATAATAATGAAGAATTTTAGAAATAAACTCACACAAATGAAACTGTCACAGCACAAAACAGCACAAACCAAATACAAACGTTTTCTATCATTTTCTTCCTGTTTTGAGGCTGTTTCACATTCTGAGGTTCTGGACGACGTCATCGACCAAAATAAAACTGTGAATATCTGAAGAACCAGAATCACACAAACAAAACTTTCTGCAGCACAAACGACTGACTCCATTTTGGGCGTTTTCGAGCATTTTTCTTCTTCCTGTGGGTCTGACCCCAGTTTGACCTGTAAAAGAATCGTTCATTTCTCCAAAACTAAAGAAGCACAAATGAAACTTTTTGCAGCACAAACGACTGACACAGTTTTTGTCGGTTTGTGTTTGATGGGGCGACTTCACACACGTCTCTGTCGATGTCACAGTAAAACTCCAAAACACACAGACGGTTTAAGCTCAGAGGTGCTCAAGTATTTTCATCATCAAATAAAAATTTGAGAGACATTTGAAAATCCTGCCTGTCTCCATGGAGATGTTTTTACTTTCACTGCACATTTCTCTGATCTGGCCAAGATTTTCAAACTTATATGAGGTTATTCATGTTGTTTTGAGGTTTATTATCGACTTACTCGTTCTGAATTGGGTTTATTTTCATCTTGAGGTCGTTTATTTGAAGAGAACTTGTCCAGTAAAATGCAGCAAGACCATTTCTCGACTTTTAAGTCATTTTCTGATAGATTTAAGTGTTTATATCTTACATTTTGACCAAGCTTTTTTGCAGTGTTTTGCAGTGTTTTGCAGTGTACTACGCGACATTACAGGTCAGATCTGTGGAGCGGCATCAATATTCACAGAAAGAGTTATTGTTATTTTTGAGCCCGCCGGCTTCAGCGACCCGGCGACTTTAGACCCTGCTGCTTCAGCGACTTGGCGGCTTTAGCGACCCGGCAGCTTTAGCAACCCAGCAGCTTTAGCGACCCGCCGGCTTTAGCGACCCGCCGGCTTTAGACCCAGCAGCTTCAGCGACCCGCCGGCTTTAGACCCAGCAGCTTCAGCGACCCGCCGGCTTTAGCGACCCAGCAGCTTTAGCGACCCGCCGGCTTTAGTGACCCGGCGACTTTAGCAACCTGGCAGCTTCAGCGACACACCAGCTTCAGCGACACACCGGCTTCAGCGACACACCGGCTTCAGCGACACACCGGCTTCAGCGACACACCGGCTTCAGCGACACACCGGCTTCAGCGACACACCGGCTTCAGCGACCCGCCGGCTTTAGTGACCCGGCGGCTTTAGACCCAGTGGCATCAGCGACCCGCTGGCTTTAGACCCGCCGGCTTCATCACGCTGGTACAAAATTATTTCTAAGGGACTTTTTGGGCTGCTTCCTCCAGACCTTAGTGTGAATCTTCAGCCTGATGGACCCAGAATTTACGTTCTCAGGATGTTTGCACGTTGTTGGTTCCTACTGTGAGAACAGAGAAAGAAAAACTGTCTTTTCAGTATCGTGCTCCAGACTGGAATTCTTTGCAGAGAGTTTTAAAACTTCAAACACTTGTGGCTTTTTTTAATGCTCTTTTGAAGGACCTGGAAATGCAATCGATGATGTGCCAATGTTTCTGGCTTTAAATGTCTTTGGCGGCACGGTGGCTGAGTGGTAACACTCAGGCCTCACAGCAAGAAGGTTGCGGGTTCAATCCCAGTGTCGCCCGGGCCTTTTTGTGTGGAGTTTGCATGTTCTCCCCGTGTCTGGATGGGTTTCCTCCGGGCTCCGGTTTCCCCCATTAACCCAAAACATGCACTGTAGGTGTGGAAGTTGTGTGAGTGAGTGATGGTGATGGTGGTGGTTGGAGGGACCGTTGGCGCCGCTTGGCTTGGCAGCCGCACCTCTGTCAGTCTGTTCCAGGGCAGCTGTGGCTACAACAGTAGTTTACCACCACCGGGTGTGGAGTGAATGAAGATGCTCTGTAAATAATCCTCTGTAAAGGGTCTTTGTGACATCTGTCTGTGAAAAGCACTATATAAATTACAATAACACTTACTTAATTCTGTGTCGCTAACATTGTTTATGTTGTGTCCAGAACGGCGCCTAATAAATAAAATGTATTATTATTATTATTAAATCTGAAAACAAGATTTCAGATACAAAATCTTGGCCAGATCAGAGAAATGTGCAGTGAGCTGAACGAGTAAAAATCCAAAACACAAAGACACAGTTCACAAGGTCACATTTTTCTGACACTTTAAACCTTTATTTTCATGATTCATTATTTTTATTATAGTCTAAATATTGTGTAGGAATTTGTCTCTCGTTTACATTGTGGTTGCCGGGTGAATTCCCTCAGTGTCCAACCAGGAAGAAACATTATAAACTTCACCCAAACTCAAAAAAAAAGCTTAAATCGAATGATGTTTTGATGAAACTCTATTGTATTGTGAACTGTCCTTTGCACTTTAACACTGGTCCATGATAAACTTCACCATTAATGACCTAAGAGTGTGATTTTACAGTTGTGCTCATAAGTTCACAGACCCTGACAGAATTTCTTGTCCGTCTTTCAGAGAATATGAATGAAAACACAAAAACGTTTCTTTCACTCATGGCTGGTGCTTCTTGGGTGAAGCCGTTTATTATCAACCATAACGGGATAAACGTGTTTCAGTGAGTTGTGTCTAACCTCTGTCCTCTGTCTCCTCCAGTGTTTCTGAAGCTGCAGCCGAACCAGTGCATCTTTGAGAAGGGGAGCGCTGTGTTACTGAGCTGTGAGGGGTCTGGACCCAGGCCTGGGAACTGGTCTGGACTCAGGTCTGGACCCAGGCCTGGGAACTGGTCTGGACTCAGGTCTGGACCCAGGCCTGGGAACTGGTCTGGACCCTGGTCTGTGCTCAGGAACACCACAGTAGAAAACCAGACTCTCTGTGGAGCTGTATGGGGCAGGTGGATCAGGTCACAGTGTCGTGTTTCTGGATTGGCACCTAAATGGGACAGTGGTCAGTACTGGTGTGAGTCTGCAGACGGATCCTCCTCTCAGCCCGTTACCATCACTGTCACAGGTACAGACCAGCGCCCCCTGCAGGCCACATACAGCTGTAATAATAAATTAAGAAGAATAATGCATTTGCACTGCCTGGCCAAAAAAAAAAAGTCTCCACCTGGATTTAACTAAGCAAACAGGTGCGATGCTGCTGCAGTCGGTCAGGTCCAGGTTCAGCAGCAGTGTGTGCCCAGAGAATGAGCTCACTGAATGAAAAAAGTATGGAATAAAAAGAACTAAAACCAGATAAACGAAGGCCAACCTATAAATGCTCCAGACTGGAATTCTTTGCAGAAGAATTCTTTTTTTAATGCTCTTTTGAAGGACCTGGAAATGCAAATCAATGATATGCCAATGTTTCTGTGTCGCTAACATTGTTTATGTTGTTTTAAGACGACCTTGGGTGTCCAGAAAGGCGCCTAATAAATAAAATGTATTATTATTATTATTATTATTATTATTATTATTATTATTATTATTATTAAATCTGAAAACAAGATTTCAGATACAAAATCTTGGCCAGATCAGAGAAATGTGCAGTGAGCTGAACGAGTAAAAATCCAAAACACAAAGACACAGTTCACAAGTTCACATTTCTCTGACACTTTAAACCTTTATCTTCATGATTCATTATTTTTATTATAGTCTAATCATAAATATTGTGTAGGAATTTGTCTCTCGTTTACATTGTGGTTGCCGGGTGAATTCCCTCAGTGTCCAACCAGGAAGAAACATTATAAACTTCACCCAAACTAAAAAAAAAAAAGAGGAAATGGAATTATGTTTTAATGAAACTCGTATTATGAACTGTCCTTTGCACTTTAACACTGGGTGATCTAAATAATAATAATAATAATAATAATAATAATAATAATAATAATAATAATAATAATAATAATAATAATAATAATAATAATAATAACAGCACAATGCAAAACAGAAGAAAGAAACTGGGTTAAAATTAGATTCAGTTTGTACCGTGTCATTTATTTTGCTTCATGTAAATATTGTAAAGTTTAGTGATCAGTGCACAGAAGAACCGGGGTTAAAATACGTTTTTTTCTCGCTTCTTTTGGAGAAATGTGCTTTTCTGTAGTTTGTGTCGGATTCTCTGTCTCAAATGCAGATTTTCGAGTCTAAAATCCAAACTGTTGTGATTTGTTTCAGAGCGTCTGGAGCCGAACGTCTCCACAGCCTGTCCTCCTCCTCCGTCTCCTCCTCCTCCGTCTCCTCCTCCGCAGACCTCCCCCCCAGCCCCTCGGCCGGCTCCGCCCCTCTGGCTGTGGCCCGTGGTGGGGTCGGCAGTCGGGATACTCCTGGGTCTGCTCCTGGTTCTCCTGGTTCTCCTGGTTCTTCGGAGCAGACGGAGAACAGGTCTGACCTCCTCTGAGCTGATCTTTTCCATGTTTGAATTAAAGCTGAACTCTGTCCCGTCTGAAGCTAAAGTCGTTTCTAGAGGAGGTGAATTCTGTCAGGAGCCAAAAAACGGCACAGATCAGTGTTTCCTCAGTGGAGATCTCACTGTGGCAGTGAGTCTGTCAAGGCAACAAACTAGTGCAGTGATGGGGGCAAGTTCTGAACTAGTGCAGTGATGGGGGCAAGTTCTGAACTAGTGTAGTGATGGGGGCAAGTTCTGAACTTCCAGGTAAAACGACAATTTGCTTCACACTGAAGAAGCTTAACTCCACTTTAACCCATCTGACAACAGCCACGAGTCTAACAAACCAAACGCTCTGCCTGGTTCACTCATTAGTGTCTGGAAACGTTAGAAAACAACTTTATAAACACCTCACACTTCCCTCTGCTGATTTCCCACTGCACAGGCCAAAGCCCAAAAGACTCGATCGATGTCGTTTCTAATCCTGTTTATTTACCAGCGAATTATATTTTTTGAAAAACGCAAAAAAACACATTCCTGAACCATTTTCTTTCAACACTTTCAGTTTCTCTTCTTCTCCGTCAGTAGTCGATCTTCACTTGTTGCTTCTGGAGTCGGCGATCGAGTCTTTTGAGCTTTTGTGCAGTGGGAAATCAGCAGAGGTGTTGATGTTTTAGTGCTGATTTAGTCCTAGTTTAGATCTGGTTTAGTCCTGGTTTAGTCCTGGTTTAGACCTGGTTTAGTCCTGGTTTAGTCCTGGTTTAGATCTGGTTTAGTCCTGGTTTAGACCTGCTTTAGTCCTGGTTTAGTCCTGGTTTAGACCTGGTTTAGTCCTGGTTTAGTCCTGGTTTAGATCTGGTTTAGTCCTGGTTTAGTCCTAGTTTAGATCTGGTTTAGTCCTGGTTTAGTCCTGGTTTAGTCCTGGTTTAGTCCTGATTCAGTCCTGCTTTAGACCTGATTTAGTCCTGGTTTACTCTTGGTTTGGACCTGGTTTAGTCCTGGTTTGGACTTGGTTTAGTCCTAGTTTAGTCCTACTTTAGACCTGGTTTAGTCCTGGTTTGGACCTGGTTTAGTCCTGGTGTAGACAGTTTTACGTTGGAGTACTGCAGCCTCTGTGTGACGTTAAACTGTCTGATCGTGTTTTTATCCTCAGAAGTCGTGCGCCCAGAGGACGTCACCTACAGCGAACTCCGCGTGTCACATGACCACAGGCCAATCAAACGAGTCCGAGGTAAACGACTGATCCTAATGCGGAATGGAACAACAACCGAAATATCGTAATACCTGGTTTGGACCTGGTTTAGACCCGGTTTAGTCCTGATTCAGTCCTGCTTTAGTCCTGGTTTAGTCCTGGTTTAGTCCTGGTTTCGTCCTGGTTTAGACCTGGTTTAGTCCTGATTCAGTCCTGCTTTAGTCCTGGTTTAGACCTGGTTTAGTCCTGGTTTAGTCCTGGTTTAGACCTGGTTTAGTCCTGGTTTAGACCTGGTTTAGACCTGGTTTCGTTTTGGTTTAGACCTGGTTTAGTCCTGGTTTAGTCCTGGTTCAGTCCTGGTTCAGGCCTGGTTTAGTCCTGGTTTAGTCCTGGTTTAGACCTGGTTTAGTCCTGGTTTAGACCTGGTTTAGACCTGGTTTAGTCCTGGTTTAGTCCTGGTTCAGGCCTGGTTTAGACCTGGTTTAGTCCTGGTTTAGTCCTGGTTCAGGCCTGGTTTAGTCCTGGTTC